>JAUTXW010002691.1:370000-970000 GCA_030620095.1 Kuschelorhynchus macadamiae | reverse complement strand
ACAGTTTTCTGCATTTTTACGTGATTTAGAAAGTGAGTAAACTGGTTTACCATATTATGCAGAGGTGCGATGGCTTTCGTGTTCTATGGTACTCGACCGGTTTTGGAAACTCAAAGAAGAAATACGCGTTTTCATGGAAACAAAACGAGATGTCAGCTTATTATGCGATGTACCTTTTTTACAAGATTATTTCATTTATATATATTTATGTAGATATCACAAAACACTTGTCAGACTTAAATACGAAATTTCAAGTGTAAGATGATGTGGGAAAAACAGTTAGCAGAGGATAATCTGTCACATTTTCTGACTTGTAAGGCATATCAAGAAAGCACAAGTGTCCCAATATCATACAAAATATATTCAGAGAAAATGAGAAGCCTTCTGGCAGAATTTGAGAAGCGTTTTCAGGATTTAAGACCCAGGAAAACAATTTTTCTCTATTTTCTGGTCATTTCACTATCGATATTGATAAAGTTCCCCCTCACTTGCAAATGGAAGTAATTGAGATTCAGTGTCAGACCCATTTAAAACAAAAATGTAATAGTGTTGGTACATTCGAATTTTATAAGTACTTGCCTGTTCAATACCAAGAAATGAGAAAATTTGCCTGTAAAACCCTGTCAATGTTTGGAAGTACCTATAAGTGTGAGCAACTATTTTCTTTGATGAAAGGAAACAAATCTCACGCAAGATCGCGATTGACGGACGCACACTTGGACGCAGTTTTAAAAGTTATTTCGGCCGATAAATTCGCGCCAGAAATAGACAAATTAATTAAAGACAAAAGATGTCAAATATCTGGCAAAAGAATTTAATGTTTGTAGTTTTTTGTAATGTCCTTTTTATTGGAAATTTAATAAACAGACTTGTCCTATAATAGTACTTTTTCTCAAGATTTTCAGTAGTTTGTCTTCTTTAAGATAAGGTTTTGCGGCCTACCTAACCGATGGTCTTCATGCTTTTGGCCCAGCAGTGACTTTGAGTTTGACATAACTGGTCTAGAACATCCCACTCTCGATTCCAGCCCACTATGGGTAAGTTGATCCACCCTTAACGGTCAATTGACTTCACTGGACCTGCGGCGGGAGACTGGGTTCGATTTTTCTCTTTCTAAACTGGTACTGAAACGACACTCCAAATGCGAAGTTGCCAATTGTTCTAGAGTGTTGGAATGAAACACGCATAATTACGATCAGGGCCCCCGCATACATTTTTTAAATTTTATGTAGCTCACTCTAATTTTTTACAGTTTAGAAATTTTAATGCAATATAGAGTGCGTTTCAAAAAACATGCGCCAGCGTTTAAGCGAGATTGTAAGAAAATAACACGAAAAGTTCATATAAATATGGGTATGCAGTTGTTTGTTTTTCGAGTTACAGGGTGTCAAACTTTTACAAAAAATTATCATTTCACTTATCATTTAGTAATTTCGAAATAGTAAGAGTTATTTGATTAAGATTTGGTACAACCTCATAGGTTTTTAAAAGCTATGCTTTTACAGTATTCGGCACTTTTCACTACAATCATAGGCATGGGTAACCACCCCTGAATTTCTTAATAAAAAAATAATACACCACTCATTTTTTATCAAAACTACTAGCTTTATCGTTTAGAGCAGGTAAAAATACACAACAATTTCTTAATATTTTTTGATATGACAAGTCATTTTTGAGGAAAAACAAATCTATTTTGATGCACGCCTGCGGCGCCTTTGGTCCAGTTTACTTGAAATCAGAACTGCTGAAAACTCTACAAAAGTGATTCCTTGGATCATTTCAAGAAAAAAAGTGTTAATAAATATTTGTGCGTAAATGCCCTATTTTTTTAGATATGGGGTGTTTTTAATTCAGCATGGTGTATTTTTGAAATGATACAAAGAATCGATTTATAGAGTTTTGAGCAGTTCTAGCTTCAACTAAAACTGGATCAGAGCCATGGATCATAATAGAATTTGTTTTTTTGCTCGAAAACTGCTTATCGATCACAAAATACTAAAAGACATGTTTGGTGTATTTTTACTTGATCTAAACGATAAAGCCAGTAGTTTTTTAAAAAATAATTATCAATTTTTAAAAGAAAGGTCAAAGATGGTTACCCGTGATTGAAATAAAAATTGCTGAATACTTTAAAAATATAATCCTTGGGTACAGTTGCGGCAAATGAAATCCGGACACAAAACTGACATTTAATTATATTCACATAAATTTTGCATATATCTGGCTTTTATCTCCAAGTCTTACATTACCTTTTAGCAAATTTTAATGGTTCTTGTAAATATTATAAACGCAGTTCTTGTAAATATTATAAACGCAGAAAATTTAACACATTTTTGATATTCTTTTGGAAGAACATCGCAAAATTAGACATTTTTAAAGATAGCTAACCTTGGAGAGTCAATGTTTTTAATACAAAATTACTAAAGGTACGATTTTTAACGTCGTTTGAGGAGGTTTTAGGCTTGTATGCTGTTACTAATAACTGATTTATGTAGTAATAACTCAAATATTTTCTTTATATTTTGTTGAACGATTTCTGAATTTCCGTACACATAGTTAAAACAGAGTTTGTGCATTTAAAAGTAGTGAAAATGGTGAGGTTTGTTTTTTTTTGAAAAAAATTATCACAAGGAATTTTTACTTTTAATCTACTCGATACAGCATATACTATTTAACACTGAAAAAAACCTCAAATGATTGGATTTATGAAAACAATTGTTTTAATCAACGACATATAAAAAGGATTTAATAATAAATAAAAAAACATTTATTTTTTTAAAAACTTAAATGTAAATACGATTTTAATTAAGGACCAAATAAAACAGAAATACAATGAAACGACAAATCTATAACATAAATAAAATTGAAATTAATATTTTCTTGGGCCACTATTTTTTTTCGATTACTTTATTAAGCCTTGTGATTATTAAACCAACTAAACAATTTTCGTAATCCGGAGTTAATTCATTCCACACCTCCAGAATTTTGTTCTATAATTGGTCAGAATTCGTTGGATGAAATTCGCTAGGAAAATTATTTTTTTTATTATGTAACCCCAAAGGTTTTAGATTGGGTTAATGCCAGGGCTTCTTTGTCTCGTCCATTCAGTCCCAATTCGGACAGTGCGTACCGAGCAATTGTCGTGTTGGTAAGTAAAATTGTTTTAAAATCGTGCGGTGACTGATGGTAACAACGTTTTCTAATATATTAATGTAATTTTGCACATTAAAATCTTCCTTCAATCGTTCAAACGTTGATGGCTTTTTTTTACATTTTAGGTATATTTCTCATCGCAATTAATATTTAGGGCCTATACAACTTAATGCGTCCATTGAAATATGACTGAAATATCTTCTCGTCAGTAAAAATAATTTTCGACCAAAAATGCATGTCCTCTGTACAAAACCGGAACGAGAAACCAACTCTCTCCTCCTTGCTTGACACGGTAAGGTAAAGTTTTATTACTGCAGAATGATTCCGTAAGTTGGATGTGTGTTTTATACGGTTTCTGGTAGCTCTAATACAGCCTGGAAAATGATTTTCCCTTTTTGCGGTCACAGTGGATTGGAAGGGGGTCTCTCTTAAAAAATATATAAGGCGATAAAGCGTTCATACTCCTCTGATGTGCTTCGCTTCATATTGGTCTTTGTAAGGAGTTTATTTGGTCCCATTTCTTTTTTATAACATGTACTATACTTTTTCCTACGTCAAACCTTTCTGCTACTATTCGCCTTGACCAACCTTCTTCTAATAATGTTATTGTTTTAGCTTTTTCTTCGTTTGAACTTTGTCATTATATTAAGGTAACACGCAGGTAAAAAGTTAAATAAGTACTATTTACAATATATAAATATCGTTTCCGGTTTTCATTTGCAGTAGCTGTACCTATGAGGTTGTTCCAAATCTTAATCAAATAGCTCTTATTGTTTCGGTATAACTAAAAAAAATGATATTTGTTTTTACATTTTAAATATCTGCGGACCCATGTTTATATGAACTTTCGCCTTATTTTCTTACAAAGAATCTTTAAATGTTGATGCATGTTCTTTGAAACACCCAGGTATATTTGATTTTAATTTTGTAATGAAACAAGAGAAATTTCAAAAACAAAAATTTTACATTGTTAAAGAGTTATAAACGACGGCTTAGTGAAATGTTAAAAACATTATTAGGTACTGAAAAAATAAATTACGCAATTTACCTAAAATTTTGTACAAAAAAAGTATTAGGTAGGAATGAGATGGAAATATTTTGGTACCAATTTAAGATGGCGAAAGATAATAAATGGTGGTCTAGTAAATTGTTAAAAAAATATTTTAAAAACTACTTATCCAATTTACCTGAAATTTTCCACAAAAATCAAGTTTTATGTAGGAATGAACTGATAAAATTTTAGTATGAATTCAAGATGTTGAACAAAATATTTCAAAAATTAGCCTGACAAAACTGCTTATTAGATTTATTTCAATTTTTGTGCAAGAATTAAGTGTGCTGATAAAATCGTGGTACGAATTCAAGATGCATTAAAATGGCGGCAAAATAGAATTTTTGTTCAAGAAAAAAGAAATTACACTCCCTGGATCTTCACGCTTTAGTATCCCTAGATGAACTTCCTCACAGGTAAGTCGTTTAAGCTTAAAATATATGTGAATGTGACTTTAGAATCCGGATTTGAAGTGAAAGCCTCTAATATCAAATACTTTTCGAAGACATTCCACACCTATTTGTTTTGAAATGTCCTTAGTAATAGTAAACTTCTGCTCTATTTTGCACAATATTATTTAGTTACGTTTAAAATAAAGATTTTCAAAATATGACGCCTGAAAATTTCAAGTTCCATGCCCGTCAAACCAGATGACGAAATTTAATTAGTATTAGCCGTCGGCATAGCCCGATTTGGATGTAATTTTTATTATATCAAAATTATTTCTTTTTACGAAGTGTTCATGAATTTGTTTTTCGTATATTATAGAAAATAATAGTCGTACAAACTATAAATACCTTAGAATAAGAATTAAAGTAAAGATCACAACTCATTCATAAATCACGTTAGGGGTATGCGCCAACATGGTTCCCCTATTTTTCACATTCTATCGACCATGTCAACAAATGCCTAAGCCGTGGCCATTTGTTGACGAATGCCAGTGACGACGTGAGTTTTCACTTCCCGCATAAGGAAATATCATAATCGTGAAAAAATTATCGTTCCGGGTTTTTACAGATCCTCATGTTTTTCCATTACTGTCGGTCGGTCGGTCTGTTCCGGTATGGCTAAAAAATCCACTTACTCGATTAACTTTAATTTTATTTAATTTTCCACACAAATAACGTCTGATATAAAAAAAAACTGGTAAAATATTGGTATGAATTTAATATGGCGAAACAAAATGGCGACCTGTTAAAATATTTGATGTACGAAAATAAAGAAATGGGCCATGCATCATTATCGTTGACAAAAAGAAGGATTCTTACCTATTCCTTAATGAGGCAAATAGGTATTTTTACAAACTTCAAAGAAATAATCGTTTTCTACTTCACTATCTAAAATCAAACCATTAAGTTAGGTAAATTTAAAAGGAAATTAGTTATTTATATATTATTAAACTTTAGTTTTTAGTTATGTTTGCCTTATGTTACTATCATTTTGTAATTGGGACATTTAGAAAAATTATTTTTTCAGTTGTTGAAAATGTCATCTCAAGTTAGACCTTGTCTAAAGTTAAACCTCTTTAGTGAATAGGGGTGTTGGTGTTTTAAACTAAAATCAGTGCTTTTAACGCGCTTTTATTGGCTTCCTATTCATCTGATTGTATGTTTGTATGTCTGGTTCAAATCTTGTAATGGATTTTTCAGCACTTCAATTACCGATTATTTTCAAATTTGACATACATACACTTTCGGATATAAAAAATCCGAATTTTTTTAGTCAACGTTTAGAAATCCAAAACGGCGGCGCCAATACGCCGACGAATTTTGTTACTTGTGTAGCTAAAACTGAAAATCAGTGCCTTTAAAAGTGTCAGCATTTAAAAATTCAAAATAGCGGTGTCAAAATGACAATGTCAACAATGCACAACAAAGATCAAAATGGTGGCGCCAATATAGCGAACGAATTTTGTCATTTGTACAGATTCGGCTGAAATATCAGTATCTAGAAGTATTTAAAAATAAAAGTAATGAAATTTTAGTCAATATTTGAGAATTAAAAATGGCGGCACCACCATAGCAGACTAATTTTAAAATTTTTGCAGATTTTATTAAAATTCGGCATTTAGGGGTACCTAAGACTGCACATCATGAATTTTTGTCGACATTTTAAAAATTCAAGATTGTAATGCCAACATGGCGGAGAAATTTTATCATTTGTGTAGATTTGGCTGAAAGAAAGTAGGAATCTGGGGTATTTGAAAATACATATCATACATTTTTAGTAAATATTAAAAAATTTAATAATAATATTTATACAGATTTGAATCAAAATCTATATTAAGTGAGCAGTTCATACATTTTTAGTAATAAATATTTAAAATGGGGATGTCATCAATCAATCAATCAATCCGATAAGTACTTTTTTCAGATATTTTTAAACATTTAATTAGACCACCGTTTTGTTCCCCCATTTTGAATTTGTCTCAACGTTTTTACCAGTTCATCCCTTTGATTTTTGAGCAAAATTTGAACATAATCGATGTAGTAGTTTTCTGCGTTGACTCACAATATTTTATTAGGCCGAATTTTAGATTTGTAATAAAACTTATCAGTTGATGGTCATGTCAAACCTAATTTTTCTGCAAAATTTGGATAAAATGGATAAGCAGTTCTATTATACTGAGCCGGATTGGTTAATACGCCATGTGACCCAAAACAAGTGAATAAGGTATCTTCCATTAGACTTGTCTCCTGGAAAAGGAAATCTTGCCGTTTACTTAGTGATTAAAAGAAAATTCGAAACTTAAACGGCTATTTTTTAACAAACTCACATTGCCGCATCATAGTTAGGTCAACTAAAGCTCCTAGTTTCGCAATGTCCAAGATAAAATAAATAAAACTTTATTAAATATTTAAAAAATTAATGTTCTTCTAATGTCACCGCACCTTTAAAACGCTGCTTCTTGAAGTAAGGCAACATATAATTAGAAGATTTGAGCCATATTAACAAATACATAATAATATATTAAAACACATGCAGTAGTGACGCTAAGAAAAGCTTGGTATCTAATAAAATATTTTTTTTTTAGCAATTAATTTCTTTAATGTTAAAATTTATTGTAGTTCCACGAACCGCTATTGGTTTTTAAGCCACGCCGGTCACGTGACCCTGTAACAATGTTTACTGTAGACTTATATTCTTATACTTTCTTACTATAAGGATCCCTTGTCAATGAAAGTGGGATGGTCTAATTCGTGGAGTTGTCGATCGGGTTTGCCATAGCTAACTAATCTCTTGATACTGGTGAAATCTGATCTGAGACTTTGGGTATTTTAGTTTGTATTTTACTATTTTGCAATAATAGTAATTTCTTTATACTGCTTAGAAACTAATACTGGAAATACATTACTATTCTTTGTATGAAAATTTTATTGCATCATGTTTAAACATATTCACCGTAATATAAATTGGTATAAACATTGGTGTTCCTGGCTAGGCTTGGCATCATCGTACGATCGACCTTACACTGTGAGGTAATTTTGGCAGTGGCTAAATATGTAAATAATGAACTCTATTTTTATTCTTCCTCTAAGGTAAATACTCTCTAGTAAAGCGTGCCCAAAAAACGACGAAGTAATAATAAAATATTTATTAGTTTACCAGGCGATCGTCATCACGCAACAAACTATTCAATGTGTTCATATATGAAGATCAATTCAAAGTAAGTATTCCATAATTCATGTTATAGTAGAGTATTTATTACACAAAATAAAGATTTATTTTTGGCGTGGACACTTTACAGTGAATCACTTAAGGAAATACACGCATACTCTTCACTTTCAAAACAATATCGACTTCTGTTGCCATATTATTGTACAGCATTGTGTGTGTGTTTTTAGGCATGCCACTCCTCAAAAAGTCGGTCATAACAGAAAGAGGGTTTAAGCTTATTGAACATTTACGTGTTGTTAAAAATTTCAAGTTAATTAGACCAACAAGATTCTTTTCAAATATAAAATAAGCGGAAACTAAAATGCTAGGAATCAAACGTCTTGCCAATCTATTTTAGTTTAAGGTTTTACGTTGAAAGAGATATACGTAAATTACGAGATTTGCTGATTTGATTTGGCTTCTCATGCTTGTAATACCAATTAACTGAGGTCTAATTAATTTCTAATCAACGTACTAGTTGTCATTAGATCTATAAATTAATTTCAGGACCGTCTTGAATGTGATTGATAAAGGCAGTTTTGGTTTTGATTATTTTCTTTACATTTAAATCTAATATAGTACCTGTCGTCTTATTAAGCATTTTTTATTACAATATATAAATTTTTAAATGTAGTGAACTAGAGTACTTGTTAAATGGAATAGTGGTAAATAAATAATATAAAAAAATCTCTTTAATGTTCTTCCGAAATCTACATGTTTTAAAAACATTTTATTTGCTTTTAAGTCTAACTTATGTATGTAAACTTTTTAAAATGTAATAAAAACTTGTTTTTTGTTTTTCTTGACCATACTTATTCTGTCAACTTGATTTTTAGAATACGAATTTACACTGTTCCTATGTTTGTTGTAATAGGTAAATAAATATACGAAAATATTTTTAGGTACTTTTTGCAATTATTACATATAATGTGTTTTCTCATCAACAGGGCAGTTTTGTCCATACGTGTAAAGTCCTGCAGTGGACGATTAGGGTTGCCAACCATACTATTATAACAGTAGAATACAGAGAATTTACCCCTGCATACAAACAACGTTTCTTTGAGAAGTGGAAGGAGAAATGAAAATGGATCTGACTCACCATAAACACCGTATATTAAACGCTGGATTACAGCATTAAAACATCTACAAATGAAGGGAATTGTTACTATGTGCAGAATCAGAAGCGATCACTACACAGTGCAGACTCATCTCCATAGACTCGGAATCGTCGATTGCCCAGATTGCGAATGTAGAAAGTCGGGTTCACTCTCAGAAAAGTTACTCAGTAATTCGTCGAGTGACAAGCAACATATAACCTTTTTGTAGACATTTGTTTTTATTATTTTCGTTCAAAAAAATTAAACACTGTTTACTTTTCTAAAATACTGTTTGTTTTAGTTCTTCGACCTTAAAATACTTTATTTCCCGAACAAAAAGGTGGCAACCCTATGCACGACCGCACTAGATCCTAAAGGCTCAAGTCAAATAAATATAAAATAAACGCTCACAGAAGGTAATAACCTGTTTTGTTTTAGTTATCGATTTTAATGAAGGTCTGTTATTACGTATAAAAAAAGCCAGGATTTTTTTAAGTCGCCCAAAAAAGACACATATCAACATTTGACGAGGCCCTGCATATCAGCGCCTTAGAAGCACATGACATATTATTTTAAAATAAAGATCACATATCTCATGTGCTTTTGCGACACTAATTGGAGTAGAAACTATAGTATATTCAACACCAAGATGCTGTAAATTCAAAACCAATATCACGAAAAATATTTTACCCACCCAATTTTTTTGACTGTGAACTTCATAACTCATCATCAGTAATGAGGTTCACAATCATAGAAACTGCGCGAGTATAATATTTTGCGTGATAGTGGTTTTGAATATACTCCATCTTCGTTTTGAATATACTATAGTTCTGCTCACTGCAAATCGTATAATAATAATAGCTACAAAACTTAATTTACACCTCCAGAATTGAATACTTGCGGAAAAACAATAGGGGAATTATCGTACTGGCCATTGAAAAAGCTCTCTTAATATAGTCATAATTTCGATAAAAACTATTCACACAAAAATTTATAAAATATATATATTTTACTATAATGTATTTCCATACCATGCGCCCTTGTGATCTACACATTCTTTCAAGTCTAACGTGATATAGAAATAAACTGATACAATTTTGGTTGAAAGCAATTATAGCGGAAAACATGGCCAAAACCAATCCCTAAAAATAAAAGGGGTGATCCTACATCAAAAACATGAAACATTTTTCATGTGAACATAGATCTGAAATGCTTCTTTACCAAGACGTAAGTTGAAATAGAAATTGTATTTTCTTTTTTTTTTAATAACTGTTGCAAAATTTTTGCACGAAATTGGATAAAAAAACACAATTTGGTATTAGGTTTTATGTAGCACTTAGAGGGCTCTAGGTACGTGACTTTTATTTATTTCGAATGGTTCTATTATTTTTGACAGTAAACATCTTCGTTTTTTATGAATAAATATTATTCTTCCACCTTTTTTGAGCAAAAAAGGTGTACTTGCTCAACAACGCTAGAGGTAACCGTTTTCGAGAAATTTGAAAATTTATGTGTCGATGCATGAACAAATACTTTTTAATAATAATAAACTAAGGTATTTTTATTTTAAGACATTACCAAATTAATGGAAGGTATTCAAATCTAAACTATAATAAGTGCTCCACGTGATGACTATTGGTTTCAAAGCATAATGTAATTCTTTTGTTTAGAGAATTTCTGATCTGTCCATAAATATTCTGCATGTGTCTGAACTCATTGCAGGCATTTTGAACTCATAACCAACCAAAGCTGCTCTTGCATTTATATTGGAATGGAGTACAGGCGACATTTGAGAAAACCCCATATACAAAAATCACAGAGATTTAAGTCCGACGACCTAGCGATCATTGAGGTGGTCCATCTCTACCAATTAACTAGTTTCTATAAGTCTGATCCAAGTATTGATGCACATTTCTACTAAAATGGCCATTCATAGTGCATAAACCACATGACTTTCCGAATATTTAAAGTAACTTCTGTTATGTGACATATACGGAACGGCTTTTTGGTAAGTTATCGGATAGCCGGGATACAAAGGAAGCCTGAAAAAGCAACATTTTCAAAAACGCCCTGTATCTCAAAAACCAAAAATACTAAGAAAATTCTGCTAGCGCCATCTTTAATTTCACAAGAAAGTAACACATTCGTGAAAACCGTAACCCTCTATCTTTAAAAATAAGGGAGAGTACAAGAGTACCGAAAATGGGATACACTGTACGTAGTGGAATTCTGTACGAGGAAACTTCTGGGAAAAGGCGAATTTACCGTTTTTTAACATTAATTAATTTTAATGTGCGCCTGAAACAACTTGAGACATATGTTTTAGAGTAAATACGCTAACATGCACATAGCCTGCAAATATTTTTTTACATTATGCACTTATGTAAATGAAAAACTTATGTAAACGAAAAACGAATACTAAATGTACTTACTTGATTTGTTTTAAACGATGAGATAATATGATTTATATTCTACATGCAGATTCGTTTAAATGTCTATTTCGATAATGTAAAGCACGAGACAAAACGCTTTACACGAAGATACTTACAACTCAATAACTGTGAACATAAACGGCATATAAACCAGAAAGGATGTACAGTAAAGGATGTTTTAATTGTTTCGGATGGAAAAAAATATCGTAAAACAAATGGAAGAAGATCTAAATGACTACAACCTTAAAAGTAGTCTACCGCAGATGTTGATTAAACTTTTAAGGGGCACGGTAATTTCGAAGTATTGCCAGCAGAAGTTCTCGGAGTTTCAAATTACAATTGAAAAAAAAATGGTGTATTTTTAACAGGACGGCGACAAAGTTACGCAGAAACAATTTTATTTGGAAACTTTAAGTTTTTTTTTCTTGTTTGAGGGGTCCGGAGTTCATAACACAGGTTTCTAATTTAATCATAAAATAAAAAATGTTCAGACAAAAAAAATTGTATATGAAAATGTATCGGAGTAACTCTAAAAGACGTCGACCTTTCAATTCCGATGAAGAAAAAATGTCTTTAATAAAAGTATGTTGTTTTTTTTTCGTTAAGCTTATCTTCATGTTTTACTTTTTCTTTTTCAAAAAAATTATGTTTTTTTTTTTTATTGAAAAATTCTTCCTTTCCAATAATCTTAATGAAAAAACAATATTCTTTCACTCGGCAGTTTTTTTTCTTGGGGGTAAAAGCCGATTCGTTTTTCCAGGTCAACCGCCATATGTTGTATTCAATAATAAAAAATACACGCAAGTCTAGGTCTCAGTCACAAATAAGTTTATAAGTTAGGAATTGGTTTAAATATTAAATAACTTTATCATAAAACATTTTACAAACTATATAATTGAACAAACATAACTAAACAATATAACCATTAGGTATGAAACAAGGCGACGCTTGAGCAACCAATCAGAGACGTCCAATTCATGATGGATATGGCGATAGGCCAGAATAAAAAAGGAGAGATTATCATGGACGAACTTGACTAATTGTCGTAAAGTACAATGCTGCAGTAACAATCAAGCATCTATCGAACAGGATGGAAACAAGAGAGATGGAAGAAAGAGTTGTTTTTTTAATTAACCGATTTAAAACAAAACAAAAACGATTTTGGAGGCTGTTTCATATTTCTAGGGCTACGCTCTTGATTTTTTTTCGGTTTCAGAGGGCTATTTAATTGTTTTAGTGCTGCCTTGTATAATGAAAAAAAAAACATGCTTTTATTAAAGAAGTTTGTGGTGTTTCCTCGATTTTTTTTCCATTTCTAGGGAGCTAGGTTTTTAGAGTTGTATTCTGGACAAACAGTATTTTGTATGCTACAAAATTAAAGTAATTTTGACGTGTTTCGCCCTTTTTCGAAATATTACGTTTTTTTTAACATATAATAAAAAAAAAATAAGTTTCTACCCCAATGACTTTCACAATTTTTTTAATATCACTACGTTTACCCCAGCTCTTGCTGTTTTCAGTTTGACTGTCATCGGTTTATGCGTTCTAAAAATATGTGTACGTTTACCAACCTATAAAAAAATATCGAAGATTTTCGCCCTTGACACCCCAAATATAATCCTCACTAGATACTAAACTAGTAAGTTATCGTGGCGCAAATTTTGTTTAGATATATTCACACACTTGTACAAATGTTCAAACATGTTCAAATGTGTGTAATGTATGAAAGAATGTAGGTATCTCTCCCTTATTAAAATATTGCTGAGGCGACTCTCCTCCTGATAACAGGCATTTTTCCAATACAGTGTGGGAGAGTCGCCGTTTGTAGAGCTGTTTTCTTTTTTTTTGTTACATTAGTATAAAAGTTTTAAGTTTTTTCTTCCTTCGTAAAGGCGAAGTTTTGTAATCGTGAAAAAATCTCACTCCCAAATTTTTCATTTTCGTTTACATATTTTCACGTTTTAAGATACCAAAAAATACGTTTTATCAATTCCATCGGTCCGGCTGTCTGTCTCTCTGTTAGTTGGCGGGGTACTTTAAAAACTACTTATCAGATTGACTTCAAATTTTGCACAAAAATGAAGTGTTACATAGGAATGAACTGGTATGAATTCAAGATAGCAAAACAAAATGGTGGCCTAATAAAATATTTAAAAAATCACTTGAAAAAACTAATTAGATTAATTTCATACTTTGTGTAAGCATTAAGTTTGTTATAGAGATATACTGGTAAAGTTGGGGTACGAATTCAAGATGGCGAAAAAAATGGCGGCCTAAAAATATTTAAAACATCATCTTGAAAAACCACTTATTAGATTAATTTCAAATTCCATGCAAGCATTAAGCGTGGTATAGAGATAAACTGGTAAAGTTGTGGTACGAATTTAAGATGGCAAAACAAAATAGCGGCCAAATTTATTTTTTTAAAAATCAACATAAAAAATGTTATTCAATTGACTTTAAATTTTGCAGAAAAATTACGTGATATAGGGATAAACTGGTACGGTGTGTGTCAATGTAAAAACCATTTTTGAATTTATTTTAAGTTATGTTCAAAAATAAAGTGTGGCATTGGTAGAAACTGATAAATATTGGTAGGAATCCAATATGATGGAACCAAATGGCGCCCAATAAAAACGTTTAAAAGGGCAGTATATGTGTATATGATACATGATATGCACTGAACTAAATTGGGTCACACTTCACTATTCCTAATAAAAGGAAAGACTTACAACCAGGAAAATTCCGTGTAAAGGAAATTTACGGAGGTTGGTAATGACTTTAAATATTCCTCCTAATGTTCTACGCTTCGGAGTCACTAAAAATGCAATTTTTGTTATAGTTGTGCCTGTTTTATAGTGGAGTAAAAAACGGGGCAAAAATCGCTTCCTTCTCGATTTTTTTTTTTGCGTTAGAACACACCGATATATACCTCATTTTATTAAATGGATCATTGTACATACGAAATCACAAAATATTACTTTTTTTTGCGTTCTCGACTTTTTTTATTTACAAAAAACTGGAAAAATTATTATTTTTTTAAAATCGTGTTTTTTATGTTACCCCTCATATAACTTCTTACCTAATTAAGCTATCGAGACGTTTTTTTTTTTGACTTGAAGCAGAAATTTTCGCGCTTCTTCCCATGTAAAGCATGTTAGCTATTATTTATTTTAAATATGGCTAAAACATCAATGAACTTGAAACTTTAGAAATGATGTAAACAAGTTTTCACTAATCGAAAAAAAATTTTGTTTTTGGAAATTTTATATAACATGCAGCGAATAAAATGAAGACAAGATATCAAAAAAGTTTTTAGTAGCAAAATCGTTAGTGTAGCTTTCATACTTTAGGTGCTACGATTTTTTAAAGTGCGCGAAATTTAAAATTTTGGTTATAGTGGAGTAAATAATGGGTAATTTTGTGTCGTTTTTTTTTTAATGAGCTTAGAACACGATCAAACCTATTGGGTATTGTTAGCCACATCATTCTACACTTGAAACCTAAAAATATGACTTTTCTTCTCTGTTTCGACTTTTTTTATTTACAATAAACTGTGAAAATTTAAATTTTTTTAAAATCGTGTTTTTCTATATTTCCCCTGTAATATATTCTTACCTAATTAAGCTATCGAGACGATTTTTTTTACTCAAAGCAGACACTTTGGCGCTTCTTTTCATATTAAACATGTTAGCTGTTTTTTATTTTGAATATGGCTAAAACGTCAGTAACTTTGGAAGTTCAAAAATTATGCAGGCAGGTTTTCACTAAAAGATTTTTTTTTGTTTTTGGAAAGTTCTTATAACATGCAGTGAAAAAAATGTAGGCAAAATATAAAAAAAAGTTTTTGGAAGCAGAAAAGTTAGTGTCAGCTGTATAGTTTAGGCGCTACGATTTTTTGAATCGCGCGAATTTTAAAAATTTGCTCATTAGTCGGCTAATCTAGAGCGACAAATATAATCGGATAGGAGCGCCCAGGACGAAACGAGGCAGTGTTTATTTACTTAATATCATAGCTATACAAGCGTCACGAAGTTATTGAGGATTTTATATACCAGGCTGCAAAAAATATTGAAAAATTCATACATACATATATTAGGCTTCTTCATTTTCTGATTCTGATAAATCGTCAATAAAACTTAAACTATTAGTGCACAATTTGCATTTACATTCTGTCATGCAGTTTAAATCTTGTTTTACGCAATAAACACTCCATTTTAATATCTCACTTCTCACTATATTTTGCTAAAAACTTTTTTAGGACAAGGCACAATTCACAATTGAACAGAGCAGTATTTGTACATTACTATGGTGATAATAATTATCACATAGAGCTGCGGTGATAATAATTATCACCATAGTAATATACATGCAAACACTGGTTTAGTCCTGCATTTTATAACGCGTCCCTCTGGTACAAAACACCGGCCGCTTCATATTCGCCGTTGATTCTCAACCAGTTTTAAATTTCGCCCACTTTAAAAAATCGTGACACCTAAAGTATGAAAGCTACACTAACGATTTTGCTACTAGAAAGTTTTTTGATATTTTGTCTACATTTTATAATAAAAACACGATTTTGAAAAAATAATAATTTTTCCAGTTTTTTTTGTAAATCAAAAAAGTCGAGACCGCAAAAAAGTAATATTTTGTGATTTCGTATGTACAATGATCCATTTAATAAAATGAGGTATATATCGGTGTGTTCTAACCAATGACGTCAAAAAGAAACAGACCCCCGCATTTTATTCATAAAAATGAAATAAATAGAATCAAACATCAATTTGTTGTTGTGTATGAGTGGAAAAAAGACGGACTGATCACATAAAGAATAGTTTGCGGTGAAACTTGCAACGCTGTCAGATATCTTCGCGAGGCTCACCAGTGGCGTAGCTATTTTTAAGATAATGTATTATTTGCTATATTTTTTTGAGCCCAAATATTAGTATGGTGGATACGACAGTTTTTTTTGTTCTAGGATGAACAGGAACGACTTCACATTGCAAAAGTGAGAGTTTTAATAATAACTTGAAAACAATTAATTTAGATATTATGTCGTGGAAAAGTCTGCACTAAATGGGAAACTTTTTTATTATTAATTTCTCGAAAAACTTTCTTCTTGATAAAACTTATTACTTACTTATTACCACCAGTTTATATTTACGATTTTTTATGGCCCTTAAAACTACCGTCAGAAAAATTTGATTTTTTTGAAATTGTTAGTGAAAATCACTTTTTTGAACATCCTGATCTAAAGTTTATTACTATCAAAAATATTTTCTTGAACCACCAACTTTTATCAAGAAATCCATAATAAAAAAAGTAAATAAATGCATTAAAATGCAAGATGTTTAAAAATAAAATCATCGAAACTTTTTGGTGATTCTGAAGCAACCTGTATAATATTTTACCCTATATTTGAAACTTAATTTTTTTTATAAAAATTTAAATAACAAGGTTGAAAGTGGTGCTGCACTTTATAAATTTTCAGCGGTACACGTGGTTAATAAAAATAAAACAAAGTTTAAAAGTTTGGTATAATTTATTTATAATCGGTTTGATATAATAACAAACAACTATTATTATCGACAAAACAAAAGTAACAGCATATTAATTAAATATTTCATTATTTATACAATAATTAAACTCGTCTATTACATATTTAATGATTTAGTGACAATTTTCAAAATCGGAAATTTAGAGGAAATTTTATATAGCTTTATTTATATATATATATATATATATATATATATATATATATATATATATATATATATATATATATATATATATATATATATATATATATATATATGTTGATTTTTACTCCTTCACGGATGGAAAAATACAATGTGTTTTCATTCCGGGTGTACATCCGTTCACTACTGTCGTTCTGAAAAGAAACAGTTTTGCTGACGTATCGCCAAAATCACATTTGGCATTTTCGAAGCTTTCTTTCTCGCGTCCGAATATATATATATATAGCTAGAAGCTGATTTAATATAATTGTATCAACAATTATCTGTGACAAGACCAGGCACGTAGTCTAGGGGGGGGTCCGGACCCCCCCCTTCGCGCGAGACCCTTAAAATATTTAGGAGTTTTTGCATAATTTAACTTACGAAAGTAGAATTCCAACAACTGCTGATTAGCAGTTCCGTATTGGCTCTGCTTACTATAGCTATTTTTTAACTCGAACCTCAGGAAAATTAGGGAGCAGGCTATTTTTTGAAATTCTAACTTTTTGTCGGGTTTTTTAATAAGCCCAAATTTACACTGTTAGACATTCTCCGACTGCAAAGAAGATTTGCAAATATATAAATGTAAAAAATTAAGAAAGGCTACCCTAAGCAAAGACGCACCTAATGATTTTTTTGTAAGTACGACAGTTTCTAACATAAATCGATAGGAAAATAAATTAAATTTTTCTTTCACCAAAATCTCCTGTCATAAGCAAAATTGCGAATGCGTGTCGAGACCAAATTTATGATAATTTCAACAAAAATTATTATTATTAAACTTAGAATATATGGTATCTGCTGAAATTTTTTCTTCGTGATCCATTTTCATACAATTTTGAAGTTCTTATCTTTACGTATAACAAAACACGATTTAAGGAATAAGAAAATTATTGAATTTACCTTTGGGGATTGAAAAAAATTACCTCCAAAAAATATTCGATTTTGACAGTGAGGAATATTTAGAATTCTCAAAAAAAGAAAAACTTTTAAGGAAACGCTCATTAAAAGTAGTTTTAGATTTTCGAGAGTACTAAAAAGAAAGATGAATACATTTATAATTAAAGAAATCCAGATTTATAATGTAGCAATACGGTTCCAGACCCTCTATAGAGGATAACACCACATTAACCTAGATATTAACAAAGTGACTAAGCACTTATTTATTAAAATACTATTAATTATATAAAACCTAAAAATATTAAGCAAAAGTCGCAACGTCCTATTTGCTCAAGATATACCTATAATTTTTTACATTTTCATAATTGCTCTACCTGCAATGTTTTAATAGATATTGGCAAATAACTAGTTTTTTGCAACTTTTTTTCATATTTTGTTGCACTTGCACGGGGACTAGCAGCAAGTGAAAAAAAAGCATTCTTCTTAATAATTTTTTTGTCATTGAATTGGTTTTGGCAGGGTTGGATCCCCCTAGAACCGAAATCCTGGCTACGTCCCTGCAAAAAATATATTTATGCAATGGTTCATGTGGCAATATTTATTATTAGCAATAAGCTTAGTCATTAAAGAACAAGAATTTCCATGACAAAATACAACCAATAACAGGGTGAGTTCTTATTACTATTGGTACTAAAGATGAAGATAAAACAAAATTTTGTTACATGGACCCACTTTGTGTTTTGATGTCTATACCAAGAGTATAATGCTTATTTAAGACCTTTCTTTATCAGCTTATCACCGACTTTATAGGAAATATGTAATAAAATATAATTTATCAATTTTTAATGCAACCTATTTTTTGAAATCGGGTTTGTTTTTCAAAACATTTTGATTTCACCCGTTTTCCAACACATTTTAGTTCTATTTACACGAAGTTAGGTAAAAATTTGGGTCCACTACTTAAAAGTCTTCCAGGCTCGCGGTAAGTAATATTATAGAAAAATGCACCACCTTTACATGTATTGGATCTATTCGTATTTAAAGAAAATCAGCAATAAACATGGCCCAATATTAATATGAATACAAAATTGAACTTCGTGTCCCTAAAAACCACAAAAACCATATTATGAAAAACATTATCTTTACAGTATTTATCCCTCAATTTACCCCCTTTTTTCCCCACCTTTCCCGCTATACATTTCATTTATTGACAATATAAATATTTGGTGCCAAGATGTTTAATATTTTTAACATTCATTATAATATATTATATTATTATTTATATTACCGAAATCACCTGATAAAAACAGATTCTCCCTAGTTGAGATAATGTACCTCAGGATGGTATTTATTTACTTTTTTGATTACTTATTTTTAAAAACCAAATTTTTAGGCAATAAATTAAAGCATTTCAAATTCATTAAAGAAAATTTATAGTAAATGAAAAATTGAAAAGTAACGCTATTGCGCTATTTTCATTTTTTGTATATGCTTGCTATATGAGAACTCCGACACTACCCTAAATATTCCTTTAAAATTTCATCCAAAATGCAAACCATCCTGGAGTAATTAATGACAACATAAAATAGTGGGTCTTATAACTTACTCAATAAAAATTTAGTACCTATGCTTTACCAAATAGTATATTTATGTTGTTTATTAACCCCTCAAAAAAGGTGGTTTGATAAATTTTAGAGGAATATCTGAGACTACACAAATATGTAAATTAGCAAAACGCTGTACTCCGTTTATCATCAGTGTCTTCGACTTTATAGATAAGTTGAAGTTATAAAAAATTAATTTAAGCCCAATGGAAATGTGCAATACAAAAACAATACTTCATTTGCAAATATAAGAACGCTATTACACGGTGATTTTACCCTTCAACTACAGCACTGGTATTACATAACCTTACTTACCTTCGAAAACAAACTTCTGGGTTTAAATCGTTTCTTTTTCTGCAAATAAAGCAAGTTCGCACCATTTTCTTAAAGTTTTTTATACAGATTCTTGAAGATAGCCACACAAAAGACTTAGATTTCTGAAAAACACTTATTTCACCAACTAAAACAATTACAACGCCGCGCATCAAATAGGTCGAAATCATGAATGACTACGACTGTCTTCGGCGTCTTCCGAATGATCCCGAAAGAAATCTGTAGTATACTCGAAAAAATAAGGAATAATAATTACAGAAGATTTAAATTACATTTAAAACAGATTCGGTTTGAGTTATTTATAATAAGCTATTTAATTATCAGTTTTAAAATATTCCATATAGAAATTTATACTGGGAATTTCTGGAATTCCTTGTTTATTTAGGTAATAGTATAAAGGATGATATCCGTTATAATCTGGTCACAGTAACGGTTTGGCAAACCAGAGTTAATGTTGGATTCCTCCAAAATGTAAACAACTGGGTCTATGTTATTTCTATGTCTTTGGTTCTAAAGCAAAAAAAAATCGAGAAGGAAGCGACTTTTGCCCCGTTTTTTACTCCACTATTATGTTTAAGTAAACATACTGAAGAAAAAATGGGAAGTTATGATATTTTATATGAGATAAGTATATATTTTTTTGGTTGTAAAATCTGAACTATTTGCGGAAAGAGGGAATTTTGTCAAAAATTGTTTTTACTTAAAAGCGCTTTTTAGTGACAGTTGAGCTCTGGGTTGCTTCCTAAATTTGTTTTGCAACATTTTCATTAAATTTGTTCTTGGTTTATATTTTATAGAAATCAATTATCAGCAGACGTAAGTAATACAAATTAACCATAGTAATAAAAATCATTTTTAGAAGCTAAACGAAAGAAGAACTTTATATTGTTTCTCCTTGAATGAATATCCTAGAAAGCAACTGTCAATAATTTAAATTAGATAGAAAATAAACAACTCAAAACTGATAATAAATCAAAATATTCATTATGTTAAACGTTGGAAATTGCGGCTCGGAGGAGAGAGCATACACCTAAACCTATTCTTTGCAATATATTCTTGTGTAATTAATGAGGGAATAAACAACAAAGTTGTAGAAGGCTTAAAAGAGGCGTTACATTTACATTTCTTAGTATTCACTGGATTCTGACATGGATTAAGATACATAAAATATTTACAATTAAACGGAAATTTTTTCTCAAGACATTTGTTTTATACCTATGTCTAATATGGTAGAAATGAATAAAAGAAACTGATCAAGTCCGTGACCAAGAAATGAACTAACATATGGCAGATTTCATATCAACTGAATAATAGATAAAAGCTGTATTGGTATTTGGTTGATGGCGATATAAGACTAGGGTCACTAAAAGGGCAAGTATTGGAGGGGCGAGCTCATTTATATACAATCTGGTTGTAAATTACATCGGTACCAATATTACCCTCAATGTTGAAATGTAGATTTGAGAACAAAACAAGAAATGTTTTGTAATGTCTAATAGCTGGAAAATTCATTTTAATTTAAAAACATTCGACTTATAATATGAAGCTAAAAATTGGATTTTGTATTTATTTTACATACATGATGACCCAGATACAATTTTGCTTCGTTAGTGAAAAAAAATAGCCTCGAAAAATTATTATCCTTTTTATTTGTTTTGGGACCCTCTTCATTTCTTGCCCCACTTAAGCCAACCGACCAATTGATAAGAAAAAACAATTGCCATGAAATGTGTATCCCAATAAAATAGATATCAAGAATACCCCAATATCTGAAGTATTATTTTTATTACGGTTTTATGATTTTACGGTAAACTTGTATATTCGAATTTGCATTGTCTTTGCGTGGTTTAATGAATTACATGAAGAAATTAAACCAACCATTTATCATTTTACTTTTGTTATTTTTTTTTAAATTCGTTTTCATCATAATAGGTTTTCAACGGGGACACTGTTATGGACTTCAGTAATGAGACTTACTTAATTATTGTATAGTTAATTTTTACATTGGGGAAAGATTTGATTTTTTTTTCAAGGTGAACTCATTGTTAAACTATAAGAAAGGGAATACCATTTTGTCAGGTCGCCCTTTTGTTCCACCGATCACAATTTTACCAGATTATCGAAATATCATTTGATTTTTGTGGAAAATGTGAAGGCCGTTAAATAAATATTGTTTTTATAATCATTTTTTAAACATTTTTCTTTTGCCAGTTTCGTTCTTCCATACCGGCTTCATTGGTATCCAAAATTGATTTCGTTTTAACATATTGGGTTTGTGCCAAAATCTTACAATTCACTTCTATCTTCAGTTAATTGTTACACAAAAAATTGGAGTTAATTGAAAAACTATTTATTACATTTAAGAAATCATTTCTTGGGATTAGACCGTGTCAGAACGGAATCGTTTTCCCACGTTTCGCCTTCGATTGTACGAGGCATCTTCAGGGAACTTCACTGCACGAGATCGGAACTCTGAATGAGCTTGGACTACTCGGAGAGACCTAGGCCGGCTATTTATAGTCGACCTGTGTTCACCGCATCGTCTCCCGGTGTAAAGATCTGTTTCCACGTATGATGTCCGCTGAAGCCCGTATTTCTATTAAAATTGTTAGGATGCTTATAAATTGCAATAAATTCTCCAATTTTCCTTTTATAGAAACCCGAGACCGATGCAAGAACTTTATAAATTAGAGAATCTATTGAAATGTATAAGCATCCCAACAATTGTAACAGAGACACGGGCTTCAATCTACATCATACGTTGAAACCGATCGTTGCACCAGGTCACAGTTCGGTGAGCACCAGTCGACTATAAATAGCCGGCCTGGGTCTCTCCGTGCTCTTTCAGTGTTCCGATCTCGTGTAGTAAAGATCTCTGAAGATGCCTCGTGCAATCGACGGCGAAACATCGGAAAATGACTCCATTTTGACGCGATCTAATCCCAAGAACCATGATTTCTTAATAGCTTTCGTTCTATATTTATTACATTGATTTTTAAAACTTTTTATTACACCTTCATTTTGTTCCACCATGTTAGATTCGTACTATCTCATTCATTTTTGTGCGACAGTACTCGAGAAGAAATAATCTAAACATTTAACGGCATTACCATCACATCGTGGGTCTAGGGTTAATATGGTAATACCAAACCAACTCCTCTGGGTGACCGTTGTGGTTTTGTTGTGTTAAATTTTGGCGCTAGTTGTACTCGCCTCTCAACTAGTTGACTGTACTGAGGACGATTTTAAGTCAGAAACACGTGGCTATAGTTGGCCAAATTTTAATGTGCTTTAGCGGTCATCCCAAAAAATTTCTTTTTCTACTATGTAATAGTTCTTGCCGCGTTAATCTTTTTCTACTTTCGATATACAATATACAGTGTGTCCAGTGAAGTCTGCAACAAATGGAAAACTTTTTCATTTCTCAGAAAATTTTATTCTTGATAAAAGTTGGTGCATATAAAGAAATTACAGGGGGAATTAACGTATTTCCAAAATATTTATCGCCACTGGAATTTAAAAAAAATTCATTCATTTTCGAGTTATTGACTAAACGTGCACAGAATGAAAAATAAAAACTTAAAAAAAAGTACTGTTTATAATAGAATTTTTATAGTTGCCGTACTATTGTCAACTTCATATTTAGTTTCAAAACTACATGGTTTTCCATTTTTGCTATTCCTATGCTCTCTGAACGCCCTAAAATAATTTAATTTTTTTCAATATTAGCACCTTATATGATGAAAATAAAATCAAAATTGGTATAGCATTAAAACACTATAAGTAAAAAATGCAATACTACTTATTTTTATGAAATAGTAGATGGCTTTGGAAAAACAAAATACATAATTATAGCTGTCTACTTTTCAAATAACAAAATGATCAAAGTTTGAGAGTTATAAATCATTTCAGGTGGGGTTTTCGGGAAAAAAACCAATAAAAAATTGAAGCGTTAGGGGAAAAAGTTGAAAAAAACTTGAACCCCCCTATCTACGGCCCTCGTAAAACCTACAAAAATTAAAGGCCCGGAACAATATTTCTCTCAATTGGTATATTAAAACAGTAAAACACAAAGAAATTCAAGGACTTTTTAAATTCAGTAATGTATAACTAAAATTTACAACAAGAAGAAAGGGAATATATCATTTATTCGGTGAGCCTTACATCTTTTTCGATACGTTTACACTTTCTTTGAAAAATACCTCAAGACATTATCTAACATCTGCGGTGTGATAAGAGCCACACCTCTTCGAATTTCATTCTCTAACACATCGAGGTTCCCAAATTGGTATAAAAAAGTATCTCTGAGAAGTTAAATTTTCTCTGAACAAAAAAAGGACCTACAACTTGGTTATTAAATATTCCACAACATACATTCGTTTTCCTTGAATATTGGCTTATACATTCGATTATATACCATTAGTAGGTACTAAATGTCGCCTCATCAGTGAACAGTATTTTCTTTGGAAATGATCTATTGTCCTCAATTTACCCTTGGATCCAAAATGAAAAATCTAGCCTAACATCATAATCCCTCCCCAATATTTCATTAATGCTTTTTCCGTATCTGGAATTCCTGGCAGCGGTTCCTAACAATGTTGTAGGAGTTTCAATAAATCTTTGTAGCACCTCAATATCGGCGTCTTCATTTTTAACCAACTGGTGGTAAGCTCTTTTATAATCCCAGTCTTTCCTTAAAATGATTGTAAATTCTTGACGCAGTACTATAATGAACAGTTTTTCCAGGATGCCTTTCATTAAAAATTATTGCAGCCTCTCGAAATGATTTATAATTTTCTCCAATAATAAGTACTAACTCCCCTTTTTCTTTTAAATTTAGTTTGCAGGCATTTTTTGTCGCGTTAAAAAAAACTTTCAAACTTTGATCATTTTGACATTCGAAAAGTAGACAGCTATAATTATGTGTTTTGTTTTTCCAAAGCTACCTACGCTATTTCATAAGAATATGTAGTATTGCATTTTTTACTTATATTGTTTTAATTCCATACCAATTTTGATTTTATTTTCATTTTCATCAAATAAGATGCTAATATTGAAAACAATCTAATTATTTCAGGAAGTTCAGAGAGCATAAGAATAGCAAAAATGGAAAACCGTGTAGTTTTGTTTTTTTAGGTAGTGTGCAACAACCCTAAATATCAAGTTGACAATCGTACGGCAACTATAAAAATTCTCTTATGAACAGTAGTTTTTTAAAAGTTTTTATTTTTCATTCTATTCACATTTGGTAAATAGCTCGAAGATGAATGAATTTTTTTTAAAAATTCCAGTGATGTATCACCTAATTTAAAGAAACTATAAAAAACAAAATTGAAGATTTTCTTACACAATTCTATATTTGGTCATGTATTTTAATTCTAAGCAACTTTTCTTAATACAATTTTGAGAAATCATGCCATATTTTGGATCGTCCCTCGTATACTGATGAATATTTTGGAAATATGTTTATTCCCCTGCAGTTTCCTTAGATGCACCAACTTTTATCAAGAATAAAATTTTCTGAGAAATGAGAAAGTTTTCCATTTGTTGCTTACTTTACTGGACACACTGTATATATATATATATATATATATATATATATATATATATATATATATATATATATATATATATATATATATATATATATATATATATATATATATATATATATATATATATATATATATATATATATATATATATATATATATATATATATATATATATATATATATATATATATATATATATATATATATATATATATATATATATATATATATATATATATATATATATATATATATATATATATATATATATATATATATATATATATATATATAGGGTGTCCGGGAAAATGTGGGAGATCTCTCGGACTCAGATAGAACATTAAAAAATAAGATGACAAGTTCCCATAAATTTTTTTCCTAGCGGCCCTCCCTACGGAGATACGGCCCCCTAAAGGACCACACTGGAAATCGGTTTTTCTAGAATAACTTTTAAACGACTCAATATAATTTAACGAAAATTTAATATGATTAACAGTGGTAAGGACCTCTCAAAATGCTTCCCTTAAAACATAATTAGCTTGTTTAGTTTACCAGGTACGGACTAGATTGTACATTTTAACGCTCAAATTTTTAACACCCTGTATGATAGGGAGTTAAAAAAAATAAATTTGGATACCTTGAACATTAAGCTAAAGAAAAGGTGCTCTTGTTCATTGTCGATAAAATGAACCGTTTTCGAGAAAAACTCACTTTTTTAAATTGGAAAACACTAAATATACAGTGAGATATTAATGTGTACTATTTATTATTATTACACTATTAAAACTGCCGACTTATGATATTTTTCCAAACTTGAGGACGGAATCTTTGATAGCTTTGTTGACTTTTGCCAGATCCTTGCATAATTTAACAAAAAAGAATCCTAGGAAACTGGTAAGAGTGAGAGTTATATACATTTTGGCTTCAGGCTATAGAAACACTGAAGATATTATGACAATTCTATGCTATGAACTGACTAGAGTAATATTTTTATTGTAACAATATGACTGTTTATGATTTTTGTGGGTCAACTCATGGAGGCCCAGCAACGCCTTTGGCCTCCCCCCATCAACAATCATAATGGGGTGTAATTGCCCTCCTTCCTGCTTTCTACATGCTTGACAATATTATATGGGTAGGTAACTTTTATAATACCAAAGACGGTTGCCAGTAAGGAGTTTTTTTAGTCCTAATTAACGTGGTCTCTCATCATAACCGTCTTCCCATCATTTGGTAATATTTGTGTAAAACGAATAATTCTAAAACATGTTTAATCAATTACATAGACTTGACTAGTATTTAAACATTGTTTCTGACAATAAAATATTTTTGTTACGAACTCATTATTATTATTCAGTTGAGCAGTTATGATCTGGTCGAGAAAAAAGCAATCTTCCATTTTCTGATAATTAGTATGATTACTTATGAAACATTAACTACGTCCTGATATTGCGCAATAGTTTCCAATTATATCATTATACATAAAATACAGATCACTTTAAAGTATTACTGTATAGAGTAGCACTAAGTATTTATTCCATACATCAACCGCATGTTTGTTTACTGACTATAATCTCTCACCACAGATTTCCCACATTCTCCACATCAGAGACCGAATTAAAGAAAAGGTTATGGTTAAAATGAGTATTAAATTATAGTCCTAAAAAGCAGAAATTACCGCTAATGTCTTTTATTACCCACCGTATGTAATTACATACGCAGTTTTTGCTTCATCATCGTTTTATAGGCCCTCTTACTTCTTGAAAATTAAGGTTGCATGGTAGCTCCGACTGGTATTGTTGATGGTCGGTGCCATCATTAAATCACGTTTATGTGATCGTCTAAGCCTAATATGTGTATGGAATCTCTTGACTAAAAGAATTCATATAGATTTATCTGCTAACGTAGGAAACTGGTAGCTGAATATGATATTTTTTGCCGATAATAAATACAATTGATTGGAATAAAGTTTGCCATACTGCTAATTTTTTTGTTAAAAATTAGCCGGTAGTCATTTTTACTAGCTCTGTGGTTGGTTCCTGTTAAATTTTCTGTAATACATTGTAAAATTCACGAATTTCCTTAAGTAATATCCATTATCATTTATGTTCACCCCCTTACATACTTATATCATAACCTTTCTGAAAAACGGTTGTAAAAATCGATATTATCCCCTTCATACTGCTTACTTACATAAAAAAATTTGCTTTCAAACTACGAGTGCTTTGGTAGGGCCGGATATTTACGAGGTCTGGGGCTTTAGGTATTTAAAGGTCATTGAGCCGCATGAGGTAAGACAAAAAAGGCCCTACTTTCCTGCTGGAACTTTAAGTATTGAGATCCCTGAGTGCCGAGATTTTGCGAGGCTGCCCTTTACAAATAACTGATGACTAAAAAAAGTTCTTCGTCTTCTTCTATTCGCCCCCTTGGCTTTATCTTTGAGCCCTACCCATGTTGGCCCTGCGTTAATTTAATGATAAATACCCGCAAAACATCGCGCCAGTCTGTGCTGGAGCGTCTGCTTACGACGCCGACGCACAGTGGTTTCCCGGAGACCTTTTATGACCAATAAGGGTTATATTAGAAGTACCTTTAACCTAAGTAAATATAATATTAAAATATACTAGAAGGTCCAGTAGGCTTAAACAATAAAAAACACTGAAACAAAAGAATACCTACAGCTATCAAAACAAAGCGTCTTTTCAATGTTTTACAAACAGGCTCTTAAAACACATTATTTCTCTATTATATTGTTTAAGTTATTGGTAATCACTTACGGTTATTTGCAAATATATTAATAAAATTTAATATGGAAGCTGCAGAACAACGTAAGTAAAATTAAAACGTTAATTCAATTATTGATTTTTATTTCATAGTAGCTGTTTTGAAGGGTTGTTTTATTGGTGGTTAAAAATGTCTGATATATTTAAAACGTATTTCTTTGGTAGAGAAAATTTATGTTTCCGTCATCAATTGAAACTTCTGGCGTTTTTAGTAGAACATTATCTAAAGATATTTTTGGGAAATAAAATAGCTGCCGCTTTTTGCCTCTTTATGAGATATCAACACTTTTATGTTGGTATTCATCAGTAATAATGTTTGCAACAATAAGGTACATCGTACAGTACAGTAAAAATAGAAAAAACATACTAAAAGTCTCCATTCCTTAGTCATCGATGTCTGTCATTTCTAACCTCCAAATGTCATCGTGAAAAGGTTTTTCTTGTCTTGGTTTTGTGCAGCTCTCAATTTGGAGTTTATTTTACCACCAATGTCGTAGTGCTGCACATAACGACATTAGCCCCGTGAAGCACGTGACCTGTCAACGACATTGTAGGTAACATATCCCAAAAAAATTTTTTTTACAGAACCCCAAACAGTCAACCATTCAGAGGTTAGAGATTTTTAATTTATGGTTTGAAAATAAAGGAAATTCAATTGAAAGAAGTTTACAATGAAATTTCCAATAGAATCAATATTCGAGGCTTAATCTATCAACAATCCGGTAAAAAAATAATTGTAATTTGCGACCAATTAACAAAACGAGGTAATTTTTTGTTCATAAATGAATATACTACAAACCCCGAGTATTTCTTTTGGAAGACCAGAACAATCATATACCGAAAGCAGTAATAGGTCAAAACGAAGAACAATTCGAGAACTGGCAAATACATACGACAAGAATCAATTGAAAGGTGCTTTGAAGTTAATTTTAAAAGAAGAGCAAAAAAAGAATGACCTAAATTTAATTAAAAGAGGTCTTAAAACGACACCAACCCGATCAGCTAAAGTAATGAACACTTGGAATAATCATATGGAATAACAAAAAACCTATGAAACCATATACAAATAATGAAGCTCTTAGCCTGATAATCGATTCTAGGACGTCCAAGCATAATTAGCAAACAATTAAAAGAGACGCTAAGGAAATATAAAAAAATGTTGGAAGCAAAGGTGAATTGTTATCCATCTTCTGAACATATACAGGTCACCGAATTGGATGCAAAGGTTCAACTACAGGCGCTTTTGGTCCATACTGTTTTGCGAATTATTTTATCTCAAAAAGATGTTTTTGAAAATGTCGATATTGGCCTTACAATGACTTTTATACACAAGTGGGGTTGCGACGGAAGTATCTGTCACAACGAATTTAAACAGACTATTACAGAAAATGTTTCAGACTCATTATATTTCTCACATCACTAGTAACCCTACACTTATTTTCAGTCAGTGAAGTTGATCCAAATATAAAAAAAAAATTGGCAAAACCCTTGGGCGTCCTCCACTAAATATTGTAAACCAATTCATATTTCTTAAAAAAAAACTTCAGCTTTGACTTTGCAAGAATCCAATTCAGTGAAGAAAGAAATTGAGGAATTACATTTGACCGAATGTAGATATGAGAATTAAAAATTTTTAGTGAAACATGGTTTAAAGATGACAATGATAGACGGAAAATTTACTGGTGGTTTGACAGAAACGAGTTCAAATCAAGCATGTAATATTTGCGGAGCTACTCCAAAAATAATAAACGACATCGAAAAAGTTAAAAAGAGGCCAATAAAGGAATCATCTCTAGACTACGATTTATCCACTCTTCACGCATGGATTAGATTTATGGAATATTTCATACACTTATCATACCGATTGGACTTCAAAAAATGGGAGGCTAGGTCAGAAGAGAAAAGAGTGAAAGAAAGAAAGAAATTCAAATCCGCTTTAAAAGCGAAATGGGATTGAATATAGATAATGTAAAGCCAGGGGGAGTGGAACTAGCAATGACGGGAATACGGCAAGATTTTTGCCGAATCATCAGTAACAGCTAACATCTTAAATATCGACGAAGAGCGTGTAAAGCGTTGTGCGTGCATTTTGCAAGCCATGTCATCGGAATTTCCAATTGATGAATAAAAGACCAGATAAAATATAAGATAAAATATGCATCTTACATCCTAAAAATCAGAAGAGTGAATTTTTTTGGAAAGCATTCCAGGATTATAGAAAAATAAGAGTTTTTGCCTATTTCATGCTACTATTCTTAATAGTTACAAAAGTTTATGTTTTTGGATAGTACGTTTTCTTTCATGTTTTTTACATTAAAAAAATCATGTTTTTTTTAGCTCAGAAAAAAAAAACGTTTTTTGTACATCCATCCCTATAAATAGGTAGGTATCTAATTTTTACCATTTCACAAACAAGCGTCAAGAAATATGCGGACAAAAAAACATTCGTCAAGTCCGAATTTATTCTCAGATATAAGGGGAAGCCGAGGGGGAAGCTATTGCTAAATTTTGTAACTTTTAGATAAAAAAAATATTTAAAAAAGTGTAAAAAGTAGGTGATTACCTAAAGGAAATCTTACAATTATGTAATGAGAAATTAATAAAAAGTAATTTAACGCTTGTTTAATTGGGAAATAGTAATATGAAGTAATAAAAGTTCCATATTGCTCTAATTTAACCTACTATGCGTCACTCGTGATTCAAAAATTCTAAAAAGGAAATAGAAGTTATAAAAGTTTAATTTGATATTTAGGCCAAATCTACGCTACTTTTGCTGTTTATTTTTCCATTAAAAGTGACACCCGTCATGAGCTAATCAAATCCAGATGCGTATAGCTTGTAATTTACTAACTAAAGTTTATTTTTAAGCGTAATTTACCTAATCTCTACCAATTAAACACAAAATATTTTAAATCACAATTATAACCTACTTTTGGCCAAAAATGATATCCGAGAAACCACTGTGCGACGGGGCCAGGGGCTACAGCCCCCTCTTAATCCTGATCTGTGTTTTGTATTTTATATCGGATTATTTGAGTGTGGTGAGTAATAATTGAGTTAACATAAATCTTTAAACTTATGCTTTACTATCTAGTGTATTTTTATATAGCTTTGAAGACCTAACATATTAAAAATGTATAAATATATATATATATATATATATATATATATATATATATATATATATATATATATATATATATATATATATATATATATATATATACATACATATATATATATATATATATTTATGTTTTATATATATATATATATATATATATATATATATATATATATATATATATATAAATATATTGTACGCAGATCTAGAAGTAACTTAGAGTAGGGATATTAAATATATTATCATGTGATTAAATACCCTTTTTGCTAGCCAAAAAGTATGGATATTTTAAGATTGTTTTGAAAAACCAATTTGTATCTTCGATTTCCAGAAAAGTAGTTTAAATACTTTCGAAATATTTAAATCACCAAAAATATTTGGGATACTTTATGAGCAGATAGATATTTGTAACAATGCCTAGTTGCATCAAGGGATCTAATACATTTGATGTGCTCAAGAAGAACCAAATTCTAGTTTCTATAATATATAAACAAGGACCAAGCCAAAGTTCATAGAATAGCCATTCACACTCGTCAACTGTTGGCGTGATAGGTGTTCATGTTTAAGTATAAATTAATGATATTTATAAATATTATAAATAAAATTTTTTTTAAAAAATGTTAGAATTATTTGAAGATTCAGAAAAAAATGAATTATATAAAAAATTAAGCATCATTTTTACATAATATTTTTAAAAAATAATTTTTTATTATATAACAGTTCTCACACGAAAACCCTACTACCGTGATATTACATAGAAGAATTACGGGACAGAAGAGTGTAGTTACGCTTTACTATCTAGCGTATTTTTATATAGCTTTGAAGACCTAACATATTAAAAATATATATATATATATATATATATATATATATATATATATATAATATATATTATATATATATATATATATTACATATATATATATATATATATATATATATATATATATATATATATATATATATATATATATATATATATATATATATATATATATATTTATATATATTTATATATATAACCCAACTAAAATAATATTGGCAGTAGTTTGAAAGAGCTTGGGCAGGGAGATGTTTTACAAAATCACCGTCGGATATCTCAATGAGAAATTTTTATGGAAATAGAGAGAATAGCATGTATTGAAATTTTTCGTTTAAAGTATGAAGCGCAACCATGGGCGTGCGGTGAAATTTTAAGAAAGGGAAGCAATTTTTAGAAACTTACTTATTTGTAATTCGATTTTTCGATCATTTTTTGCAATTTCGTCAATGACGTCATCATAAAAACGTCTATGCTCCGACATATTTTGGAGAAGTTTATTTTCAATGGACAACAGCGATGTATGCGAAAGTCTCTCCTGCCCCGTTGAATTTTTCACGAAATTTTTTATATGTTTAAATATTGAAAAATTGCGTTCTACTGATGAACTTGTGGCAGGTATTGTCAATACTAATTCACACAATTTCGACACTTCGGTGTAGGCATGTTCCAGCTCCTTGTCTTTTAAAAATTGCATTAGTTCATTAGCGTTGCGTTATTTTTTGCGCCAATGTCTTCAGTTTCGTAAATCACTTTTAGTTCAGATCGCAGTAACACTCGGTCGAAGAACTGGCCGTAATGAAGAAGAAGAGATGTAAATGCATCTTCTGGAAAACTTTTTCCTTCAAATGCATCAAAATTGCAGAGCTCGAGGAATTTAAAACCATTTAAATCGTTAAATCTATAGTTTATTTGTTGCTGAATTTGATCGATGATTTCATAAAAGAGGCGTCTGTATGATGTTTGAACATCTCCCACCTTGTCTGTTCGAAGACGCTTGGCTTGAGGCTTTACATTTAACGTCATCATTTTCTCCCAAAATAAGTCAAAGTCATCTCTTTTTTTGGCTTAATATGCACTTAAAATCATCCACTTTTTTTAGGCAAAAAGCAATATCATTTGTTTTAGTTTGTAATATATTAAAAACATAGTCCGAGAACGGAAATATTTCTAAAAATATGTTCAACAAATAAATAAAATTAAAATCTCGTTTCAAACAGTCCAAAAACCCCCTCGAACTATTTATTGCTTTTGAGTCCCACGTTTCATTTTCTATTATATTCTCAAGTAGTTGAATCAGGGATTCACGATTTTCAGATACTGTTAACACAAGTCTTCCATTATAGTTCCACGTAGTAGGAGCTACTTTGGGCAATCGTTTGTGGACAATGGAGCCCAAAGCTTGTGTACGTTTTGTTGACTTGGAAAAAAAAGCAGTCATGACACTTAAAGTAACGAAAAATACTTTACACTCTTTAATGTGATTGATGGACTGGGATAAAACTAAATTTAATTTATGAGCAAAACAATGAACAACATCTCTGCTGCTCCAACATAGCTTTAAGCAACTAATTTTTTCTCTCCATTAATTTCTTTAGTAACGTTATAAATTATGGTATATAATGCATCTGCTGTACGATTTTCGGACACATTCTTAAAACCTAAAAATCGCTCTTGAATACTTCCGTCTCTTTTAACGTAGCGTATTACTAAAATTAGTGATATCAGTTGTTTCGTCCAGAACAATAGCAATGAACCGCGCCTCGCCAATCTCCTGCTTAATTCTTTTTAGAATAATGGTTGCAATAGCGGAAATTAAATCATTCTGGATTCGCTTAGACGTTCCGCGAAAAACGCTAGACTGCTCTAAAAGATTTTTTAAGCAATCATCATATTTAGCCATTAAATTAAGTAAATCTTGAAAATTTCCTCTATTTGAAGAAACCCTTTTTTCGTCATGACCTCTAAATTCCAATTCGTCCTGTCCGAGAAAACAAAGAACATCGATAAGTCTTCTTAATATTTGTCTATTTTTATCGACTAGTTCATTGTGTTGCCAGTGACTAATTTCCAACTGTTTATTAAGGGTGTGTTGAATTCTGGTTTTGCCGAAGACTTTTTCTTTTATGACGGCCTGCAAATGCGCTTTGGACATAATGTGTCTTTTTACAGCTTTATGGAAATTGTTTAAATCGGAAAAACCAGTTTTATTCCAGAGACCTTTTTCATTTACAAAAAGTAGACATTGCCAACAAAATAATTTACTTATATTTTCACACCCTGTTAGCCATTTAAATTGTTCGTATTGTTTTTCCGGATAAAAATGTCTACTTTCCTTGCTTCCATTTTTCGAGAATATATTGAAAAGCTATAATAAAACTTTCCCAATAAAAAATGAAATAAATCTTATAATTAATGAGCATAATTGGCTTGCTTCAAAATTGAAAGGTATGGGAGACTATCTCTATCGAATCAAAACTTACCAAATCCTCAATTGTTAAAATATAGAAAACTTTATATATTATTATATAAGAAATAAAAAAGTCTAAGCTTGCATATAACGAAAATGTTTTAAAAAAATCAAACAACTTCTCAAAATGTTATTGGAATTTAATCAATAAACAAAGAAACAACCTTGTCAAAAATTCAACCTGTAATAATACCTCAGAGGAGATTAACAGCTTTTTCATAGATATTCCCCGCAAAATATTAGTTTGCATTAATCCAAACCAAAAAGATTCTCAAAATAACTGTAGGTTGTACCAGTATATAAGGGAGTTGGGGAAATCTCGAAAATCTGATTCTGAAATTAACTTAAATAACTACCGGTTTTTCATTTACATCAAAGATCTTTTAGTCAATTTTGTAATCTCAGATTGTAAATTATTTCGAATTAAATGATTTTTTCTTCTTTAGCCAATTCGGTTTCAGGTAGAGTAAGATAAAGAAGGTAATAGATAGCATTGTCGATGGGTTTGAAAGTAAAGATTTTGTCGGTACTATATTTTTCGATTTAAAAAAGGGATTCGATTGTGTATCTCCTTATTTGTTGCAAGACAAGCTTAAGTTGTACGGATTTTGTCCATTAAGCCAAAAGCTTATTATGTCAGTTCTTACTGACCGGAAGCAGTATCTTGAATATAAAAATAAAAAATCCTCCTTAAATTCCAACAGGGTCGGAGTAACTCAAGACTCTACATTAAGACCAGTGCTCTTCTCTATCTTCATAAATAATGTTAAAATTAACAATATCTTACCTCAAAATAATATTCTTCTCTTTGCCGATGACACGGTCTGCGTTTTAAGAGATGCCAGCTACGACAACTTAATGAAAAAATAAATAATACACAGTCATCCGCTAATGATTGGTTTAGCAAGAATGATCTTAGTTTGAATCCCGAAAATTTCAAATCATGATTTTTACATAACGAAATCATCCATATCATAATCATCCGTCTGTAAAGTATCTAGCATTGCAATTGGACCCTCGCATGACTTGGCCGTATTGACGCTTTGTCTTCCAAGCTTTCTTCAAGCATTTTTATGAAAATCTCTTAAGCCGACCATGCCTCCAAATGTTTTTATAGCTTACCATTTCTTATTTGTGTCCAGGTGTAGTTATGGTTTATTATTGTGAGGCCATTCCCCCCCAATATCAAAGATTTTTGTTTTACAGCGAAGACTAGTAGTCTGAAACGGAATTTCTCAAACTTAGAGTTTCACTATAATTCAACTAGATCGGCAAACTTTTTAAGAGTGTACCATACATACGCCTCCAGTACTGTAGAAATGCCTCAAATTATTTTGGCCCTATCTTCTACAATAAACTTCCACCATATTTTAAGAATCTAAATAAAACAATGTAAAACAATTTCTCAAAATTAACAGCCTGAATGAATTTTTGAGTTATAACTTTTGATTCTTATTTAATTTAGTTTTTTTTCCTTTTTCCTTATTGGCTCCCCCGAAATTCCCCTAATTTAATCATAATGTATATGATCGCGTTATATTCTAAATATTGTTATATACATTTATATTTTATAGTTACAATATACAAAATATAAATTTATATAACAATACTTAGAATATAACGCAATAATATACATTATGATTACAGACGAAAACATTTTTTTATGTCACCTATATTAAAAGTTTTGGTTTTGATTTTTGATTAAATCACAATTCATTTATATATATATATATATATATATATATATATATATTTATAGTGAGTTTGTGGACCAATTAAAATATATTCGTAGGAAAATTTTCGATGGTTTTTTAGTCTCAAAATTTTTTTTGTAAAAACAAACAGGTTTATTTTTCGGCACTAATTTTTATTTTGTGCCACACACAGAAACTAAAAAACAGTACTATTTTATATATTGTTAATATTTTAAAATGGTTTTGTGTAGACATTAACTTTTACCTATATATACCTATACACCATACAAATAAATATTAGTTTACAATAAAGGGTTACGTTAACCAAATTTCCTCATATTAATTTACATTTGTAAAACTCACCCAAGAAGGTAACTTCCTATATTCAGTGTTTTGTTTTAACTGAAGAAAATTTTCCTACGTATACCTTTCTGAAATTATGTAACCAGCTGTAGAAAAAGCTTTCATTGTAAAAAACTCGGAGCATTTTACTCGAATTATACGCTTCGAAAATGCCAAATGTGATTTTGGCGAAACGTTAGCAAAACTGTTCTTTTCAGAACGACAGTTGTGAACGGATGTACACCCGGAATGAAAACACATTGTATTTTTCCATCCGTGAAGGACTAAAATATATATATATATATATATATATATATATATATAAATATATATATATATATATATATATATATATATATATATATATATATATATATATATATATATATATATATATATATATATATATATATATATATATATATATATATATATATATATATATATACCTTTCTGCAATTATGTAACCAGCTGTAGAAAAAGCTTATTCATTTGTAAAAAACTCGGAGCATTTTACTCGAATTATACGCTTCGAAAATGCCAAATGTGATTTTGGCGAAACGTCAGCAAAACTGTTCTTTTCAGAACGACAGTGGTGAACGAATGTACACCCGGAATGAAAACACATTGTATTTTTCCATCCGTGAAGGACTAAAAATCAACATTTATATATATATATATATATATATATATATATATATATATATATATATATATATATATATATATATATATATATATATATATATATATATATATATATATATATATATATATATATATATATATATATATATATATATATATATATATATATATATATATATATATATATATATATATATATATATATATATATATATATATATATATATATATATATATATATATATATATATATATATATATAGTGTGAAGTGAAATAATAAAACAAACATTCGGTTATTTTGAGTGTATGCTGTTCTACCTAAATCAGTTCATGCACATATCGAAATCTTATAGTTAGGGGAAGAAGATTAGAAATCAAAAACCTATAAAAACTTGAATAAAAGAAACGAAATTAAGAATGAATGCATTTAAAAACTTACTGGTAAATAGACAAGTTTCAGTTGTGCTAATTTGCGTCGCTCCAAATTGTTGACTACATGGTTTCAACATCTTAAATATACCTCTATAGTGCACATATATATATATATATATATATATATATATATATATATATATATATATATATATATATATATATATATATATATATATATATATATATATATATATATATATATATATATATATATATATATATATATATATATATATATATATATATATATATATATATATATATATATATATATATATATATATATATATATATATATATATATATATATATATATATATATATATATATATATATATATATATATATATATATATATATATATATATGTGCTATTCTAGTTGTTTTTGTCTTTTAAAACTATACCTGTGTTGTGCAATGGATTTGTTTAGTTTTAATTTTACTTTAATCATTTTCTGCAACTTACATATTTTTCTAATTTGAATTTGAAAACGGTCTGAAGAACAGAATAAACATTCTCGAAACCTAGATCATACACTACGTCTTCGTTAGATCTAAATTAGAGTACACTTTAACAACTTGTTCACCTTATCACAGAAATATACTGTTTTAAGTTAACGGAGTGTATCCTCCTAGAGGTGTTCCTTAATTTCAACTTTTCAGAAGATTTTTGTTTGTTCTGTTAGACGTCCCTGAATGGTTTTTTGATTCAAATTAGTAAACAGTGGCTTTACGGATATCTGTCTTTAAAGTTCCACCCACCAGAACTAATCTATAGACATTTCTCGTTAATTCACGCTTGCAACATTCAAGTACAATAAATTCGTGGATGTCTATGACATCTTCTACTGCTCTTTTAGAGTCCTTAAAAAGGCAGTTCGTCCATCAGTGGGTTTCTCCATAGTTTATAAGTTTAGTTGTCTTGTAATATCATGCAACTGAAAAAAGCGTTTCAGTTGTCCATCCATCCACTCTGCACTGGTTGAAAAAAAATTAAGGCGATATTGCCCTAACTTAAGTAAAGCACTCTGAACTAAAGAAAAATCACCCTAGTTTTTTTTTAAATTAGTAATAAATCAATTGTTCTATCATGTGCCGAATGCCACGTTTGAACAATTGTAAATTTGGCTCTGCTATTACTTACAGAAATATTATAACTGACCTCGTTCTGTGAAATTTTTTTAGACAAATAAAAAGCTATTGTTAAAAAAATTGAAAGTTTTTATTACCAGACGGAATTAGTCGCCCCACTTCTCATTACTTAGGTACCCTTTTTCAGAATCTCAAAGATAGCGAGCAAATGCGTTCAATCCATTAAATCCGGTCGTGCCCATATCAAAAGGCCATTCGCAGCCACGAAATTCGAACGGGCCAATTATTTTAATGAAAGGAACAGAGATCCTATCTTATTTCCTAAGGTAATCGTTTTTAAACTGATCTAATTTTACCTGTCGTCTCGTTTCCTTTCATATTTCCGCTGCTAAGAATGATTTACCCTTTAGTTTCGGTTGACGTTACATGTACAATAGAATATTTTTATTTCACTTTAAAATATTAGGCTAATAAAATTATGTAATAGACGCACTTATATTGATAAAGACATTTGATTATATTCTCAATAAAAATGTTTATAAAAAATAAAACCTACTTCAAAAAATTGCACTAAAAAGTGAAAAATAATAAAATAATAATATTTTGGTCCGGAGAATTTTACTTTGTAAAATCGGCGCCAAACTTATTCTTAATTACCTAATAACGAAATAGGTTTCTGTTCTGAGTATTTTGATGTCTAATACTAAGAGTATAATGTCTTACTGTCTTTATTAGTTTGGCGCCAACTTCACAGAATAATATTTTTCGGATTTATTTTTATTATGTCTTATTAAACATAATACAATGGAAATATACATATACATATTTTTCTTTCTGACAGAATGGTGAACGCATTAGTGAACCCATATATTGTTGAATGTAACATCGATGAAACAGTTAAAAATAACATCAATCTGCCATTTTTGACATTTTTTCAATATGCTTACTATGGGCCCACTCCGGTAGATACCTGAATTTTCCCTGAAAATTTCATCCAAATTACATAGATAAAAATGTATATAGGATCGAACTGATAAATTCCTATTTTTTTAAAGTCAGTTAAAATGTAACTAATGTGTCAAAATTTAAATTTTATTGGTCATTATTGCTTTAAGACACCCACCACAACAGAAAATTATGTGATAATCATGGACTAGTGCAATATCGATAATTTGCGTTAGTGGATTATTATCACAGCTAATTAAAAAAATTGTCCATCATTTTTACTTTTATAATAAAATGTTTATATAAAAATAAAACCAACATAAAAACACTAAAAAGTCAAAATATAATATTTTATTTTATCTTGGGAAGTTGAGTTTACGAAGTCGGGGTTCAAGAAAACCTAATTATTAAGTACATCGCAAAAAGAGAAATTTGTATACATTTTAATGCCTGATACTTTAGCTTATTGCCTGTTTAATATTTTTATAGAGTCAAATTTCCAAGATGGAATATTATTTTCTACCTTTCAGTGTTTTATTTTTAGGTTGGTTTAGGCCCACTCTTTTTAGTTTTATTTGTAAGAAGTTTTATTGTAAAAAATTTGAAGGCAATATATTAAAGCATTTCAGATTTATCTTCGAAACTCTTTCCAAAAAATATTCATAATGGCGCCATTCCGTACAAAATCGGTGTGTATGGAATCACGGAAACTAATCTATAAAAGCGTCAGGTATACATATGCACAGATCAGCATTACAAATTACCAAAAATTAAAAAAATTGATCTTCGTGATCCCAAAAACCTCGAAAAATCTCTAGAACTCGATATTTTTAAATGTCACTTTCCTTTTCTATACATTATTACGAACGAACTATATATATATATATATATATATATTTTTATATATATATATATATATATATATATATATATATATATATATATTTATATATATATATATATATATATATATATATATATATATATATATATATATATATATATATTATATGTATTTATATATATATATATAATATATATATATATATATATATATATATATATATATATATAAATGAGTTACTTTCTTTGGTATAGGTTTATTTGTAAAATAAAAAACAATGGAATTTAATTGACTTTCGCCTTCATAGAAGACTTTTTCAAAAAGTGAACATTTGTTTTGTTTTTTTTTTGTGTATGCATAAAGCTTTCAATTCCTATCTACAAATAAATTATCAATTTATAAAAAATTATTACATTAAAATAAGGTTACATAGCTTGAAAAATGCATGCCGATTGTTTATTGACATTTGTTTGAAGTTAGAAGTTTGCGAGGCAACTCATGTGTACAGTTGAAGGTACAAAAGTGTTGTTTATATATATATATATATATATATATATATATATATATATATATATATAGACAACACTTTTGTGTATGTGGTATATATATATATATATATATATATATATATATATATATATATATATATATATGTTGATTCTTAGTCCTTCACGGATGGAAAAATACAATGTGTTTGTTTTCATTCCGTTTGTACATCTATTCACTACTGTCGTTCTGAAAAGAACAGTTTTACTGACGTTTCGCCAAAATCACATTTGGCATTTTCGAAGCTTTCTTTCTCGCGTCCGAATAGAGAATTATGTATTGGTGACTACGACGCTTCCTTTTATACCCCCACCCGGGACCGAAGGTTATATCTGCGCGGCCGTTGGTCGTTATGTTTTCCGGATGGTGCTGTTGTTGTTGCGCTTGAGTTTTTGCGATTTTAGATTTGTCGATTTTGTCTTCCATACTGTTGGTAGTTTTAATGATTGGTCCCTTTTATTCTAACCACCCTGTTTTTCAATTTCTATGGCTTTTCGGATTATTCTGGTCTTATAATGTTCTATATTGGCAATCTCCCTACACCGGTTTCCTGATGATGTAGGAATAAAGCTGAGGTTGTTTGTTTGTTTCTGATGCTGAGTTTATGCTCTTCCACTCTTGCTGATATTCGCCTGTTAGTTTGCCCCACGTATAACTATTCACAGTCCTGGCACGGAATGCTGTATACTCCGTGGTTTTCCAGTTTGATTTTATCTTTTGGGTTTCCAAGTAGTTTACCTATAGTTCCTTGTGGCTTGTGTATTCTTTGTATGTTGTGTTTCCTAAGAATTCTTCGGATTCTGTCTGTTGTGCCTTTTACATATGGTAAGACTACTTGTTGCTTTCCCGGTTCATAATTTTTGTTGTTCGTTGTTCGGGAACCCTGTGCATTAATAGCTTTCTCTAGATATTACCTTAAGTTCGTTTTGTCTCGTCTGTGTTTCAGTTAATCGCACCGATCTGGATATTAGGGTATTTGCAACAGCTTGAATTTGTGCTGGGTGATGATGTGATTTTGCATTTAAATATCCGTCTGTATGTGTTTTGGTTTTCTGTACACGCTGTTTTCGAAATGTCTGTTATGCAGTTTTGTGACCACAATATCTAAAAATGGTAGTTTGTTGTTTTCCTCTAACTCTAGAGTAAATTGTATTCTGGGATGGATTGAGTCAAAAATTTTTCGAGCTCTGCATGACCATGTTGCCATATAATAAATATGTCCACATAACGAATCCATAATTTGGGTTTTAAACTTGCTTTCTCAAGAGTTTCTTTCTCGAAGTACATCATAAATAAATTCGCGACTATTGGTGATAGCGAGGAACCCATTGGAGCACCATCCATTTGTTTATACATTTGCCGTTGAATGAATGAAATCATTGAGAAATATGAGGAAAATAAACCAAAAACACGGACACATTCTAGAAATCCCTAAACCCCCGAACGATCCACAGATGTGAGAAAATTTTTCAAAATTTTTAAAATTTTGAAAGTGTCACATTATCTACCCTTACTTCCCTCTTCCATTTCCCTCACCCATTTCCTTTTTTCGCCTCATTTATTTAAGCCAAATATGTATATAATATCTTTAATAATAATTAAATATTTGGTACATTTTATTTGTTGAAATTGAGCTATTGAGGTTTCACTGCTGGAAAATGTTAATTCTTGTGTCAAGTCCCCTAATGTCAACAAGGGAAGGTAAAAAGTTTGAATTGCAACAGGATGACGATGGCAAAGTTGTTGAAGATATCATATGTGCGGTTTTACTTTGGCTGGCTACAGGTGCATCCTTATAACCTTCAGCAACTGCATTCGACCTCCATCTCCGTGACGTGTGTACTTTTCCGCGTTGGAAAGTTTTAAAAAGCAAGAAATTGTGTACGGAAATTTAGATTCAGAATTGAAACCAAAGGGTTGATTTCGAGCTTTCCCTACAATTTCACAATTTAAAATTTTCTTTTCTAAAATATTATTATACGTACTTTTCATCTTCAGTAACTCATCACTATGGCATGGCCCAGACACACATTATAAGCTCAACCTAAAGCAATAGAAAGAAATAATTGTATCCAAAAAAAAAAGAAAAAATTTAAAAAGAAAATCCTCAAAATTGCAACAAGTTTGTTATATTTTTCAGTATTTTTCCCTAATTGTAGTTCTAGCATCATCCGTATCATGCTGTAGGTAGCCCAAACACTAGACGGTTATTTTTGATTTGCCATGTCGCTAAAATATGCCATCCGTGAACGCGCTTCTGGTACTGGTGACAACATATGAAAACAGAAAATAGCTAATTTTTTCATTTTCAATAAATCGCTAGACAGTACTATTTCATCTTTCAATTATCTACTCTTAAGTACAAAAAGGGTCTGATGCTGATCCCATTTTTGGCGAGTTGGAAAACCTCTTAACGATTGTATCGATATGGTTATTGGTTATGCTATAAAGTTAGATAAAACTGTAAGTTTTGCTGCACAATGCAATCGACAAACACAAACAGTTTTATATTACTTTAAACTTCTAACGTAATTTAGTATTGTTACGTGAGATTGATCACGTATAATACTTCATAATCGCGCTGTCATAAATAATACCATTAAAATATATGGTAAAATATTTCTGCGATTGCTAGTCTTACCTAGGACAAATTGTTACGGATATCAACAAATTCTTAGAGGTAATTACGTTGAGTAATAGCTGACATTAGACTTGGTAAACATTGATATAAACAATTTGCGGAGTTCATATAACATGCCTTATGATTTTAGGAAATACGGGAAGTAACTTGTTTGGGAATTTTAGCTTCGCAGTAAAAAAATGCTGTAAACATTTAAACGTGTTTCAGCGATTATATACAAAAAGTAATGACGGCTTAAAAGCTATTTATGATATAAGTTTGAAAAGTGCATGCTCGCGTGTGTGCATCCATAAAAGTACAGTAAACGCACTTTTTATAGACTTGTCATACAAGATTTTCTGTACGAGCCTGTGAAAACGTTTTAGTTTTTATATAATTTATATGTGTACTAGATGGGCTCGTTACATGTCAAAAAATCGGTAGATTTTCGGTACCCGGAGGTTCTGGGTACTCGTTATAAATCTTTTCTTTTATTAGGTAGGTATTATTTAGTAACACATACATATATATTATCTTTACTAACATTTTTATTGGGTGCCATTTTGTTCCATTATATTGGATTCCTACCAGTATTTTACCATTTTCTACCTATGCCGCACTTGATTTTTGGGCATAATTTAAAATAAATTCAATAAATAGTTTTTACATTGACACACATCGCCATTTTGTTACGTCATTGCTGAATTCGTACCAGTTTATCTCTATACCACATTTAATTTTTCTCCAAAATGTGAGGTCAATCGATAAGATTTTTCTTACGCTGATTTTTAAAATTATTTGGTCACCATTTTGTTCCACCATGTTGAATTCGTACCACAACTTTACCAGTCTATCTCTATATCACACTAAATGTTTACACAAAATTTGAAATTAATCTAAAGAGTAGTTTTTTCAGGCCATTTTTTAAATATTTTATTAGACTGTCATTTGGTTTTGCTATCTTATATCCATACCAGAATGTTACCAGTCCATTCCTGTCTAATACTTGATTTTTGTGCAAAAGTTGAGGAAATTGGATAATTAGTTTTTTTAGTAATAATTTTTTTTTCGTTTCAGTAGGCCTCGATCTTGATCCGACATATTGAATTTTTACCAAACTATTACCAAATCATACCCATATGACCCTTAATTTTTGGCTAAAAATTGAAGTCAATCTAAAGAGTAGTTTTTAACCTATGCCGCGAACTGATACACAGATTGGTGGAATTGATAAAAATATTTTTTGAATACTTATCTAGAGACGCTGAAACTTTGAAATATGAAAAACACGGGAGAGTGAGTTTTCACTCTTACAAATATTTTATTTGGTTGCCATTTTGTTTAGCCATCTTGAGTTAGTACCACAGTTTTACTAGATCATCTCTATACCACAATTAGATATGGCACACAATTTGAAATCAGTGCAATAAGTTGTTTTTTCAGGCTGGATTTTTGAATATTTTAGTAAGCCGCCATCTTGTTCCACCATTTTGGATTCGTACCAAAAGTTGACTCCTACGTAATATCTGATGGATTTTTGTACCAAATCTCAGATAAATTGGATAAGTAGTTTTTAAGTAATAATTTTTTTTAACATTTCACTGGGCCGCCATTTGGTTTTGCCGTGTTGGATTTTTACCAAAATTTTACTATGTCACCCCTATATGACCCTTAATTTTTGATCAAATTTTGAAATCAATCGGGTACGTGGTTTTTTAACTATGTCACAAACATACAGACAGACAGACCGACTTAATTGGAAAAACATGTTTTTCGACATAGGGACCCAGAAACATGAAGATCTGAAAAAGTTTCGGGGGCCTATTTTTTCACGATTACAATACTTCCCTTTTACGAAGGAAGTAAACATTATTTGGCCGCCATTTTGTTCCACCGTCTTAAATTCTTACCACAATTTACCAGTTTATTTCTATATAACACTTAATGCTTGAACAAAATTTGAAATTAATCTAATAAGTAGTTTTTTTAGGCCACCATTTTAATTTGCTATCTTGTATTCTTACCAAAATGTTATCAGTTCATTTCTATCTAACACTTGATTTTGTGCAAGATTTGAGGAAAACTGATAATTAGTATTTTTGGTGATAATTTTTTTTAACGTTTGACTGGGCCGCCATCTTGTTCCGGCATATTAGATTACTACCAGGTCATCGCAACAACTATAACCTTTAATTTTTGACTAAAATTTGAAGTCAATCTGATGAGTAGTTTTTAACAATGCCGCGACAGATGGACCGACGGAACTAGTAAAACATATTTTTTAGCATCTAGGGACACTAAAACGTCATCTTGAATTCGTACCAAAATTTTACCAGTTAATTCCTACATAGTACTTGTTTTTTTGTGCAAAGTTTGAGATAAATTGAATAAGTAGGTTTTTAGTAATAATTTTTTTAACATTGAACGACGCCGCCATTTTGTTTAAGATGGTGAAAAAGATATATATATATATATAATATATATATATATATATATATATATATATATATATATATATATATATATATATATATATATATATATATATATATATATATATATATATATATATATATATATATATATATATATATATATATATATATATATATATATATATATATATATATATATATATATATATATATATATATATATATATATATATATATATATATATATATATATATATATATATATATATATATATATATATATATATATATATATATATATATATATATATATATATATATATATATATATATATATATATATATATATATATATATATATATATATATATATATATATATATATATATATATATATATATATATATATATATATATATATATATATATATATATATATATATATATATATATATATATATATATATATATATATATATATATATATATATATATATATATATATATATATAGATATATATATATATTTATATATATATATATATATATATATATATATATATATATATATATATATATATATATATATATATATATATATATATATATATATATATATATATATATATATATATATATATATATATATATATGAGTTATGTGAACGCAACGCATGCCGTTTGTATTTGGGTAACCAGATATTTCGGGACAATCCTGGTTGAATTATTTTTTGGCCTAAGACACCAAACTTTAATCCAAGCTCAACCTGATAGTTATTCTAAAGGGTTTACAATGGGGTGTTCTGATCGTAAGACTGATTGTAGAAGTGGGATTTGTCTCAATGGGAGTTCAGATTTATAAACTTATATATAATCAAGATTATAAGAAAATTGGCCAAATGTGTATGAGGCTTATCTAGTCCACTTGAAATATATATCTTTTCATGAAACTTTTCATTACTTTTACAACCTGTGCTTTCCACTAAAATTAAATAATAACTGGGGCCACATACATTTAATATAAATGATTGGGTTTCTGAAGGGTTAGGGCAGTAAAGCAAACATTTATGTTATGCTATGAATGCTTTTGTTGGAATAAAACCTTCTCTTTTTGTTGCATGAAGCCACTTCTTTCGACTTTCTTCGTCCTTTGAAAATCCGCTTTTTATTAGAATTCAAGTGTTAATCTCACTACCACAAACTTCAATTTTGACGAAAGTTTTATAGCACCAGTCTCTAAACTAATAACACTAACACAAATATTTACAGAAATAGTTAAAATCGACTAATGTTCTAATTCATTTGTGAAAACGAATGCAAAAAACACGCCCTAAACGAATTTACAGATAGCAGTTAACTACAAAAATTAACTACTAGTGATGACTCATCGCAAGCTGTCAACGGCCGTTTCCAGGCTTTCCTAGTAGAGACGGTGTTGCGTGAACCCGCTCCTGGTACTGGTGACAACATATGAAAACGTCAAAACAGAAAATGACAATTTTTTTCATTTTCAATAAATTATTCGACAGTACTATTTCATCTGTCAGGTACCCGTCAATTATCTACTTTTAAGATCATTTAAAAGGGTCTGACGCTGATACAATTTTTGGGGTGTGGGAAAGCCTCTTAACAACTGTATTGATATGGATATTGGTTATACAATAAGCTTAAATAAAACTGTAAGTTTTGCAAATACAAACAGTTTTATATTACTTTGAACTTCTAACGCAATTTAGAATTAATTAATTATTGTTGAAAGCCAATGACGAAAGAATCGTTTAATAAGTTTTTAAATCATCGCCTTAATATATATATATATATATATATATATATATATATATATATATATATATATATATATATATATATATATATATATATATATATATATATATATTGATTCCTTGAAGACTTCAATCGGACGCGAAACAGAATGCTTCGAAAATGTCAAATGCGATTTTGGCGAAACGTCGGCAAAATTGTTCTTTTTAGAACGAGAGTGATGAACAGATGTACACCCGGAATGAAAACCCACATATATATATATATATATATATATATATATATATATATATATATATATATATATATATATATATATATATATATATATATATATATATATATATATATATATATATATATATATATATATATATATATATATATATATATATATATATATATATATATATATATATATATATATATATATATATATATATATATATATATATATACATGCCGTTTGTATTTGGGTCATTTGTTATAACCAGATATTTCGGGACAATCCTGATTGAATTATTTTTTAGTTCTGAGACACCAAACTTTAATCCAAGCTCAACCTAGAGGTCAATTTGATTATTATTGTAAGACGACGGTCTTTATTGAACTGCTTTCTCGTGTCAGTCAAGTCCAAAACTACAACTCGTTCAAACTGTAGTGCAAATAACGAGATATTTGTGGTTATAAAATGAAAAATAAGCTATCCGGGAACCGAGCATATTGAATCTGTTTGATAGTTATAGAGGAATCTGTTTGATAGTTATAGAGGGCGAGTATAAAACACCATATAAGTAAACGTTTTGAAAAGAGGTGCGATGAATGAGAAAAGCCTTACTTTTTCCAAGCTCGTAAAAATATGTTTTTAATAATGCGAATTTAAATTTGAAAGCTTGCGCGCTGCAACGTATTTGCATACTGACCGGTTATTACGCAGATTTTAGAATAAAATTGAGCAGATGCATAAAAAGTCTACATTGTATTAACACGCATTTAGTAATTAGTGTCCGATTATGTTGAATTTAATGAATGCAGACAAACGGTTTATCTTGGTAGGCCACCGGGAAGGAAGATGCCTATTTGATTTCACAACGTTTGTGTAACCTGCTTCAATCGTTTTTAAATAATAATTTTTGAATTTACTGTTCTGGTAAAAGTGTTATTTTAAATTAGTTAGAAATCTGGCACGAATACAATTAATGTGAGCCTCCTGTGTTAGTCCCCCATATTCTCAAACTTTTTTGTTCAGGATGTTTTCCGGGTGATTCATTCATTCTGGAAAAGCATTTTCCAGACATTTGGCTTGGATGAAATCCATCCTGAGTTCCTCCAATAAACGTGGGAAAAGAATGGATTGCTCGTTTCTTCTTAGATATTCTGAAAAGCAGAAAAAAATCTCTCTTGAAGTCAGGTAAACCTGGTGACAGCCTACGGAACTTCAGCCCCGTTGGATATTTGAATACGATATATGAGTGCTATTTTTCTTTCGAACAAGTTAGCCTTAACCGTAACCAGGTTTCATCACTAATGACTTATATTGAGGCTTCTAGCATTTATCCATTCATTGACCTAATAGTCAACTATGACTGGAGTTGTGAATCGGACATATGACTTGATGGTTATAATGGTCATTTTGGTCATATTGGTTATTGTGATTTTTTCATAAAGTTGCTATAATCCATCCCTAATTTATTTTAAAAATGTGGTTTTTGCGTTCCCTTAGCGCTATGAAATCCAAATTGCTTCACTGTAATAACCTTTAGAGATTGCAATTAATTTCATACTGTATCCTTAACATTTTTTTCTCAGTTTGGAACAAAGTGGGCAATAGAAAGATGGCCCGATAGTTAGAAGGCTCACTGACATCTCCACCCTTGTGTAGATAACCTTCGCAATTTTAAGAGAGGAAGGAAAAATAACCTCGATCCAAGAATCATTGGTAGCAGTCGCCAGGGCATCCAATACATATTCTGGCAACCTTAAAAGTAACTCGATGGATATGTCATCATCCCCGCAAGATATCTTGTTTTTGATATCCTGAAGAGTACTTCTCATTTCACCTGCATGAGTAGGGAAAAAGTTTATAATAGACCAGCTTTTTTTTTGTCTATTATTAGTATTTCTAAGTCTATTATTATAATATATACATTTTGCAGTTTTAACAAGCTTTCGATAGATGCTACGGTATCTGTTGCGATAGTACACAAAGTCATTATTGTTAAAACATTTTTTTATGTATGAGAACGGGCATTAGCAGCTGACACTCTCAATCCTCCATTCAACCAGGATTCTGATTTTCGGGACTTAGACTGAATCATGCTTAATGGAAAGGTTCTATTAAAAATGTCCATCAAAGCAGTATAAAAAGAAGTTATTGGGACAGAATTATACCCTGCCAATTTACAAAAAGACTAATACGATGAAACTCATTAAAGCTAGCTCTGTTATAGGTCGATATAAACCACTGGAACACTTATTGATCTCTAGTATGTCATCTAAAATAGATTTATTTAGAATGTGAACATTCCCATTTAAAATGTATTTTTAAAAAAAAATATTTTTAGATTATATCTACTTTATGACCAAAGTGACTGACATCTTACAAAGCCAAAAATTGGCTCTAAGAACAACATCCTCAAAAACATTGCGGTTAGAGTAACTCTGAAATATTCTGTACGAGCTTGTCTGTACCCGGATGACGAGGAGGCCATAGGCTACGCAGATAATGTAGTGATAACAGTGAAGAGAAAAAAAAATTATCAATATTTGAAGTTATTTTTCCAGTGAAAAATATGAAGATGTTTAATTTGTTTGAATTTATTAGTGGGATACATCTAACTATTTTGATGATAACCCTTATTAACCGCTATTTGTTTTAATCTTGTATTGTATCTAATAATTTAGTATAACTTTCACTACTTAGAGGTATGAACAAATATATTACAAACCGATATTTTGCAAAATACGTGGAAAATGATGATTAGAGGTATTGTGTATTGTATTGGTCTATATGAGATGGCTCATGGAAAATTTGAAATTCTTGTTCATTATTCTTTATAATTATTGTTAAGTCGAAAAAATTTATTGTTTTATTATTTTCTATTTCAATTTTATATTTTTATGTAGGGTCTTTAAATGATCGAAAAAAACATTTTAATTATCTGTCAGTACCAGTAAAACATGCTAATATATTATCAACTCATCTATACCAATAAAAGAAATTTTTAATTTTTTAATATTTTACCCAGGAAGTTCTTATGAATTTTAGTTTCTAAATGGTTTATAAAATCTCAGCTAAAATTGGACTTGTTTTCCCATTATTAAACCTTCCTTACTTATATACATTGTATTGTATATAATTTTTTTTTAAAGAAGTTGATTAGGTTTCTAAGATTTTCTGTCTATAAATTGAATTAACATTATTTTTTTGTAAGAAGTTCTTCAACTAATAGTATAACATCAAATCGTGGTATACTCTGGAATTAATTTTGAACATCAAAGGGTATCAGTTTGGCGTTATAACTTGGATTACTTAAAATATTGATTTTACCTATTAATTGAAAGCTATTTTATACTGTATTTAGGTTTAAAATTACAATATTTTATTAAAATATTTAGTAATTTATTAGAGATAACTACTGCATGTGCTGAAATACAGGAAACAGCTGGTCTAATTGGCATATCGTTTTTACGTAATACATTAATGAATTAATTCATTAAGGTATTACGTAAAGTGTTTTAGAAATATATTAACCTTTGTTCATAGCTAGAATATTTTTTCATTTATATACTCTAACTTTTTATATCTGTTATTGTTGTTAACTACTGATTTTACTCCTGAGTAATAATTAGAGAAATGACCCTTAATGGTATCGAATTTTTGGCTAATTATTGTATTTGATAGTAGATGTTTTTTGTTATTGGTAAATTGCATACACAATATAATTTTTGCAAAAGCAGCTAGAGGAAAAACTATTATAGCAATGAACAAACATCAGTATATTTCTAAAACGTTCCATTTTTATGTATGTAGTCACACGTTTTATCATATTTACCGAACAAGAGAAATATCAAATATGATTTGTCCCTCAGGGATCTGTGCTATGGCCACTGCTTTTCCTTATCTACTTGAACGATCTGGAGGGCTGTGATCCCAGTGCCGATCTGATATTATTCGCGGATGACACAACACTTATCATAAAGGCGAAAGAACTCGATCTCTTGTATGAGAGGTTGGAGGAGAAGCGGGTAGGGGTCGCAGATTGATTCTCGGATATCGGACTTAGCATGAATGCATCTAAGGGCCAGAAGTTATTTCTATCGACACGGGCTCTGGACACGATAATAATCCAGTTACTTTTCTGGAAGACCAAATGAACTCCAAGCTTATCTGGAACGCGCATGTGGGCTCTATCTGTTGCAGGGCTACTTCGGGTGTTTACGAGCTAAGAAAATTAGCTCAGGGTGTGTCCAGGGTTGCAACGCTATCAGTTTTCTTCGAGTGCGTTCAGTCCAGGATATCGTACGGAAACTTGGTGTGGGAGTATGCGGAGAACGCTCGGCGTGTGTTCTCTTTACAGAGAAGGGCTGTCCGAATTTTAAGAAATGTAACCGTACCATCTCTGTACATCTTTCAATGTCTACTACATGTTAATATAAATGTTATTAATTATAGGTCACATGAAAATATTCATCGTTATCACACTAGGAATCATAACAACATATACACAAATATTTATCGTATTCATAGAATAAAAACTGGTACTTGTTTTTATGGGCCCAATTTTTTTAATGTTTTACCAGCGTCCGTGAGAATGCTCCCTCTAAGAAATTTTAAAACTAAAATAAAAAAAAAATTGAATAGAATAATGTTTCTATTCAACTAATGAATTTATGAATAACGATTGTTTACATCTCTTGACTTGTGTAAACTTTGTTAAGTATGACGCTAATAAATATTTGTTTGTTTGTTATTAATTAATCGTCAAGCCCCTAAATTATACCCAATCATTAAGTGACATAAAAACGATATGCCAATTAGACCAATTTTTTCCTAAATTTCTGTACCAGCAGAAGTTCTCGCTAATAAGTTAATAAACATCTTAATAGAATATTGTAATTTAAAACTTAAATATAGTATAAAAATAGTTTTCAATTAATATATTAAATCAACAAACTAACTATTCCAAGTAACATCAAACTGATATCCTTTGCTGTTCAAAATGTATACCGCCATTTGATATTACACTATTAGTTGAGGAACTTCTTACAAAAAATATTGTTGATCCTGAATTAAATCTAATTTTAGCCAAAAAATGTTTTCCGGCTTATTAGGTTATGTAAATAACCTTCAATAATAATATTTAGTTCAATCAGAAAATAATGAAATTAATTTTCTCAGATTTAACAATATTTATTAAGAATAATAAACACATAAAAGCCATCTCATATAGATATTACCATACACAATACCTCTAATCATCCATTTGCATATAAAATATCGTCACATAACTTTGTTTATAGATTTATCAATATACCACTCAAATAATGAAAGTTATACTAAATATAATAAAATAAATAAAGGTTATCATGAAAGTTTCATTGATAAAATACTAAAAAATAAACAATGTAAAAGAGCATTACTACTAATAAGTTCAAAGAAAATAATGGATTTCACTAAAATAGGAAAATAAAACATTTACCCCCGTATTCACTAAAAAGGTTTAAGAGTTAACTTAAAACTTAAAACTCTTAGTTCGCCAGTTATGTTTCACTTATGTCATTGTCATTTTGTAATTGTGACGTTTAGGAAAATTATTTGTTCAATTGTTAAACATGCCATCTTAGACCTATAACTGTCAAGTTAGACCTGGTCTAAATTTAAACCTCTTTAGTGAATACGGGTGCAAATGTTTCTAAGTATTTTAAAAATAAAGTTGCAACTGTTGCTTTTAGGATCAGCAACAGCATTGGCAGATATGTTAAAAACCACAAGACGGAAACCAAAAAACAGAATATATCTGGTAGTTACAAGTTAAATTTTGGAACCTATTCAAAATTTTACATTGGACAAACAGGCAGAACATTTGAAACATAATTAGTGAGAATGCATTTAGTTACAAAAAACAAAAAAAAATCAATTACTCTAAATATTTAACTCAGGAAACCATATTTTTTATGAGAACTGAAATTTTACATGTAGAACAAAAAAGTAAAAAAACTTGATTTATTAAAAAGTATGGAAAAAATCGGTAAATTTCCTTTACCCGGAACTTCCCTCGTTATTAATCTTTCCTTTTATTAGGAATAGTGAAATATAACCCAATTTAGTTCAGTACAGGGTATCCAGTTTTCGTTGTTTTATTGGAGTATCTCTCTTATTAGTGAAGATAGAGGGTTCCGGTTTTCGCGATGTGGTGCTACTTTTTTATCAAACAAAAGATGACCCAAACAAAACTTTCATAGCCCTTTTGGTTTTTAAGATACAGTGTGAAGTTCAAAATATTGCATTTTTGGTATTTCTGTTGTTGTTTAACTTATCGAAAAGGTAAAAACTGGCTCTGATACAGTTTTTCACGTAGAATCCAGTGGCGTAGTCAGATTTTTTATGTGAGCTGTCGTTTTTGCGGGCGACGCGCAGCGTCGTATGATTTTCTGTAACTGGTATCTAGAAAAATGTGTTAATGAACCTGACTTTTATACAAAAGAAGTAATATGGTCCGATGAGGCATATATAAGTAGCGCCGGAGTATTAAATAGTTCTAGATACTAGTCGCAAGAAAACCAGTATCGAATATTTCCTCGCGAACGACAGGGTAGGTTTGAGTTTAACATTTCTTGTGTCATATTGGGTTCAAAAATAATGTATCGTATATACCAGGGGAGCTTAGATACAGATCGGTATTTCCAAATACTGGAACTTATTCTACCCGAATTACTCGATGATCTGCCTTTGGCCTATTTACGCGACATATTATATTTTCAGCAGGACGGACCACCTGCTTATAATTTCGGTAGAATAAAGCAGTATTTGGAAAACAATTTCCTTGGAAAATGTTTAGGGACCAATGGTCCTGTAAGATGGCCGGCGAGATCGCCAGATCTCTCGGTTTTGATAACTTCCTGTTGGGTACTTTACAAAAGAAAATATATAGGACAAGACACGACACCTTAGCCGATTTAATAAATGCCACAAGAAGGGCATTCAATAAAATGCAACAACGACCGGTTAGTATTTTCAATGCCTTATGTAGTTATTTAGTTTTCTGTTTAGTTTAGTGATCTTTAGTGGTAGGATTAGTTTTTATTGTTGATGTTGCTCCTTGCTTTATTAGAATTATTAACATGTTTATTTTATTCAATTAATAATACTTTTCAAGATTGATGGATTCACGGGTTTAGCAGCGAAAAACAGGTTAATAATAATTCTTTTTATTATACATACGAGTTTTGGGTCCGATTTTGAACCTTCTTCAAGGCAACAGGCTAAAATTATAACAATGTAAGATAAATAATGCTATGATAGTTATTACAAATCTACTCGCATTTTACATTATAATTTACTATAAATAAAATATACCTGAAAAATTCGTTTGTTTTGTAAGCAATCCCAGCCTACTACCAAAAACTGAGTCTATCTCTAAAAAAATGCAAATTACTGGGCGATTCGAATAGAAAAGTATATACTATTATATATTTTCCAGAAGCTTATTGTGAACTGAATATTCTATTCTATATAATTCTACTTATGCTACACTTGATTTTTGAGCATAATTTAAAACAAATTCGATAAGTAGTTTTTACATTGATACACTCCGCCACTTTGTTACGTCATGTTGAATTCCTTCCAGTTATTTAATTTTTCTGCGAAATTTAAGGTCAATTGAATAAACATTTTTACAATAGATTTTTTTTCGAATTTTATTTGGCCGCTATTGATTTCGACATCTTGAATTTGTACCACAACCAACCAGTTTATTTAGCTCTATATCACACTTAATGCTTGCACAAAATTTGAAGTTAATCTAATAAGTAGTTTTTCGAGCTAATTTTTTAAATATTTTATTAGGCCACCATTTGGTTTTGATATATTGGATTCATACCAAAATGTTACCAATTTATTCCTATGTAACAATTGATTTTTGAGCAAAATTAAACGTAGTAGTTAATTTTTTAGTGACTATGAGGTTATCCCCATATGATATTATTTTTGGCTTAAATTTTAAGTGAATCTGGTAAGTAGTTTTTAAGCTATGCCGCGAAATGACATATAGATAGACAGATGGACCGACGAAATTGGTTAAACATATTTTTTTGGCATCTAGGGGAACGCTAAACCGTGAAGATATATAAAACCTGAGAGAGTGATTTCTTCACGATTACGAAAATTTTATTTGTCTGCAATCTTGAATTAGTTTCACAATTTTACTAGTTCACCTCTACATAAGAGTTAATTATGACACACAATTTAAAATCAATCTATAAAAAAACGTTCAGGTTGAATTTTTAAAAATTTTATTAAGCCGCCATTTTGTTCCGCCATCTTGGATTTCTACCAGTCGATTCCTACACAATATCTGATTTTTCTGCAGAATTTGAGAAAGATTGGATAAGTATTTTTTTACTAAGCCGCAATTTTGTTTTGCCATATTAGATTTCTATCGAAATGTTACCAGATCATCCCCATGTGCCTCTTATTTTTTGGCCAAAATTTGTCAATCCGATAAGTAGTTCTTTAGTTATGCCGCAAAAACTACAAACAATACTTCCCTTTTACGAGGAAGGTAAAAATGGAACACAAACATAACGTCAAACACTATCTCGATCCTTTCTAAAATACCAATCAGTGTATAAAATTTGTTTTATTTTTATTCCCTGCCAAAACTAGCTGCATTGTAAAACTCATTAGCTAAAAAATTGCTGAAAAATCTACTGTCGATAATAATTTAATAATAAGATAGTTTTTATGGGGAGCGGTATGCTTTTAGACCAAATGTTAAACAAAGGCCTACGTTCTCTCATTAATTAATTATTGAGACTCGTAATTAATGTCTCAATTTTTGTCGGTACTTTCTTAAAGAAACGGAAACATTACAATAATTAACGGTTCCACAGCAAAATAATAACTAGCTCACTACATATAATTTAGTTTAATGGCCGTGCCTTTGTATGTTATTAATTTGCAGAAAGTCGGGGCCGTATTTATATATCCCGTATAATGATGTTTGTCTACCTATCTCATTTCTTTTTGTTGAAAATACAGATGCTAATAAATCAAATGTAATGGAAATTCGCTGTATACAGAGACCTTCTATTCGTCTTGTAGCTTCCTTAACGGATATCATCAGCGATGGCATTATTAGAGTTAAGAATTTTGCTTCTGCATGCAATACTAACAAAGATAATTTAGCATAATTATAATAAGCTTATACACGCTGCACATTTTTGATCGATTCTAAAAGTTTTCTATAGTTTGTAGTTTACGATGTAAGTTTTTTTTGTACGCAGACAAAATTGTTTAGTAAAGAGATGTTTTATTATATTAATATGAAAACTTATTGGGAAAATCTAATTCACTGACTGAATTTATCATACTTACATATTTTCAAACTCTTGGTACTACTACCATATTTGAACTACTACCACCTTCCGCTGATTACTACCACACATAATTCTACTACTACCACCTTTCAACCTTTCATTGACTACTACTAGTCGTATTTCAACTACTACCTTTCATTAATTATTACCAATCGTATTTCAAATACTACCAATTTTCATGTAACATATTAAATATGTGTGTTTTTTTTTCTGTCAGAGGGGAAACCTCTATGGCACCTGACGCCTAATTCGGCCCATTGACAGGTAGCGCCGGGCTACTGGCCAAAACCCCACTTGTCTCTCTACAGCACGGTGGGATCGCCTTATGGCATTGCTTCACCATGCTGGGCCGTTCTTCTTAGTTATGTAACTTTTTCGTCATTTTCTTTTTTCTTTCAATAGTTTAATTAATCCGTTCTTGATAACTGTCCATTTGTTTTCACTTTCCAGCATATGCCCTATAATGTTCTCGGGTGTGATTTCTTCCCCAGCTTCTCGGATTGCCCTTCCTCTAATAGTGTTCCACTTGCAGCATTTCAGTATCGTATGCTGTTTGCAATAAGTGCACTCTTCACAAGCAAGTATTTTCATTTTCATCAAGTATGATTTGAAGCGCAAATGGCCATATAGAAACTGTGAGAGATAGTAGCACACTTCTCTGTGTTTTCTATTTATCCATGGTTCAATTTCAGGTATCTGGCGTTAAGTCCATTGCTCTGTTGCTGTTTCTAGGTTCCATTCTTTTTGCCATGTTCTCATTGTGTGTTCACCTGCCCTTGCTTTTTGTTCCCTTCTGTTTGCCTCTCGTTCCTAAGTACGCTCTTTTACTAGTAGATGTATGGGGATAGTCCCAGGTATTACCTGTATTGCCCTGGTTGACGTGATTCTGTATGCGCTGGCGATTCTCATGGCAATCTGAGTTCTTTCCAATAACCTCCGGATCGCCTTTTCCACACAGTCCTCCTCCATGCAGGCGCACCATAAAAAATTATAGAGTTTATCACGCAACCAAGTATCCTCCTTTTACCTTCTCTTGGTCCTCCGATATTAGGCATCAGACGTGCCAGTGTCCCTGCAGCTTTCTCTGCCTTATCAGTCACATTTTGTATATGTTCTGCCATGCTCATATTATGGCCCATCCGAATTCCGAGGTATTTCAAGAATCTGTGATGTTATCTCTGTTCCATTTGTTGTGATGCTCACATCCTTGATTGTCCTTTTTCCGACAAGTACTACTATAACTGTTTTGTGTGTCCCTAGTTTTAGTCCCTTCTTCATCATCCAGAGTGCGATTTTGTTAATAGCCCAGTTTGTTTTCTTTACTAACTCTTCTCTAGATTTGACTCGAACAACTAGAGGTAGATTATCAGCATAGCCTGCAATTGTTGCCCAGCCCGCAAACATTTCTCTGAGGATTCCGTAATAGTAGAGGTTTCAATTGGCCTCAACACGGAATCTTGCAATACTCTACCCGTCCTATCGATTTTTCTATTTTCTTCTACGAGAATTATCCGTTTTTCTAGATTAGTATTTGTGGTAGTAATAAAAATGTATGTGCGGTAGTAGTAGTCAATGGAAGCTGGTAGCAGTTAAAATGTGGGTGATATTATTTAATAGATGGAGGTAGTAAATGAAATATCTGTGGTAGTAATTAATGGAAACTGGTAGTAGTTAAATTATGTGCAGTACTAACTAATTAATGGAAGATGTTAGAAGTAGAAATATGTATGATAGTAGCTCCAAGAGTTTGAAAATATGAAAATCAATTTCTAAAAGTTGTAAAAAAAATTAGTCAATAAATAAGACCCTACTAGAAATTATTTTCTAGAAATAAAAAAAATGATCCAGAAAATTTTAAAATTATTTTCCTGTGCACTGGATACATTTTGATCCACGTAAGTAGAGGTAATCCGTCTTTGAGCGGTCCCATTCCTTCCCGAGCTCCCTATATATCTCTCGACATTCGAAAATGAATATTAGACACACACAAGGTGGCTCCCGTAAGCGGGTCGTTCGATTTTTTGCCTTATAGTTCAGCTAAAATAAAAAAGCACGTTTTTTTCGGGCTAACGGAATATGACTTTAAAAAAATAACTGATTGCAGAATATACGGCAAAACCGATTTTTGAAAATTTTCTCATGCTGTGTGTTATCAATGTATTCGATTTTTAAATTTCGCTTCCGATCTACCCAGAAACGACACCGGAAGCAAAACTTTGGGCAGCTAAACTTTGCACATGATCCTATAAAATTTTAGGTCGATTCGGCTTGTTTTCCTGATTTCCAAAATGTATAGTTTTATATACTTACTTATCTTTTGAAGTTTTTGAAATATTCGCATTTAAATATTACCATGCCTACTATTGGAATATAGTCTATAGGGCAATGTTTAAACCAGAATCCGCCAAAAACTGTCAAAGGTACCGAACGCCTGAATTCTTTTTACAGTCCCATCTATTAAATCCTCTTATAATTTATATCTGTTAAAACATTTCAAAAAGCAGGTTTTTCGCCATTTTTTTTATTGACGTTCAATTGTTTTTTTTGTGATATTTCGATAGCCTGGAGAAAATTACATACAATTGTTCCGTTGGATCTTTACACATGCGTCATCATTCGACGAAACATCAAACACGTGCTTTATAAACATCGTATTACTCTTATCGATTAGTGTGCCGTAAATCAGTAATGAAAGAAAAGGATGAGACATGAAATAATGTCTTCCGAATACGAGAAATATGTTGAAAGATTAACGGCCCGTTGCAGAAAAATCAATTAAAGTTTAAAAAGTTTAACGGAATGTCAAATTTGACAGGGAGTTCCTAGATTTCTATAACCAGTCTGTCAAATCCGAAAGCTCGGTTAATTATTCTAAACAGCAATTAACTTTTGTGCAACCGGGTGTTAATCACCAAAACGAACTTGCTAGACAAAGACATCAACATTAGCAGGCTTTTCACATTTAAGCCTCAAAAGTCAAGGATTTGTTTGGAGGTTATTATTATTGAGATTTTATATTATTCGCATTTGTTTATGTATAAAGTCTTGTGCCATTTAATCTTCAAGTCAGTTTTTTAGAAAGCTACTTTTATTGTATTTTTTGTTGCTGGTAAGTACTGTTATTAGTATCATGGTAACTCAATTTATAAATATTATTTATATTTATTTCTACGCCCATAAAGAAATTAACTTTTTTTGATTATTTAATCCACGAAATTTTTATTTGATTCATATGAATATGAATGAGGGCGCTTGAGTAAAGATTCAATGAAACAACTCTACGTTAGATTTTTGAGTTTTTACTCTAGCCGGACCATAAAATATCAGATAAAAAAAAATAAATTTGTGGTTTAATGATCAATTTTGTCAAGTGAAAGCAAATGATTTTATCCATATTAGTACGTTTACATTCGATAATAATAGTTTAATGGTAGAGTAATTTGGTATGATAAATAGAAAGGTGCAGCAATATTTTTTGGTCGTTTAATTTGTCTTAATATCATATTGTATGATAGGCTACTCAGTTTTGAGATTATTTCGATTTAAGATGTTTTGAGAACAAAATACCATAGATTACACCTACCACATGCGAAAAATTGAAAAAAAGGTGAGGCATTAGATCATATACAGTGAAATGTCTTTAAAATGGACTCCTACCGAATTGTTAAATGAAAGAAATAATAGGAATATCCGCTTGTGGAAAAAACTTAACTAAATGCTTCATTTTTTATCTATCTATAGTATGCGTTTATTATTAAACATATACTTAATATGTAGTTTAACAATATAAATATTAGGGTAGGTTCATACAATTTAAAAATATCTTGAAAATGCAATTCCAAATTAGATTAAATTTCCATTGGTATAGTGTTTCTTCTAATATTGGCGAATTCTTGTTTTCTTTTGCCACACCAAAATATTGTGGTTAGCTTGTTATATCTAGTTCTTCATATGAGGCATCAGAAATGTACGCAGTTTCAGCTTATGCTACATAATCGATCGGAAGGGCACCATTATCATCTTCTTATAGTAGATCTGTATCGATGTCAATAGACTCGTCCACGATACTGCTGCTAATACATATTGCGTCAGAGTTTCGCCACATTTCAGATAAGACAGATAAAGTTAGGTCACCTTCTGCTGAGTTACCGTCATTTTCGATATTTATTTTGTCATTGTTAGGGAATTTTTGATTGTCTCTTCTGTACCCTTCTGCCAGGCAGTTTTTATAAAATAAACAGAATCTAGAACGTTTATAGCTTACAGTTACTCTATAAAATACTTTAAAATTTTTGATAAGACCCCGGTCTATTGGTTGAAAAACTCACGTGTAATTTGGCAGTAGGAAAGGTAGTCAAATATTTGCTAGCTGAATGTCTTTATGGTAAGAATATGAATTATCTAAAATTAACAAAATGTTTCTATTTGTTCTCATTCTTTTGCCAAAATATTTCAATTAGTCTTTTATTATATCCAAGCTTTCATATCTCCATCCATATTAGATAATTTTTAAGTTTAAGTATTAAAGTTTGTGATGTGGAATATTCTTTTACAAGCTAATTATACAATTATATCAGACCTCCTTGGATTCAGGGAATTCCGTTTTACGTGTATATTATTAATATTATTATAGTTTCATGAATTATTACATAATTCTTTCTGTTTTTAATAATTCCAGCTGTTTGTGTTTTTTCTATACTAAACCTTTTGACAAATCTCTGGCGCCAAGTTTCTCCTTATGGTTTCCACTATGTCAATTTTCTCTTTCAAAACGGATCTTTTTTATCGATACTGTACGTAAATCATCAATTCTAAACTAATATAATAAATATGTTCCCCGATTGCCTACAACGGGAAATTACGCCTGCAGCCGGTGAAGGCCCTGACGAGCTATTATGCCGATGTACTAAAATTCTAATGTTATGGTGTCCATTCAAAAGAGAGTCTTGGCGATGTAATTAATTGCGCGTTTTATTTAAAAACGCTGTGTCCGCGTCCAAAGGAGAGTTCGCCAAAGATAGGTGGACTTATATAGGATTTTCTCTTACAGGGTTCCAAGCTGGAAAAAAGTGTCTGCCTAATAGAGGTGTCTTGCAATTGGTGTGTGTCCGCTAAAACGGGGCATACAGATCCATTTCGCCACATGCGGCGATACACGAGTCTCAGAGTCAAATCCCAATCTGACTGGTGTTGTATCAGCTTTTACTGTAATGCAGATACGGTCGCATTAAGACCGACTTCGACGGTAAGAATCGCATATGGCGAGGATGGTCTCGTCGTTTATGTCCCGTTTTAAAGATATTTCAGTGTACCTGATATGGACAAATTTAATTTTACGTAAGAAAATATCATTTTGGGTACATGGATGCATATTAAAAAAAAATATGTTTTGAGGTACTAACCCTTTTAACGAGCTTTTAACATTGTTATTTTTTAGTTAAGAGTTTTAAATAAATAGTTATCTATGCCAATAGCCTTAATGGGTCCATGACATATACCCACATATGTTTTATTTTCAGTTTGATTTAAATCGGTGTATTTTACATCTAAGTATGCCCTCACAAAATATCAGGGTATCCACTAACGTTCATTATTTTACAGCCTCAAAACACTTATATTTTTTGCTGTATAGTTTTTAAAATCAGATTATATTATAAAAAAATATATTTAATAAAAAAAAACAACTATCGAATTGTTACTCTCAAAAATTCACAAAAGCAAAATGGAAGGTGAAAAACTTTTCAAATATTTTTTTCAAAGGGCTAAATTCTCCTTTTTGAGGCCCCTATAGTAAAACAAATATATATTCAAAAAATAGAAACAAATCTGACGTTTTCCGCGATCTTTTGAAATATTGTATGAATTTTTATTATATACGTATTATCGATATTATCTACGCCACTGACTTCCATATTTTTTTTATTTATTATATTATTAATAAAATAAAATAAAATATTTATGTCCTCATGATGATAAAAATGTAAAACATCTTTTGTTTTTAAGAGGCGGTTTATCCCTTTACGACTATTGTAAACAAGGTTTTTACATTCAAAGATATAAAAGAAATTTTATATGTGAAAAATGTTTTTAATTTTTAGAAGCTGTTTCATATCTCTAGAGTTTCCATGTGTACAGAAAAAAGTATAATTATAGATAAAAAATATAAAAAATTTAACATATTTCCCCGTTTTTTGAAATATGGTTAAACAGTTTTTTTATATATATTTAACCACTTGTACAATTTTTAATGTCATAAAATACGCATAAACAAAATAGGAGGAATTATGTACATTTTTACCTTTAAAAACAACACCTAATTTTTTTTTATATTTTAGTTTCGCCCCTAAAAGAAAAAAGTTAAGTAAAATTTGAAGGGTCTGATCGTTTTTTTTAGAAAAACCAACCGTAATTGAAATAAAAAAAATATTTGTTTGTTTTTGTAGGTTTCATCTCCTAGAGCTGCCCGGTATAAGGGAAAACATGTTTTTATATATATAAAGAGAAAATAAATTTGACGTATTTCATCCTTTTTTAGAAAAGCTAAACGTTTTTGATATAAAAAAAATTGTTTTTAGGGGACTATTTCATGCCCGTTAGGCTACCCTGTATATATAAAAAAATGTTTTTATATAGAAAGAGATAAAAGTAGTTCGCCGTGTTTCATCTTTTTTTAAAAATACTAATCCTTAAAATAATAAATTTTTCTATTTTCTAATGTCTTATATATAATACAGTGTGTTTCCTAACAACGGTACGTAACTTCCTTAGGTCATTTTAAGAAAAAAAGTTCCTATGAACATGTGTCCGGACTTATCTCGATTCTGAGATACAGCGCGTTAAAGTTAAAAAAAAAACGGTTTTTTATAAATATCATAAATATCCTTAAGCCGATTTGATTGAAATTTGGCAGTTTTATTTTTAGTAGTAAGGCGCTAATTTAGCCCTAACTAGATTGAAGTTATTGGATCCAGTGGTGTCTCAAGGGGCACCGCAACCATCAATATGGAGAAGAAAATTACGCCACTGACCCTTTTTGGTCTTTTGTGTTTGATTCGTATCTAGCTTCGCTTTCGATAAAAAGTTTGTTGAGTTTACCTTACTGGTATCAGCATGCAGTGATAGCACTGTCACTGTTATATTAGTACATTTTAAAGTTGTCAATTAGCAGTGATTCCATTATGAATAATTTTACTAATTCTGAAATGACTGACATGGACTTTATTTATGGATTAGCAAATGGAAATTCGGAAGAGGCACGAAGAATTTACCAAGATAGATAACCTAACAGAGTAATCCCATGTGCTAAACAGTTTAGAACGATAAATGCAAGATTAAGTGAAACTGGTAGTTTTAATAAAAATACAGGTGGTGGAAGACCAGAAACTGTAACAACGCCTGAACCAGAATAAGCTATACTTAATGCGGTCGAACAAGATCCTTCAAATGGTATCAGGAAGTTTGCACTGCAGCTTCAAGTCAGCCCACAAACATTTTGGAAAGTTTTAAAAAGAAATCTACTGTATCCACCATCACATACACCGGGTTCAAGCTTTACTGCCTCGGGATTTTCACTCAAAATTAATGTTTTGTAGGTGGTTGCTTCATATGGTGGCACACAAGATAACAATTTTTTACCAAACATTTTATTTACGGACGAAGCAAATTGTTAAATTATCATAACAACCATTTTTGGGCCGACGAAAATTCTCACGTTATTAGAGAAAGTTATTTTCAGCAACCATTTTCGCTGAACGTATGGGTAGGAATTATTGATGACTACCTAATTGGCCCATTTTTTTTACCAGCAAGATTAAGAGGTGAATCCTATACAGACTTTTTACGAGAACATCCACCCAATTTGTTAGAAGATGTACTACATGTAAGAGCGAATATGTGGTTTATGCATGACGTGGCCCCAGCTCATTTTAGTGTACTTGCTCGTCAGCACTCGACATTACTTACCCTAATCGCTGGATCGGACGTGCTGCGACGTGCAGGACCTCAAAATTGGCCAGCTCGTAGTCCTGATATAAATCCTCTAGATTTCTATTTATGGGGTCACCTGAGAGCTCTGGTTTATAAAACTTCTGTACTAGATGTAAACGACTTGAGAAATCGAATAATCGACAATTGCAATGTCATAAGGAATACTCCAGGGACTCTTTTGATCGTGTCGGACAATCAATGACGAAGTGATTGCAATCGTGCATTTTATCAAATGGTAGTCATTTTGTTCATCTACTTTAAGGTCGAAATGGTTTTGATTTTTTATTTTTCTGTAATTTATGTTTAGTAATTAATATATAGTTTTTATTTTGTTTTAATGTTGCCCATGGGTAATTTTTAAAATGGTTTTTTTTATTTTTTTTCTCGAGAACGAGACTAGATACGAACAAAACACAAGAGACAAAAAAGTTGTATTTTTAGTTGCTTAAATTGAACTATAAAAACTGCAAAAAGAGTCAGTGGCGTACTTTTTTTTCTAAATAATAATGGTTGCGGTTCCCCTTGAGATGCCTCGGGACTTAATAACTTCAATCTAGTTAGGACTGAATTAGCGCATTGGTACTAAAAATACCACTGCCAAATTTCAACTAAATCGGCTTAAGGATATTTATGAAAAACCGATTTTTTTATAAAACTTCAATCTCTACATATCTCAGAATCGAGACAACTTCGGACACATGTTCATACAAACTTTTTTCGTAAAATGACCTAAGGAATCACCTTCTGGAGTTACGTACCGTAGTTAGGAAACACCCTATATATATAGCTTAAGAAAATATATGTTTTATCGTTTTTCGAAAAAGCTCAACGCTTTTCAAATAAACATTTTTTCGTTTTTAAGAGCCTCATACCCTTTGGTTACCCTATATAGTTAAAACTTGTAAAAAAATAAACTTGTTTTGCCCATTTCCGAAATAGGATGTTTTTTTTTAAGAATATATATGATCAATTTAAAAAATCACGTATCTAAGCCAATGATTTCCACTTTTCTTCTTCTTCCATTTTTTTGTGTCAAAATATTATTTTTTGTTATACTCGTATCATATTCAACGGGTCTAAGCGTTAGTTTGCTAGTTAATTTTTGTCAATGGTTTCTGGTGAAAATTACGCATAATCCCTTATTTGACCGTGAAATGTTTACAGAGAGACGCTCTCAGCAATTTCCATAGTAATCATATTTGGGTCGACGAAGACCACCATGCAGTTGTAAAATTTAACCATGAAGAACAATTTTCGGTAAATGTCTGGGCTAGAATTATTTAAAATAACTTTTTTTCTGTCAGAAAGGCTAAATGGCCACAATTATCGCCGGTTTCTAGAGGAGGATTTGCCATATTGCTAGAAGAAGTACCAATTTTAATTAGAAATAGGATATGGTTCATGCATGACGGCGCGCCTGCTCACTTTAGGGTTGAAGAAAGAGAATATTTAAATCGCACATTTAATAACAGATGGATAGGTCGTGGTGGACCCCAACCATAGCCTCCTAGGTCCCCAGGTTTAAATAGTAAAATGCCCTAGAGATCGTATGAAAGCTTCCTGCAATATAATAAGAAATACTGGAGGTATACTTCAAAGAGTGCGCGAAAATATGAGCAAAAGAGCTGAACTATGTATCCTTCAAGGTTGAGGGCATTTTAAACAACTTCACTAATTTTTATGTTCTATTTTGTTTCACAAAGGTTGTTATTAATTTCTTAACAGATGATTTATAATTTTGTTAAAATTATTAATAGTTGGTTTAGTTTTTTAAATAAGAATCGTTTATTAGTTATGTTGGTGTAAAAGATTTTTTTGTTATTTTAATAAAAGTGTAAAAGTAGAACTATTTTAAACAAACAAGAAAAACATTAATATCCCCTGCTCACAAATTCGTGACTGAATACTAGATATTTAGAAACATCTTTTATGAAAAAAAAAAAGAATTTTGGATTTTAACCAGTGGCGACTCAATGAACATAGTCCTAAATATTATTATATAAAAATAACCCCCCTAAATAATGACATTCAATTAGAAAACACCCCGTATAGACCCTGTAGTATATTCGCAGTAGAATACCCTGGGAATTAAAAAATGGAAAATATGCAAATAAGAAAAATATTCAATAAGATACACGTTACCTCTTGGGGTTTTACGATGTGATAAATCGCTGAAAGTCGATAATTTATCTGTAGGTATATACATGCAAGCCAGGTTGTATTTAACTCACAATTAAATTATAACTCTTCGTGAATTTAATATAAACAAAAGCTGACGCGTTGATGCGAGATAGTTAACGCAAAGATAAATGCCTATCATCAGCGTTTAAAATCATTATCACAACGAGCCTTATGTTTGAGAAATATGTTTTTAATAATTAGTTAGAGAACCTTGTTATGGGTAGAAATGTGTAACGTCGATTACAGGATTAAATAAACTTCCGGTTGCCGGAAGTGAGAACGTTAGATCTTTTTATATCATTAATATCTATTTTAATATACTGGAGATTTATTAACATTTATTTAATATACATAGTTTGTGTTTTGTATGTTTGGGTTTTATGTACCTGTGTAAGTTTGTTGTGGCGCATTTCTAGTATACATAGGGATAGGGACAACTCAAAAAAAAGGATTCGTACATTTAATTTATTTATTTTTTCCTTTTTACAACTTAGGGAAGCTAATTTCCCAACCTGAACAACTTTGGGAGTGGGGTGCTCCCCCAACCCCTCTATACTTTTTTTAGTTTCCCATCTCCACAATGTGGATGTGCATTTTTGCATTTCATTCTTTTCCCATTCGATGCGCTGTGCGACTGGCAGAACTTTGTAGCAATGATTACAAAATTACAATTACAATTAAATTTTTTCAAAAAGTAATTTTGATTTCATTAACATCTTAAAAAATGTAATCATTTCATTTCGTAAATCACATTTTTAAATGTAAAATTAAACAAACGAAATAAATATTTTTTCCATTTTGTTTCCTTCAGAATCAGTCGGTGTCCTTATTATAGAAACGTGTGAGCTATAAAAAATCCTTTATTTCTTTATCTATATAGTTATATCTATGAAACAACCCTTGGATCTTGTATAAATAAAATTATTATTTATTACTGAGAGAATAAATAGTCCTGGCTACTGGGCATGAAAAAGATGTTCAGTGTGATAATTATACTCCGATTCTAGTATGGCAAATAATGATGGTTATAAATATATACTCGAAGGAAGAACGTGTGTTTTTAGTAACTACTGCTGGATTGGTAGAAGTGACCATACTAAACGCCCAGTTCGAACTAGATAACTCCCTGTGATTTCGCACGATGGAAAATAATCAAGAACCGAATATTTGGTGGTTAGCTTAGGAGTCTCGAGGAGTAAAGGCAGATCATCGAAAAAAAAATTGGTAACATAGCCAGTTGATCATGAATTATTATTTCGTCTTTGTGAGGATATTAAGAAGGGCAATTTAAGACCTTAAGGGTCATCATTTGGAACATATATAAGATTACTAATCTACCATTTTTTATAAAAATATTGTATATATAAATTTGAGAAAAAAGAAACAGCCCACTTAATATTTTTTACTTTAAACTTTTATATAAAATGTTTTTCGTTAAGTAATAAAATATGGGATTAATATGTTTATTAATTACTTATCTCTGTAATGAAAAAACAACCCAATATTGATTTTTGTACGCATAAAATGTACCACTAGATCAAATACAAATTTTAAAATCAATATTTGGCTATATATACATACGGTACATATATATATATATATATATATATATATATATATATATATATATATATATATAAAAATAATTTTATTGACGTATCGGTCCTGATTAGGGCTGGTTTTAAATTGCTTTTTTAGCTACGCCAAGCTTTCATTAATCTTTGTTCCTTCTTCAGGGCTGAAATATTAAAGGAGAAAATGTTTTTTTTTTCACCTTTATTTATATATTGATGGGGTAAGATTTTATAAATATTTCAAAAAAGAAAAAATGAAAATGAAAAATGTATGCAATAAACTGCTATGCAGAGGACAATGTCAACGCCCCCTGATGAGACAACTTTACTGCAACTCATTCCACTTTAGTTCTAAAATTTCAGAAGACTCGTGAACATCTTGAGCAACTGCCATGCTGGTGTAAAGAATAACTTTACGTAAGGCATATACCGAAAAAAACAGTAAGGTGGATGATCCGACTACACAGGCTATATATCAACAATCTTGAGTCGGAACACACTAGGCTAAGTCTGCTCGCTTACTTTTCTCCAAGAGTTAAACATAACAGCGTTTTATTTGTGGGAGACAGGACCTGAAACAAACATACTTTCAATACAGTCTCAACCAATGATGCATACAAATTGTATTGGGACATACAGATGGTAAATGATCACGAAATTAGCCTCAACAAACCAGATATCACTATGATAGAACAAAACCCATCTCAAAGATATTGCCATACCTATCATCTACAATATCGATAAATAATAATAATAAAACCCATATGGCAGAAAAGACTTGAGAAGACAATTGACCATTTGAGACAGGAATTAGGAAGACAGAATATCGGAATATTGAACACCTCTCCAACAGACTTAAGACGCCAATTAAGAAGATAGGAACCAAATCCGCCGATCTCAACCATCGACAAAAATTAGATGAGTATCAAGATACACTAAAGCAAAAACTAAAAGTGAAACTTCTGCAGAGATACAACAAATGCTCGAAGAGAAAACGACAAAACTGGCTTTTCAATACCAATCACAGACAGTTCTATCGGGATATCAATAATACCAAAGATACTGAGAAGATGTTGCCGAGCACAAAACATTTGACCGAGTATTAGTCGAACATCTGGGAAAAACCGATATACTACATAAATTCAATCTTAACGTGATCAAATTTAAACACCACAAATGGAAGCTTTATTAAAGTCCAAGAAGCGATGTCCCGTCTTTTTACCAAAATAATGCATCATCCCGACACAACCCCCGCCTTTTCAATGCTAGGCACTAAAATTCTGCTACCCAAAAGCAACAGGACAGAAGACCCGTCCCAGTACAGGCCCATCACCTGTTTGCCCACCATGTGCAAGATCCTAACAGGATGCATTGCAAATCGTATCTATCACCATATTGTCAGTCATAACCTATTAGCAGAGGAACAGGAGGGATGCATTCGAGACCATCAAGGATGCAAAGAACACTTATCATCGACTCTGTGTATTTAAGCAGTCACATAAAAAAACAAAGCAACATATACACTGCTTTTATAGACTATAAAAAGGCGTTTGAGAGTGTACCACATTCCTAGCTCATAGACTTACTAGGAATATACAAAATTCGCCCTATGATCATCAATTTCCTGGCAACTATCAAGCACCAGTGGAGAACGAACCTGAGAACCCATAATGGCGACCAGTCTCTTACCACCGATGACAACACACACACACACAATAGGGGAATATTATCAAGGAGACTCGCTAAGTGCGCTTTGGTTCTGCTTACAAACAAACGATTGTTAAAGTTTATTGACGGGACGTATAGCTTCACGAATGATGGATGAAATTTGGAATGGAAAAATGTAACGCCTTAAACATGGAAAAAGGCAAAGTAATTAATGGTGGTCCTACCCAATGGAGAAATAGTTCTAGCGATGAACCAAGGAGAGACTTACAAATACCTAGTATTCCAACAAGCTAGACTGCTCCAGAATAAGCAAGGAAAGACCAAGATGAAAGATCAGTACATTCAAAGAGTGCGAGCTCTTCTGAGGAGAACTGAACGCCGGAAATCTCATTACAGCAATAAACATAACATAACATTTCTGTGCTTTCTCCGACAGACGGGTGACCAATAATTGGCCTGATGTGGTACTGTTAAATAAGGAAACAAAGTCAGCTTATTTGGTAGATGTCGCTGTACCCCAACAATAATAACGTGTTGGATAAATATCAAGAGAAAAAGGCCAAATATGCGGAGCTGGCCATCGAGATACAGCAGTTGTGGTGACTGAATAAGGTTCATGTGATACCGATCATCGTATGATCAACTGAACTAGTTCCAAAAAGACTCGAACAGAACCTGAAAACGATAGGACTGCATACTAACACCTTCATTGACATCCAGAAGGCAGTCCTACTCAGTACTTGCCACATAGTGAGAAAATTCTTACAGGACAACACATAGAACCAATAGAAACCAGCCCACTCCTTTTGATGCATGCATCCGGGATGGGCTTGGAACCCAACATTTGTTGAGAAATTCATTGTCAATTTCAGTAATAATAATAATAATAATAAAAATAATTATTTTATGTACCTGTGTAAGTTTGTTGTGGCGCATTTCTAATATACATAGGGATAGGGACAACTCAAAAAAAAGGATTCGTACATTTAATTTATTCATATTTCCTTTTTACAACTTAGGGAAGCTAATTTCCCAACCCGAACAACTTTGGGAGTGGGGTGCTCCCCCAACCCCTCTATACTTTTTTTAGTTTCCCATCTCCACAATGTGGATGCGCATTTTTGCATTTCATTCTTTTCCCATAATATTATTAATAATAATAACGAATGAATAAATAAAATAAATGCTAAAAGTGTGTATCATTCACTGGACAATTACAATATTAAAAAAATTTCAAACACTTGCAAAAGTATCTGACCATGTAAACATATATGCGTAATTCAATCTCATGCCTATGTAAATACGTATATACATAATTCAAACTCATGCCATAAAATAACATAAGTTTTTTTATAACATTTCTGTGCTTTTTATTTGTTTAGTCAAGCTGATTCCCGTTCAATGGAATCTATACACAATAGCGGTATTTCGAAAAAAAATCAGTAGGTATTTTGAAAAGTAGTAATCCAGACAGCTAAAACAGTCAGTGTCAACTTTTTACATATAACGAATACTGGGTCTAAATTAAAGCAAAACTTGGTGACAAAATCACATTTTACATGGGAACATTAATAAATTCCGTATACTATACAGGGTATCCCACGACGAACTGTGGCGATCGATTTCTCAGAAAGTAGGCTTTGTAAAAATTTGAAATTTTGGCAGCTAAGTAAAGTCGATGGGGGCAATTCGCGCAAAATATTTTCAAGATGGTGTCACTTCCGGTTACACCGTAAGTAGACATCAACTTTCTTTTTTTAAATAGAACACCCTGTATATTATCGAATTTTTGGATTCCTCAAAAAATTCTAGGTATATTTCATGCATAATATCCTATACCTAAGTTGCTCAACTTGTGTTTTTGAAATATTTTGAATTTTATGTAAAAAATGACGTTTGCAGGTCTAGACATAACTATAAATATCTGCTTATCGAAGTCTCTATTATTTATTTGCGGGTGGCTTCCTTGTCCAAAAGGATCAACTTTAGTGGCCTGTGCTGATATTTTTATAATAAATAAATATAGGGTGATCAAAAACTGACATTATAAATATACTTTAAAAAATCGTTAAAAGTTACTTTTTTCAAACGGAAACCCAGAATTTTTATAATTTTATCTTATTTAACACGTAAAATAAGGGTGACTTTGTATAAAGTTGTCTATTCCAAAAATTTGCAGTTTTTGAGTTATTGACGATTTAACATTTTTTATTTTAATAATGCCAGACGAGTTTTCTTGTTAGTTGGCCGTGATAGAGACGCCTAGCGAGAACAGAACCAATTGGTTACTATAGAAACGTAATATTTATTGTCGTTTGACAATTACCTACTAAAATATTATTTATTTATTATAGTAATTATAATAATTATTAAATTAATAATCATGCCGGGGCGATTAAATTACACACACGAGGATTATTTGAATTTGTTTATTATCTGTGGGAAATCTAACAGAGTTTTAACAAGAACATACCAGATATTTGCTGATAGATATCTAGATAAACAGAAACCGTCACCGAACAGCGTTAAACAAATGTTGGAAAACTATAAAAATTTTAGAAACGTCAATACAAAAATTAATAAAAGGAAGCCCATTGTTGATAATGAAAATGTCGAGATTGCAATTCTGGGAGTTTTGCGAGTTTATTTTAACAATGGTACAAGATAACCCTAGATTTTTGGACAATATAATTTGGACCGATGAAGCAAAATTTTCACGGTTTCAAAATTTTTATAGTTTTCCAACATTTGCTTAACACTGTTCGGGGACGGTTTCTGTTTATCTGGATATCTATCAGCAAATATCTGGCATGTTCTTGTTAAAACTCTGTTAGATTCAAATTCAAATAATCCTCGTGTGTGTAATTTAATCGCCCCGGCATGATTATTAGTTTAATAATTATTATAATTACTATAATAAATAAATAATATTTTAGTAGGTAATTGTCAAACGACAACAAATCTTACGTTTCTATAGTAACCAATTGGTTTTGTTCTCGCCAGGCCTCCCCGTCATGGCCAACTAACAAGAAAACTTAAAAGCCGTCTGGTACTATTAGAATAAAACATGTTAAATCGTCAATAACTCAAAAACTCCAAATTTTTGGAATAGACAACTTTATACAAAGTCACCCTTATTTTAAGTGTTAAATAAGATAAAATTTTTCCATTTGAAAAAAGTAACATTTAACGATTTTTTAAAGTATATTTATAACGTCAGTTTTGATCACCCTATATTTATTTATTATAAAAATATCAGCACAGGCCAGTAAAGTGTACACTTTTGGACAAGGAAGCCAACCAGCAAATAAATAATAGTGACTTCGAGAAGCAGATATTTATAGTTATGTCTAGACCTGCAAACGTCAATTTTTACATTACATTCTAAATATCTCAAAAACAGTTGAACTAAGGTATAGGATATTATATATGAAATATACCTAGAATTTTTCGAGGAATCCAAAAACTTGATTATATACAGGGTGTTTCATTTAAAATAAGAAAGTTGACGTCTACTTCCGGTATAACCGGAAGTGCCGCTATCTTGAAAATATTTTGCGCGAATTGCCCCCATCGACTTTAGTTAACTGCCAAAATTTCAAATTTTTCTAAAGCCTACTGTATAATAAGGTATTATTCTTGTAGCGAAGCACTGTAGTTACTATTTAAAATGATCATAACTCGCTTTGCTGCAAATTTCGCTCTACTTTAAATAACATTAAATACATTCTGGCTCCCGGCCTACAAGGAATTATTTTACCTACTTGTTCCATTAAATATTTTTTTAACAACTATCACGAACTTAACCGGTAGTGCTTACTATAGCGTGATGGTGTAGACTTCGAGACAAAAATTGAACTAACGCTTTCTTAACTTTCGGCATTGTTTGCAAATGAGACTTAGTTTTTCCAGAACCCATTATTTTACTTGCAACTACCGGTATACCATTAGTCACTGTGTTCTCTGTGAAGGTTAATGACTATGGTTAAAGCTGTTAATTTAAAATGTTTAAATGAGCAGTATTTGTTTAGATCTGGGGTATGTCGATGTAAAGAATTGCATTTTGATTTAATTACCCTCGTTTGTTAACGGGTAATGTTTTAATGGGTTGTCCTTGTAGGCAATAACGAAAGTGCTGAATATGTAAGGTAATGACCTGTATATTTACGAATACCTTAGCTCTAAAATGATGGCATGTACAGGGTCTTCCAATGAGGAGGAAAACCGTTTTTTTTACTCTCCCCGTATTTCTCAAGAAATCCAAAATAGCCAATCGATGTATTTTAACTCGGAGAATTTGAAAATCGTAACAAAAAACAATTGAATGAGAAACAAAAGACTTACTCCAAGGATGTTGCGTTTTTTAAACGGAAAACCCTATATATTATTACATTTTTGAATTCTATGGTCAATTGTATGTGTTTTTTTAATAAGGCTACTTACTATATGTCTATCTTCAACTGTTTTTGATTTATTTATGTTTGAAAATTGACATTTTTGCTTCTTTAAGCTGTCATAGCACCTGAACGGTTGAACCTAGAGCAAAATAACTTTCACATTTCCATCTTAGTTTTTAAGATATAGATAAGATAGCTTTATGATGCCAGTCAAGCAAAAACGGAAATTATTTTGCTACCTATTTAATTGAATATATTCATATGAAATGCAGGTGATCACCTTACTTCAAAATCACTTTTTTGCATAGCAAAGTAACATATTTTTTAAACAGAATACTCTGCATATTATTGCATTTTTGGATTCTCCAGAAAATGCCAGATATATTTCATGTAATTATTTTGGACCTATCTTCAACTGTTGACGACTTATTGCCAATTAAATTTTTACCATTTTGACGAATTTTGCCACTTTGACAGAATGTAAATTCTAAACCTTATGGGACCAAGGAAAATAGCTTACATATTTCTGTGCTAGTTTTTACTAGTAATCCTGGTTAATTTTAAAACTAAAGTTATTTTCAGACGATAGCTTAGATCTCACAGCCTATTTAGCACATTCAAGTAATGTTTTTAGAAGATTGGACAATAATTTTATCATATAGTAAAAATAAAATCATAAAGAATTGTATAATTTAATTTCATAGAGTAACATCAATTTATTAACATATGCAATTAAAATGTTTATAATTGTTCACTTGATCCTCCATTTTCTTTAATACCCTTAATATATGTTCTTCGTGGTCTTTCTAGTGCGTCGATGATGGACTAGGCGTAGTCATCATTTAGAATTTGAGGTTCTTGTCGAATGAGATCTTTTAGCCTTCCCCATAAAAATGCGTCCATCGGTGTTAAGTCAGGACTGTTAGGTGGACATTTTATTGGTGCATTCTTTTCAACCCACTCTGCAAATGAGTGGTTTCTTACAGCTTCAACATTGTGCGGCGGAGCCAACGTCTCCATTTATATTATCATTCTAGAAATGAGGATCTATTACTTTGTTTCTTGAAATAGTACATCATACATTAACGAAATCTAAAGGAAAGAGCAACCGCTATGAATGTGCAAGAATGTGATTTAATAATTCTGCATTGCATTATTCATCAACAAAACTTGTAAAGTCCATTCAACTGTTATGGATGTGGTAATAAGTACCATGAATTTTATTAGATCCCGCGATCTTAACCATCACCAGTTTAAAGCATTTTTAGATGAACTCTCTTCAGAACATGATGATGTGACATGCTATTGCGATGTAAGGTTGCTAAGCAAAGGTAAAATGCTAAAAAGGTTTTATCAATGAGATATATATGAGAGTTTTCGCACGAAAAATATTTTGTACATTTGGTTGCACGTATAAATCTAAGCAGCTTTTTTCAATCATGAAACATGAAAAACATAAAAATAAGCATCGTACTCGGCTTACAGATGTTAATTTAGAAAACACTTTGCGTCCATGTACTAGTGATATTGACCGCAATATTGATGATCTTATTTCTCAGCATTAAATTCAAGTCTCTCATTAATTTTCATTTGATTTTCCTATCTGTTTTTGTTAATTTGTTTTTTGTATGTTTAATTATGCTGCTATAATTAATAAATAAAAAAATGTGTGAGTTTTTATCGCTTTTTTATGCACTTCTACCTACTTATTTTTTACCTACGGCCCGAGACCTGATTAAGTTCCGAAATCTCGCCGTCAGCTAAGCAAATGTTACATATACCTGATCTAGATTATAGGTTCTCAGAGTTAATTGGAAAGAACGTATCAATAACATGGCCACCTAACAGTCCTGACTTAAAACCGATGGACACAGTTTTATTTTGATTATTGCCTTGATTTTCCCTGACTTTTGCCTTATGGATTCAGCTTATCGCTGACTGGTAACGTTCCAGAACAACTAACTGACAGTGACCTAACTTAACGTTACCAAATAATATAATAATAATAATACATATTATTCCCAAAAAAAAGGCATTATAAAATTGGAATTTATCCTAGGTTTGTGTCGATATTACACCTGTTCAATTTTCCGATTCCGATATCGCCGATTTTAAATATCAAAAATAAAAGAAACTGTTATATAAAAAGTAAAGAGCTCGGACACTTAACCTGTTTATTCAGGTACTTCAAAGAAGAAATCAATTCCTCAATAAATAATAAGACAACGTAAACAACATATTTAAAAATAAATACGCCAGCAATTATAAAAGTAAATACTTTAGTCCGTTCATTTAAAGTGCATTCGAATAAGTGTGAATCGTTTAACTGTTCTTTATAGTCAACACTGTTTATAAAATGTACAAATAAAATTGAGTCGGCGTTGTAGGTACCGATGCGAGTTCAGATAGCAATCATTTTATGTAAAGGAAAAGGACAAGCACCCCGAATAGTCATTGGTTATCAAGATTACGGTGTATAATCGTAATCACTGAGAAAAAGTCAAATGTCAGCAAATATGTAAATAAGTCCTTAATATTTATCCCAATTTTGTTAGATTTGAACCTAAATCTATGAATCAAATGATTTAGTCAATATAGGAAAGAAACAGTGTTGGCTTAAGCCTATTTACTGCTCGGTGCATGTTGTCGATATGGGCAACCTATTTGTAGGGGCTGGATTTCAGTGTCCATTTTTGCAAATATTTTTTCATTATTGCGGGGTATACGGAATAATAGTAACTTCTGTAACTTCAAAACATTTGTTCTGAGTAGCTATTGACTAAACATAAGTATTTTAACCAAGCCACTACTTTTAAAATATATTGCTCTGGTAGAGCCCACGAAAACTCAAAAATCTACATCATACACCTAAAAACCATCTTTAAAATATGCTCGCTGGACCTTCCGTTAACAAAATAATGACTGGCACTGACAGATTAAATAAAACTTAAAGTTTGGCGTACGAATCTGAGTCTATAAAAATAATGTGAGTAACAATGGAAACGGTGCAATGATCATTCGCGGTTGGCTACAACTCTGTAGTAAATCAGTGGAAACGGCCTGCTTTTGATATACCTCCCCCTTTCGTCGATGTTTTAGATCTGTGTGGTGTACTTTAAATAGTTTAGTGCCATGTAAAGACCAAACAGTAGAGGTATCACCACCGAACCCTGTGGTGAGTCGTTATTTACCTATATTTATCTGTTTATATTATTTCCCCGTGACGAATTGGAATTGAATGCTAGGTATATTGTCAATAATTGTTTGGATTTTCGTACAAAGTATTATACGTAACAGTTTCCATAGTAGACCACGCCTCCAAACAATGTCATATCCAAACAATGTCATAGGATGCTGTTACCTTCTGAAATCTTGTCTTAATATAAGTGGTTAGTATTAAAACTTGGCCTATGAAGCTCTATTATATCTGAAGCCCACTTATTCATTCGGGATAATTCGAAAATAGCATTGCGTATTCGGTTGTAGATTTGTCTTTCAAGCAGTTCAGACACAAAACCGTTAAACAAGAGTTGGACTCATCAATGCGCCGAACGCCAAAAGCCAAAAGAAAACGTTATGAAAAATGTAATTTGTTAGGTAAGACACTAAATAAATGCCTATTTTTAACGTCACTTTATACAGCGTCTAACAAAAGTAAGGAAACGGTGGAATATCTCAGGTACTACTTAACTGAATTTAATGAAAATATGTACATGGTATGAAATTATGCCGGATCCAACGGTGAGTTTCGCATTGCTGCCAAGTTCACCGTTTTTCTGTTATAACAAAAAATTTTTAATGAGACACTCTATATTATACTACTTTTTTAAAATCGGCATAAAATTCTCAATACTTTTTGTTAAGAGCACTTTTTATGAAAGTCAATAATTTTTGCTAAAATAAGGGTCTAATATCCATAATTTAATGTATTACCTTTTATTAAAATACCTGCACTCAAAAGGTTGCCTGATATGTTTGACCATGTCAGTTTTGTGGGGGATAGAATACGAAACTTGCAAGATGTTTGTAACATTTTTAATGACAAATATCCTAACAGAAATCCAATTACTAGATCTACCGTAAGTAAAATTAACAGAACATTTCGTGAATCTGGAAAGTTAAAAAATTCTGTAAGTTCTCGCAGACCTAAAAACCTTTAGAAGAAAATCCGCACCTTTCTACCAAAATATTAGGAAGAAAAAACGACGTCTCACATATGTCTATATACCGACTTCTAAAAACCGAAAATCCATACAAAATAACTTTGGTGCGAGACCTTTCTGAGGCGCTTGGCATTTTGTGAAATCATGATGGAACGTTGCAATACCAATCCAAATTTTGCCAATCAAATTGTCGATATGTCGATCACAAAAAGGACCACAGCGTGTCTATGGGCGTGCAGACGGTCCTTCGGATCAACTTGGGGTTTAAAACCTCGTATTGTGCATTGGCTTTACACGTCAGTGATAAGGCCAATGATCACTTATGGCGCTCTTGTGTGGTGGCCCGCCATTCACAAGACCACATACAGGAGGATGCTTGACAAGCTCCAGAGACTTGCGTGTCTGGGCATAACTGGAGCCATAAGAACCACACCGACCCGATCTATGGAGGCTATTCTGGGACTAAGTCCTCTGCACTTGCTTGTAGAGGAAGAGGTTTGGAAGGCTTCAGTTTGTTTAAGCGACTGGGGTCGTTGGATACACAGAGACTGGAATTTTGGGCATACGCGAGTTTGGACTGAACTGATCAGATCAGACCCTCTCCTAGCAAGGAGAGATGCCATTATGCCGGTCTCAATTGCCTCTAAAAGGTTTTGTGTAATTGTTCCTGAGAGAGAACAATGGAGGGATTCCTTCCCATCCTTCCTCAAACCGGAGGGTCGTGTCTGGTTTACAGATGGCTGTCTAATGAAGGAGGGATCTGGGGAGGGAATTTATGGGGAGAGTCCCAGGGCAAGAATTAGTCTTGCTCTTGGACGGTATGCGATTGTATATCAGGCTGAGATTACAGCAATCTTGGACTGCGTACAGATAAACCTTTCCAGAGGATATCACGACAAGCATATCTATATATGCTGTGATAGTCAAGCGGCGATTAAAGCTCTGTCCTCGAATAGGGTCAATTCGCTGCTAACACTTGAATGCAGGAGAGCCCTAGAGAGGCTGTGTGAGTCCAATAGGGTTAGCCTCATTTGGGTGCCTGGCTATCAGGGCATTGGGGGTAATGTTTTTCTGTTATAAAAAAAAATTTTTAATGAGACACTCTATATTATACTACTTTTTTAAAATCTGCATAAAATTCTCAATACTTTTTGTTAAGAGCACTTTTTATGAAAGTCAATAATTTTTGCTAAAATAAGGGCCTAATATCCATAATTTAATGTATTACCTTTTATTAAAATACCTGCACTCAAAAGGTTGCCTGATATGTTTGACCATGTCAGTTTTGTGGGGGATAGAATACGAAACTTGCAAGATGTTTGTAACATTTTTAATGACAAATATCCTAACAGAAATCCAATTACTAGATCTACCGTAAGTAAAATTAACAGAACATTTCGTGAATCTGGAAAGTTAAAAAATTCTGTAAGTTCTCGCAGACCTAAAAACCTTTAGAAGAAAATCCGCACCTTTCTACCAAAATATTAGGAAGAAAAAACGACGTCTCACATATGTCTATATACCGACTTCTAAAAACCGAAAATCCATACAAAATAACTTTGGTGCGAGACCTTTCTGAGGCGCTTGGCATTTTGTGAAATCATGATGGAACGTTGCAATACCAATCCAAATTTTGCCAATCAAATTGTCGATATGTCGATCACAAAAAGGACCACAGCGTGTCTATGGGCGTGCAGACGGTCCTTCGGATCAACTTGGGGTTTAAAACCTCGTATTGTGCATTGGCTTTACACGTCAGTGATAAGGCCAATGATCACTTATGGCGCTCTTGTGTGGTGGCCCGCCATTCACAAGACCACATACAGGAGGATGCTTGACAAGCTCCAGAGACTTGCGTGTCTGGGCATAACTGGAGCCATAAGAACCACACCGACCCGATCTATGGAGGCTATTCTGGGACTAAGTCCTCTGCACTTGCTTGTAGAGGAAGAGGCTCGGAAGGCTTCAGTTTGTTTAAGCGACTGGGGTCGTTGGATACACAGAGACTGGAATTTTGGGCATACGCGAGTTTGGACTGAACTGATCAGATCAGACCCTCTCCTAGCAAGGAGAGATGCCATTATGCCGGTCTCAATTGCCTCTAAAAGGTTTTGTGTAATTGTTCCTGAGAGAGAACAATGGAGGGATTCCTTCCCATCCTTCCTCAAACCGGAGGGTCGTGTCTGGTTTACAGATGGCTGTCTAATGAAGGAGGGATCTGGGGAGGGAATTTATGGGGAGAGTCCCAGGGCAAGAATTAGTCTTGCTCTTGGACGGTATGCGATTGTATATCAGGCTGAGATTACAGCAATCTTGGACTGCGTACAGATAAACCTTTCCAGAGGATATCACGACAAGCATATCTATATATGCTGTGATAGTCAAGCGGCGATTAAAGCTCTGTCCTCGAATAGGGTCAATTCGCTGCTAATACTTGAATGCAGGAGAGCCCTAGAGAGGCTGTGTGAGTCCAATAGGGTTAGCCTCATTTGGGTGCCTGGCTATCAGGGCATTGGGGGTAATGAAGGGGTGGATCAGCTGGCTCGGGAAGGTAGCAACACTGTTTTCAATGGGCCAGAACCTGCTCTTGGAATTGCTCCTTCAGTTGTCAAGGCTAGGATTAAGAATCGCACTGTCGAAGAATTCCGTGCTGAATGGCACGAGCCAGCAGGACTCAGACAGTCTAAGGTCTTCATATCAGGCCCTTATAGCCGTTCTGAGTCTAATAGACTTCTAAATCTAAACAGATGTCAACTTAGAACTATTACCGGGGTCCTAACTGGACACTGGCTAGCGAAATATTACCTGCATAAGATTGGACTCGACAACGGTCCATACTGCAGGTTTTGTGCTGAGGTAGATGAAACTACCGAGCATCTAGTCTGTCGATGTGACGCTTTAGTCAACGCCAGACTGCTTTGCTTGGGTGACACCTATGTGGAACCCGAGCTTGTGGGACGTGCGCGACTTGAAAGGGTCCTTTCCTTTCTAAAAAGGAGTGGGCTCTTGGCCTGACACACCTACTTGGGGGGATAGCACAATGGGCCCCAGTGAGCCTAAGAGCAACCCTTGTCGGGCTCCCCATCTATGTCTATGTCGATATTAGGCCAGGAAAAATCCACATTTGATACGTGAAAATCATACCCAATTTCCTCAAAAGATAAATGTTTGGTGTGGTACAAAGGGTGCAAAAATAATCGATCCCTTCTTCATGAACACATTAACTGGAGAAAGATATTTGAATCTTTTAAGAACCGAAATTGTCCCAGCTATTGCAGAACTATTTCTGAATAACCGTATGTTCCTTAATTTACCGGTTGTATTAAGTATTTAAGCTTAATTTATTTAAGTGAATGTTAAAATATGGTTTCAGCAGGATGGTGCTCCACGGTCATTTTGCTCGGAATGTCCGGGAATATTTAAACAATGTTTTTTTGGAAGATGGATTAGATGTAGGATACAATAGAGTGACCACCTCGGTCTCCGGACTTGATGTTCCTCGACTACTTTTTATGGGGCACCTTAAAAATGTGGTGTATAAAACTAAGCATAATGACCTCGAGGATTTAATGAATCGAATGTTGACGAATCGAGGAGGCTGGCATTGTTTTTAATGTATTAAATGTTTTTCCACGGTATTTGGCCTACTGTTAGAAAGTAAATGGACAACATTTTAAACACCTTACTTAGTGGCATTAATTTAATGTTTTGTTTTAATAGGTATTTCTTTTTTTGTACTGCATTGTTTCCGTTATTTTTTAAATCCTTTTAAAGTTGAGACGCTGTTTGTTTTGCAAGTGTTTTGGTAGCCAGATGAGGAATTATTGTGCTTTCCGGTCTGCCAGAACGTACAACATCTTTTACCTCTCCAGTTTCACGAAATTTGTTGTTAATTTTACTTACGGTAGATTTAGTTATTGGGTGTCTGTTAGAATATTTGTCATTAAAAATGTTACAAACATATTGCAGGTTTCGCATTCTATCCCCATAACCCAGTATAACTAAAATTTCAATTCTTTAGGTTAAACAAGCCATTTTTGTAAATCAACAAATCCGACATTGTCAAACATTCAGGTAACTTTTTGTGTGCAGGTATTTTAATAAACAGTATTACATACATTATGGATATTGGACCCCTATTTTTGCAAAAACTGTTGACTTTGATAAAAAGTGCTCTTAATAAAAAGCATTGAGAATTTTACACTGATTTTAAAAAAGTAATAAAATATAGGGTGTTCTATTTTTAAAAAAATTATAACAGAAAAACGGTAAACTTGGCAGCAATGCGGAACTCGCCATTGGATCCGGCATAATTTCGAACATTTAGTACATATTTTCATTAAATTCGGGTAAGCGGTACCTGAGATATTGCGCCGTTTCCTTATTTTTGTTACACGCTGTATACAACTACAGTGATACTTAAAAAATTGCAATCCGTGCTGCTGTAAAATGTCGATAAGTTAAATGCATTAAAATGTAAATAAAAAATATACTTGTGTATAAAATTGTAGATATCTTCCCTAAGTAAGGGCGTTTGGGAAACTTTTGTTATTTATTTATCACTATATATAGTTGTTATTACTTACTTCTTAAATAGTCACAAATTACATAGTCAAGCAAAAGAAGTGTCAATTTCAATATATCAGATTGGTTCTTTTGATCTGGATATGAACCTAGTGGCATGCTTTCAATTTAAACCAATATAATAATTCATTTAGATTAAAACATTAGCTGCAAGAACTATATCCTTTTTTATAACGCACAAGAATTTCAAAGTAATTTAATTCCGCAAAGATGTATTTCGTTGAAAACCATAAATAAAATATTATTCATTAATCATAATTTATCAAGCGTCAATAATTTATGAAAGCAATATTATTTGTTTTGTGTCAACTGGACTGAGAATTCCTGCCACGGTCCAGTAGATGCGATCGCAGGTGACAGGAGACTTGACAAAGTTTTTATTACTAGACTTTGTTATTTATATTTTATTATCTTTTATTTATTATGCATGAATGGCGTTGCATACCATAATACTTTTATCTATTTGATTTAGATCTATTTCGATACAATGTTAGCAAATTAAGTAAAGTCCTATGAGGTTATTGCTATAGAATGTATCTAGAAAGCAGTTTTTCAGCTGAATGTTCTAAATAATTAGGCTTGATTTCGTGAGTAGGTCACAAACAAACATTTTACTTACATCACACAATTAGTGATTGAAAATATATTTAGTTATAATTAAGTTAATATCATAAAACATACAGTAGGTATCACATCAACAAAAAAATTTATGTGGTTTATTTATCTTCTATGCGCATTATTTATTTTACACAAGCGAATATATAGGTTACTTTCTTGTGACCGGCTATTTTTACGGCATCTACGACTACCAAAATGTATGTCTACTACGTTATATGTTTTTTATCGGTTTTATTCGAAAATATTATTTTACTTGTAAACAATCTGGAGTTTTTTTACTTTTTGTTATATTATTTTGTATACTTTTTAAGTGTGTGATTTCAGTCAATTTTTGAATCATAATATATATATATATATACATACAGGGTGTCCCATAATTAATAGTACACAGCAAAACTGTAGGTTCTTTGGGTAAAAATATTGCGATTTAACCATACTTTGCTTAGTACAAAAGTTGACATTACCCAAGATACAGGGCGTCAAAGTTGTAATTTCAATTTAGTTTTTTCTTCACAATTTATGAAAAAGGTAACTGAACGGCATGAAATTGGGAATTGGGGAGTTTCTGGAAGCGAGAAATTCAAATATGTGCTTAGTTCTGATGCTACTTGTAGAAGGCGCCTCTTACGGTGCATCTATTTAAAATACCGTAACTTTTTTGTGTCACGGTGTATTGGCCTAAATGTTAAAGATTATGTATTTTCCACTTCGTCTACGCAAAAAAGATATTTGAATTTCTCGCTTCAAAAAAACCCCCACATCTAAATTTGATGCCGTTCTGTCGCCCTATTCATAAATTGTGAAGAAAAAAACTAAATTAAAATTACAACTTTGATACCCTGTATCTTCGATACTGTCAACTTTAGGACAAAGCAAAATATGGTTAAATAGCAATATTTTTACCCAAAGAACCTGCAGTTTTGCTGTGTACTATTAATTATAGGACGCCCTGTATATATATATATATATATATATATATATATATATATATATATATATATATATATATATATGATGTGATACATGTTTTTGTCAATTATGTATGTACAATAAATTTAACAGACGATTCTTTGAGTCAGTCTAAGATAAAAAGTTCATAAAACATTTGTCCGCAAATGCTTTGTTTTTAAGATACAGGGTGTTAAACATTAATAAAAATTGTTTCTTTGTAAATATCTTAAATATCCTTTGCCCAACTTTGTTGTAATTTGGCAGTGTTAAGGGGTTAATTTGGTTTTAACTTGATTAAATTTATTAAGTCCAGTGGCATCCCGAGCGGCACCTTAACGAATATTTTTGACAAAAAAAATGTACGTTACTGAATTTTTTATAATTTTCTTTAGATTAAGCAATTAAAAATACAACTTTCTTTTCTCTTGAATTTTTTTTCGTATCTTTTTTAGTTTTTGAGAAAAAAAAATTCATTGCATATCCCTGGACCACACAAGAAACATGGAGAAAAATAGGAAATAATCAAAGGTTCCCTTGGAAAATGATAGCACCATTTGGTAAACAATTTGACGAATTTTGATTGAAGTTATCAACTTATTTATAAACCATGAATTTGTAATTTTTATAAAAAGTATGTTTCATTCATGTGGTTCAGTTTACTAATAGTTTAGATGTTAAAAAAATGTATTTAAATTACTGTTTCTTTATTGTTATTGTTACAATTACTAATAAAAAAATTTTTACCATTTATTTTTTCATTCCCTGTGACTCGGAAACGTTATTAAATCATTATAAAATAAGGCTTTTTGATATTTTCTTTCTTATGGGATTAAAGCAACTAAAAATAAAACTTTTTTAATATCTTAAAAACTTTGGGTAAAGGATAATTAAGATATTTACGAAAAACCAATTTTGTTTTAAAGTTTAACACCCTGCATCTTGGGAACGAAGTATTTGCAGACCCATGTTTATATGAACCGTTTGTCTTAAAATCACTCAAAGAATTGTCTGTTTTTTTATTAATAATTGTAACAACAACAAACAAAGAGTAATTTGAATAGGTACATATTCTTAACATTTAAATCAACAAATTTTACTAAATTAAGTGTTGGAAATGGCCCCCCTTCGGCTTCAATACAACTGTCCAGCCGCCTCATCATTGAATTACGCACTCTCCCCAAAATACCTGGCGTATTTTTTATTATGTTACATGCATTAATGTTTTATTGACTAGATCTTTTCCACTCCATTTTCAGTAAGAGTTTTGTATACCAATGCTTTAAGGTGTCCCCAGAGAAAATAATGTAACGGATTCATAACAGGGGAGCGATAGGATCATGGTTGTGGACCTGCTCTCCCAATCCAACGGTTATGGCAATTTTCATCCAAAAATTGCCACGCCAGCAAGCCCCCTTCATACACCATATACGCAATATTTCCACAGCTGGAACGTCTTCTAAAAGTCCAGGTAAAACAAATTCTAAACACCTTCGATATTCTTCCCCATTAAGTCTAGGTGGAAAATAATGAGACCCGAGGAGATAGTCACAGACAATTCCAACCCAAATATTAAAAGAAAAATGTCTTTGAAAATGATTTTCTATTAAAGCGTGTATGTGATTGTTATGAAAATTAATAATTGAATTGCGAGAAAAATAAGGTTCATCTGTAAATAATATTCGACTCAGGAAACCTGAATTTCTTATTATTTTACTGCGCCACCAATGACAAATCGCCTGTCTTAATGGTAAATATCTGGGCAAAAGAGCTTGCACACGTTGTATATGGAGGGATATAGCTGCTGATCTCTTAAAATCTGCCACGCTGTGACATGGTTAATGTTCAGTTTTTCAGATATTTTTTAGGTACTGGTATGAGGTTTTACTTTAATTTCATTAAAAAAAGAAGACATGGCAACGCTGTTATGGCCGGGAAATATAAAATTGTATCTCATATAAGCAACCAAAATTTAATAATTGTAATATATGTGCCACCCGGTATATTAGATAACTAATTTCAACCATGCAAAGACTTGTTTCGTTTATCTGAATGCAGAATATGTGCAAAATTGTATTTGTAAAATAAATTGTGTACGTAATTTGTAATGTTTTAAATAGTTCTTTTACAATATGATACCAACTAAGACAAATTACCAAAAGTTAAAGTCAACTTTTTAATTCGTGAATAAGTTTACTTCATTTAACAGAAAGTATCTAATTTCTACATAGCATAGCCATAGCAAACGTAAATAAATATTAACTCTATTTAGCAGCCGAACAATTATTGTCCGGTTCACATTTTGATCTACTCTGTCACACCGGTGTTTACACTATTGTTTTTGCGTAGCTGGTCTATTCATGTGCAAAAAATAAATAATAAAGAGTCCTAGGAGCTTATATTTTTTAATTTTTTGAAATCATAAAAAGAAACAAGGGTATATTGTACGTGATCACCCTGTGCATCCTCCTTAAGTAAAGATTTTGTCGGTACTATATTTTTCGATATAAAAAAGGGATTCCATTGTGTATATCCTGATTTGTTGGAAGTTGTACGGATTTTATTCACTAAGCCAAAAGCTTTTTATGTCATTTCTTACTGACCGTAATGTCTAATATAAAAATATGATATCTTCATTAGATTCCAACAGTCTCGGGGTAGCTCAAGGCTTTACATTAGGACCAGAGCTCTTTTTTATCTTTGTAAATATTTTAAAATACAAGAGTTCTAACCACACTACACCACAACTTGTTACGTTCTGGACGCGCGTTTTGCTAACCAAGTTAGCATCATCAGCAGATGATATAAACTAAAGTAACTTATCCTAACCGAAACTATTTATACGTAAATGTGGTCACACTTGATTTCCCGTTGCACCGTTGTCAAGTAAACAATAGAGGGGATTATAGGGAATAGGCCCTCTGGCTTTATTTAGTGCTTCCTTACCACATTTAACTATTTCTATACTCTCAAATGCATCCAATAATCTATTATTAGATACATTTTTAATCAACTTAAGATTATTTATTCCTATTTGGTGATTATTTTCTGAAGCATGTTGGGCAACGCTTGACTTTTCTGTTCTTCCGTACCTTAAATGTGCCATGTGTTCTTTAAAACGCAAGTTTATGGAGCGTTTAGTTTGCCCAACATATTTTAGATTGCAGTCATTACAGCTAATTTCATAGATGCCAATCCTCTCCTTCAAGTCGACTTTGTCTTTAGGGTTTCCAAGGAGATTTTTCAAACTGTTCTCCGTTTTGTAGGCTGCTCTAAAACCTACATTTTTATATACTTTTTCTAGACCTCTCGTATATCTGGGATCATATGGGATTACAATGAACTTATTGGGAGCCTCAGGTGCTTAAAGAGTAGTGGCATCTTTTAACATTTTCTTATGCTTATGTCTATTTACTAATGTATGTACAAAATTATCATTATATCCATTACTTTTAGCTATATTTTTAATCCGATTCATTTCATTGTTAAAACGTTCTTTACTTAACAGGAAATTGACTAACCTGTGAGCTAAAAAATGAAATGTTGCCATTTTGTATTGACGGCAATGAAATGAGTCGGATGTTATATACCTATCAGTATTAGTAAATTTCCTATAAGTATCAAATTCCAATTTATCGTTATTTCTAATAACTAACGTGTCGAGAAAAGGTAATTGCCCATTGTTTTCTTTTTCGGATGTAAAATTAAAGAATATTTATTGTTTAATGTTTCTAAGAAAGTGTCCGAATTTTCTGTTTTAGTATCAAAAATAGCAAATATATCGTCTACGTACCTATAACACCCTTAGGAAATATTTGAGTTTTTTTTTGAATTGGGTTTTTTAATCTACCTATAAACAAATTTACAAGAAACGGAGATAAGCAATTGCCCATCGGAGTTCCCTCAAGTTGTTTATAATATTTATTATTGAACTGAAAAACAATTTGATTCATACATAATTTTGTGAGAAGTAAATATTCATCAATAATTTCTTTCTTCAAAGTATTTATTTCAAGTAGTTCCTTTAAATAATCTAAAGCTAGTGGTATGGGTACACTAGGAAACAATGAGCTTACATCAAAAGATATTAAAATTTCACCTTCTTTTAAGTGAACATTCTTAATTTTATCTAAGAATTCTAACGAGTTAGTAACCTCAAAGTTATCGTACTAGATATTTAATTTGCTGAATTCTTCTACTAACTATTTTGAAATATTGTACGTTGGTGATTGAAAATTTGAAACAATTTGTCTACTCTTTCAAGATAATCTGTTTTGTCTAGTATAACAAAGATGCCAACTACGACAACTTAATGAAAAAAATATATAATACACAATCATCCGCTAACGAATGGTTTAGCAAAAACGATCTTAGTTTGAATCCTGAAAAGAGTCAAAGCACGAAATATCTAGGATAACAGCTTGACCTGGGAACGCCATATTGACGTTTTGTCATCCAAGCTTTCTTCAGGCATTTTTCCGATAAAGTCTCTTAAACATATAATGCCTTCAAATGTTTTTCTTATGGATTACCATTCGTTGTTTGTGTCCAAGTGTAGTTATGGTTTAAGACAGTAGTTATGGTCTTACAACAAAGACTGGTGAGAATAATAACTCGCGGGATGATGTTAGAGCTCGTCACTTAAGATTCTCACCATGCCATCTCTCTACATACACATGTGCTTCATCTATATTCGTGATAATCTGGAACGTTGTCTAGTATCCAACTAGATCGGCGGACTCTTTGAGAGTACCATACATACGCCTTCAACACCTTTGGCCCTTTTATAACAAGCTTCCACCATGTTTTAAGAATTTAAATAAATCCCAGTTTAAAGTGGAAGATAGGAGAAGAGTGGAAAACATTTATGTTACTCATAATAAATATTTTGATTTGATTTTGATAAAAACATCGCTCATTCCTGGGTCATCAGTCACCTGTTCTTATAAACTAGGTGATGATGTTGCTTAAAGGCCCTTAGAATTGGTTGTTTGATTGATAAGACAACAGGACACTCGCATAGTAAATGTATTACTGTTACTATTTTATAATTTTCTTGACAACCTCTACAAAGATGAAGTTTAGTTTACGCTAAAACCTGGAATAAGTTTTCCGGTATATTATTGTTGTTAATTTGGTCAATAATTTTAAACATACAATAACCAGTATTCTGTTTTAACCCTTTAATTAGTGTATGTAATAATAATTAGAACGAAAATTAATAATAATTGCAATAGACAATATGTTCTTAACATGTAACACATTTTTTATTTATAAAAAATATTATTTAAATAATAGCAATTTTATATAATATAACAAAACTAAATCTAAATTTTTTTTTACAGATGCGCTTTACGGACAAGTTCCGAAGAAAATTAAGCGCAATGCTGCAGTTCTTCGTGCTGAGTATCTTCTCGATAAATCAGTCCGGAGCTGCAAGAAGACCTCTTGTGAACGGAACTTGGATGTAAGTATCTAAAACTAAATAATCTCTGTGTTCAATTAAATAATGAAAATTTTGTCACTGCGGGTTGCCAATAATGCAACAACAAAAGTGATGTTCTATTTTGTAAGTAAATCATCAAAGATATCATAGAAATGGAGGACCTACAACTAGCTGATTAAATCTACTTAATAAGATTTTAGTACTTGTCTAAAGGTTGTAGACAACGGAGCATTCTGGTAAACTAAGGGCTAAGTTTAAAACTGTGAGTTTATATGGCAGAGTCGCGTGAAATGATGCACCAGAATGTGAAAAGTTCATATGCGACACTAAGGGTCTCCAAACTTGTAAAATTTCGATACTAAGCTTGCTAAAGATGTCTTTACTTTGCTTGATGAATACCGCTTCTTTAAAATTTCTGTTCGTCCAGTATTGTTCCACTAAGAAGTTGTACCAGTTATTAACTTTTCTTTCTATATAAGGTAAATAAACCTATCACCGACCTAGAATTTATTACCGACCATCACATATTTTTCACTTTAAAATAGTTAGGTGTTGCTAGTTTAAACATTCAAATTCAAAATTCTAATATTTGAACTTCCCGCCGCAAAAATTGTGCGAGTTTGCGGCAATCCACCTAAAAATACGTTATTACATCAGTCTTTAGACATACAAGTACTCCTAATTTGTGTACAAGTTTATTTAAGGTGAATCTATAAATTAATGTAAGTATTAAACGATATTTATAAACTAGTTGGTTAAACAAAATTTATCAATATATTTTTTATACTAAAATCTTATATTTTATTACAAATAATGTTATAATTAATAAAAAATGATTGATCGGTAATAGGGGCAGTCATTATATATATATATATATATATATATATATATATATATATATATATATATATATATATATATGTCTTTTTTGTCGACCAGTTGGTCGAAATGAGGAGAATGCACTATTTTATTTTTCTTTAATTTTTTATTTATTGAAAAAATATTAAAGGACAAGGACTATTTTTTGATATAAATAATAACTTTTAGAATTTATAGAGCTATTACCGACCACATAAAAATATTTGTATATGTCTTCATTATGAGTGTATAGAAACAGTAAAATTTTTAGTTTGAATGTCGAATTTGTGTCCGATATAAATTTTAATTTGTCGCCAATACGTATGATAAAAACATTTTCTAACACAGAATATGCGATATTGCCCCAATACATTAAAAATATTTGCTCAGCCTAACTCAAAATTTTATTTAAATCATTAAAAAAGGTCGGTAAATAGGACCTAAATTCTTATCGGTTTCATATGACCGACCAACGGTCGGTAAAACGTATGATTTTGACTGCCTTTATTATCGACCGGTCGGTCGAAATTCGGCGCAAAAGTTTTGGCAATGTATAACTGTCTTAAAAATTAATGGGGGTTTCGGATTGTTCCCGCTTGAATTAAATAATATTGATAATTCTAAATTACTTCTTCCAGTAGCAAAAAACAATATGCCAGAATACAGTTGGATCAAAGGAAACTTAATGAATTTCAAAACAGCGGATCAATTTGGAGTGGTCCAATAGAGACAAAAAGTTTATACTATTCTATTTATTCTATTTTGGAAAATAGTAAAAGAAATAGGCATATCAGCTACTGTTCCGAATCATAATGTTATTACTGCGCACGATATTACGCTAACCAATAATTTACCAGTGCTGGATTTCTATTCCTAAGATCTAGGCTTGAATTATTCCGAAGATTTGTGGATGGACATGGAAAACGAAGAGTTAATCGATGATCCTGCTCTAACGGCATCTTCGCCAGAAAATCATGGTAAATTTGAAATTATGTGTATCGAACCCATTGGACAACCGGATGCTAAAGTAAGAGTATATAATCCCGTTGAATCAAGTAATATTTTATAGAAACGTAATATTTTTAGTTTACTTATAAAACATTTACTTTTTAGCTCCAAGACCCAGTAAAAAAATTAATAATTATGTCCATACGGCCCCTAATTCCCCAGTTACCGTTGCTCCAAACCTTGCTAACAAAGATTTGTCTCTGAATCCAAAAGAATTATCTGTTAAAGGCAATACTGTTATCGATCACCAATATACTCTTAATGGTAAGTACTTATAATTTGTAAGTGTTATGTGTCAATCATGTCATCATATATGAAATAAATTGTTTTCATTTATTTATTATCCTTTATTTTTAGATGCAAAGTGACAATAAAATGTTTGATGCCCGTAAGTGAACCACGAAGGACAAATACGTTAAAGAGCCAACTAATGTGCTTGTGGAAATATCTGTATCAAACACTATAAAAGAAACCAATTTAAAAACTCCAGAAGCTCTTGTACCTTCCAACATAATTCAGGACTTATCTCTAAGCCCATTTGACAACTGTAGTGATTTCGAAAAAAATAACACCTACGGTTACTACATCGGAAGAATATATAGAACACCAAAAAGGATAGATGAGGAGAAAAAAAGAAAGAAGGAAAATCAGAGAGGGGGGCGAAAAAAAGAAAAAATAGAGAAAAAGAACAACCAAAGAGACAATCGAAAAAAGTGAGAAAAGCTGACAATTCTTAACCAAATGATGACGATCAATAACAATGGCAGAAAGAATAAGACAAATGAGACTGATAGCGAGGTAAAGCGTGTCATTGTAGTATATGAAGAAGAATATTTTCCTGGTTTGATCCTTGATTCAAGTTCGAATGGAATAGTTGTAAAAACAATAGCAAGGAGTGGTGTGGATTGGAAGTGGCCCTAGAAGGATAATACACTTACGTACAGTTCAAATGAAATTGTACGCGAAATAAATCCACCAAAGTTAATTAACCGCCAAAGCATTTATTGTGTACCTGAAATTGAAGAGCTTAGGAGGGGTTAAGAAAGCAGTTTGTTCCCAAAGGAACGTAGTTTTAAGCGTTTATGTTTTTTTACTTAGATTCGACTTGTTAAAACCTTTTTTATGTGGTCCTTTTTTTTCTTTAAAAAGTGATTTATGATAATTTCTTGTATTATACTAACAGAAACTACAAAAACTAAATAAAAACAACTAAAAAATCAAGGTAAGTATCAATGATATTCTGCATAAAAAATGGCAGTCGGTAATAGGAGCCAAAATGGTCGGTAATAAGAACATCACACAGGAACGGTCGGTAAAGTGCGCATTTCAGATGTTTCAGATAAAAAAAAATATTTATTTATTTTTTCAATATAAAGATAAATTTTTCCGTTATTTCTTACTATCTGTTTCAAACAAACCTTAACCTTTTTCTGAGGAAAAAACTTGTGGTCGGTGAAAGGTACATTTACTTTAACCATTCTGCTTAAGTAATTTTTGATATTACTAATCTCTAACGTGGTTGTACCTACCCAGTAGGTTTTGAATCCATAAAATAGGTAACTCTCTTAAGTACTAACTGTTGTTGCTTATTAACTTGGTAATTGCTCACGATTGGAGTGAATCAAGTCAATGCCTGAATGCTTATAAAGCTGCAGAAACTTTACTTAAACCAAATCTCTACAGTAAAAATCGACAACGACGATTCCAACCAAGTTTCGAATAAAAGAAGATCAGTCAGATAAAGATCTTAGTATCATAATATTAGTAATGCGTTTTCATAAGCAGTGACAATAGATAAAAATTAATAATGAATATTTAATATATTACATGACATAACAGTAGGTTTAATATAAACGTCTCTTGAACAAAATATCTTGTCAACCATAAAATCAACGCAGTACCGCAAAACATATTGCGAGATTTTCCTGTGGTAGGACTGACCTAACATATATATATATATATATATATATATATATATATATAGTCAACTAATCCAATCAGTAATTTCAAACAACTACTTGAGATGGTACATAAATGATTCTCAATACAAATAATGAATTCGGGGTTGGATTAAAGACTTTTAAAATATTCTGCGTATGCTTTTTGCCATATAACACCCCTTCATATTGCTCAAGTTATTGGTAACTATTTGTACAATAGCCGCACGCGGCTATGGTTACTATCCGCGCATTTCTCCTTTTGGACCGGAAATGTTTGAAATTTGTGTTTTTTGACTTTCTAAAAGCTCGGTAACGGTACGTCAGAGAAATACACTTTTATAGGGTCAATCGTAGAGGGTAAATAGGTACTTCTTTTGGCAAACCTTTCAATTTTTCCATATTTCACTATTTTTTTTCGAGAAGAGTATCCAGGGGCGGAAATTATTTATCGGACCCCAAATTTTCCCCGAGGTATTAAAAAATCCCATCGCCAAAATTACTCTCCGGTTTATACAGGACGAGCCATTTAGAAATAAATTTGCAATGTCGTTTTCATGTATTTCCATATGGTTTTACATTTGGTCCTATAGCATATGAACGGTTGATTCTAGGTGAATCAAGTAAACAGGAAAACCGTGTCTTTATTTCTTCTAGAGACTAGTGTAAAAACTAGCACGATAAGGGTGAGGAGCGAATTTTGGCAAATTTTTGAATTGTAGCTTGCACGAATTCTGTTTGCCATTCTTTGGCCCTATCTCTCCTGGGATACAAACGATTAAATATATCAAACATTTCATCTTATTTCTGCAAGACATAGATTAAAAATTTTTTTATCCAAAGTCGATAAATTGGATAAAGTCTAGAATATATAAAGGAATCCTGTCTAAATAAAGTTATAGGAAGTATTTTATATACAAAATGAAGGTCGTTATAATACAAAATAATAAATATATGGATGGTGTGGAGATTTAAAGGTAAGTATATTTATCTTTTAATTATTAAGGGATCTCTCCCTTTTAGTTAATAATATGCAATGTTTACTTCTTTCAGTATGTTATTGTCAAAGCTAATTTTTAGTTCAACATTTAAGAGGTATCTATTTAGAATTTTTTGTACTAAACATTTTTGGATATACATGTTTTTTTATTAAGAATTGACAGCTGTCAAACTGTCAAAAATGACAAGTTATCGAGCCAGGGTCTAACGGCTATTGTTTCCATTTTGCCCAACAGGGGCGTATGTCTACATATGTATCTAATTTTTACCCCTGGCCCATATCTTTACTATCCTTGGGACTTAAAATAGGTACATACATTTTACTCATGTCATTTTCTTTTTGTTATTCTCAATTGCCGATTAACCTGCTTTTAACATAATAATATATTTATTCTGAAAACACATATTTTACTATTCTGATATTCTAAGGATTTAGAATTATTAATATTACTTTCGGAATTTAATTTTTATTTTAAAAAATAAAACTTATTGCTTGCCAGTTACTCAGTTGTGTTCTACTTATATCTGCGTAATTATTACTTTATTACTTATAACATTATTAAGCCTTCAACCGGTTTTATTCTTGCGATTTTTTTACATACCTATTCCAAATCCGTTCTATTTTTGCAAAATTGTTCATTAATTCTTCATTCTCTAATAATAATGTATCCTTAATTCTTGGAATGAACAGGAAACGGTATCTCAGCACTTCAATATGTCCACGACGTCTTCGTGCTTCTAATTAGAGATTGATTTAAGTGCCCGGGGTACCCGTTTTAAGAGCTTGTGGAATAGAAATCGGTACTCGTGTTTAAAGCTGTGAAAAAATCTGTTAAGGGGTCTATAAATATTACTTTCTCCCTGATTGCTAGAAATTTAAACTATTTCAACTCTATATTCAAACTGAATCGATCGTGATATTTGTCTTTTCACACTAGAAATACATTGCTATACCATGTGTTAATTGGTTTTAGTTAGTAATTTTGTATTCATGGGGTTTCGAATGTAATTAGTTTTACCGTTGAGATAAGTTTTCCATCTCTTATACATTTTCATGATTTAGAAATAAATAAATTTTACGGAAACAAAATATATTTTATGATAAAACGCCGTATCTTCAGTTTTTGTCAATTAATTAATTATTAAAGGAAAAAAAATAGGTTCTGTTTCCGACCTCTATATGCCGAAAAATGTGAATATCTGACAATCATAATTACTTCTATGGAAAGTGCTCTAATTGATAAAAGGTAATAAATGTGTGTTAATGAACAAAATATTATAAAAAGTAATATATAGCTGAAGAGAGGTTTCGCACTGTCTGTTTTAAAATTTGAATAAACAAATCAGTAAATTCCCTTTACTCGCAACTTCCCTCGTTATGAATCTTCCTTTTTATTTGGTATATTGAAGTGTGGCCCAGATTAGTCTTTACATAGTCATTTAGTAACACCTTATATACTGTCACTTCAAACATTTTTATTGGGCGCCATTTTGTTCGACCATATTGGATTCGTATATTTCACCCATTTCTACCTATGCCACACTTGATTTTTGAGCATAATTTAAAATAAATTGAATAAGTGGATTTTACACAGTTTTCTTTTAAATCATTATATCCCTATTCTGCTCCGCTATCTTGAATATGTACCACAATTGTACCAGTTTATCTCTACATAACACTTAATTCTTGTACAAAATTTCAAATCAATCTAATAAAAAGTCTTTTTAGGCTCATTTTTTAAATATTTTATTAAGGCCTCATTTTATTTTGCCATCTTTTCCCAAAATGTTACCAGTTTATTCCTATGTAACACTGACTTTTGTCCAAAATAAGAGATAAATTGGATAATTACCAAAAAACTAATTAACCAGTTTAACTCAAATTATGCACAAAAACCAAATGTTACCCATATAAATAACCTGGTCACAACAGAAAACTGCGGCCTAATAAAATAATTAAAAAAATCAGCCTGAGAACAGTACCTCTTAGAATGACTTCAAATTTCATGCAAAAATTAAGTGAATAGAGAGATAAACTGGTAAAATTGGGAAAACCTAAACTCCGCGTATTTTCTAATTATCGTAAAGGTTTCTCCTTCCGCCCCCATAAACGTGGAAATAATCCGGGCACAAACATTGAAAAAGTATCTGAAGGAAACGGATCAATTAGGTGTGAAAATAAAGAGTATTTGTAATAATTCATTTGTGAAACAGTGATTAAAGTGACGATTTGTGCTAAATAATGTCGAAAATTGTAGGGCTACCATTTATACTATTGGAGAAGCTGCATCACAGGTTCTAACAAGATTAAATGGGCAACATATCCATGAGCCGGAATCTGAGAAAAAATTAGGGAGACAACAGTTAATTGCTGTTTGTAAAAGGTACGCTTTAGGGGAGATATACGACATGCCTACAAACATTCTGCGCTTAGAAGTATTCAGAAGTAAGACAAGCCGATTATAAAAATTTCTATTCATAACGGTGTAAAGAATGTTTGGAATAATTAAAATCGTTGGATATCAGAATATAAAAGTTAGGTCTGACAGTTAAATTTCAAGTAAAAAGCTCGGACATTGGCCAGTGATTGCGATATTGTTTTGGCTTGACATTTCTTAATCCATATCAAGTAGGTGATTTCTCTTGTATCTGAATTGTTATAAGAATGATGAAATGATGAACGAAAAGTATATTTCTGAAGAAGCTGAGTTTCCTCTTTCGATGTGGGCAACATCTGAATTAAATACAACAACGAACTCCTGTGAATCAATTCATTCAGACCTTACTAAATGTTGCTACTATAATCATCCATTAATATTGTATTATAATGCAGTGCAATTACAGTTTCAATTTGAAATATACATCAAATGGATAGCATAAAGACTGCCTCCAGCAAACCTAGAAATTCAACTGCATACCGACGACACTTATTTATTAAGCAACAAATTGAAAATTATGAAAGCAAAAATTATCTCTCTACCTATACTTACTATCACCATACCATTCGATATTTGGTTTGAGTTTGTCATTTGTACTTTTGGCGGAATTTGTGTGATAAGTGGGATAATAAAAGAGAGCCGAGGATCGGGTGTGAGTATTACGACAGTTCAAACAAAGAGCACGAGTAATAACAGTACAATCCACCCAATTGCTAACAATTTTTAACAAGAAGACCGCTCCAGGAACCAACCTACGGGACTTAGCTTTAACAATTTATATTTTTTTAAACTTTGTTCATAACCACTATTTAGCATTTCTTCATTGAATCTGTAGTTGATATGAAAAATAAACTTTTTTTGAATATTTTCAATCGATATATTTATGATATTGGGGATTCCATACAATATTTGCGAACTCGAGACACTGCACTATAGAGTAACAATAGCGAAGAAGGATTTTTAAAGGGTATTGTAATTTGCAACCCTTGCTCTGGTTTATAACCGTAGGGTGCAAGCTTGCTATGCTCTTGTTTTTTTAAAATAATAAAATAGGATATATTTTTATTAATTTACTGAAATAAAAAAAAACACGCAAAGTTAATTAAAAAAAAAAGGCAAAAGTATCAAGAGACAAGCTCGTGGTTAACAGAGCATGCAATATCAATGCCCTAAGCTCATTTATCCCGGAGAATGGGCGTGGTAAAAAAAATTAAAAGTAAAAAAGCTGAGCGCCACCAATTTATTACGGCCTAAATTGGAAAGCCCCTGGATGTGTTCGGCACTCACTTGTTCCTGATACTTTTATTAAAAAAAAATGTAATTTAAAATTAAGAAGTTATTTAATAAAAAAAATGTGGAAAAGAAGAGAAAATGTAAGCTCAATAAAACACATTAAATAAAAACAATAAAATCTATTTACTTATTGGTTTTTGGAATTGCCTGTACAACAAAATACAAAAAAAAATACACTAGTATGAATTAAAAAAAGGTTTACCAATTGACCAAGCGTCCCAGCGTGATACGACACTGCAACTGGTGGAAGGTGTACAAGTAGTTGTAGGGCGGAACGTTACTCGCTCACGTCAAAGGGAGCCATAAAGCCACGTACTAAGACCCCAAGAAAACAAAAAGTTTTCTAGTATTTTTTTTTAATAATTACATAAAAATTAAATATTTAGTATTTTAAAGAAAACAGTCAAATATCTGTCCAATAATCACGAATTAATCAAAATGAAAACAAAAATGTAAATTAACTGATGAATACCAAAATTCAGTCGAAACGTTGTGTCGCAAAAATAAATAAGCAAATAATAAAACCTTAGAAGTGAACTGAAATCGAGAAAGAAATTCTTAAAATATTTTCAATTACAATTGCTTAATTCAGTATCAAAATACAGCATTACGTAAGCGTTTACATTAAAATAAATACCAAAGTTTCAACTAAGTCTGGTTAATTCTAAATAAAAATAAAAATCATACTAGAAGTTAGTAAATCTTACAGGAACCCCAGAGGCCCTGATGAATACTATGATATAAGCGAAACGTTGTATAAAAATCATCATAATATTAAATGCGATTTGTAATAAAAGGTATTATAGAAATTGAATTTAATTTAAAAAAATCAACCATTAAAAAAGTAATAAAATATTAAACAACAATTTACATATCAATAAATACAAAATGTACTGGTTTCGGTCAATCTAAATCAAAAAATGTAAAATAAAATATAAAATAGCAAAAACTTTCCAAAATAAAGGCACTTGTATACCTGAAGAATACCCAATATTCAAGCGAAACGTTGTAAAAAATAAACTTTAAAAAATTAATTTAGAATAATAACGATACGAAATATAAAACTGCAAAAATATATTTAAAACTCAATATAACAAACTTGCATGATAAAGTTTTCTTTCAACAAACTATTTTCAGACGATCCCAAAGTTGAAAATACAAAATACTATAGATTAAAAAAACTACGTCATATTAAATTACTGAACAGCTAGACAAGATTTTTTAATTAATAACCCAATTTATAAAAAAAACAATTGCAACTATTATTTATTTCAGCTCTGTGAGCTGCTACAAATGTTGCCTGATTTATACTAAAGGTGAAGGCATGAGTCTCAAATATAAAAAAGAATTAACTAATATAGCAACTATAATGACCATCAAAAATTTAATTTGCAATCTATCAGCATTCTCCTTTCCTTTTTTTTGCAACCCCATGTTCGGAAATTCGAAAGGAAATTTGTTATAAAAATTAGCCCTAGTCCCCAAACAAAAAAAAATTATATGAGTAAAAGTTAATTTCCATATATGACCAAAAATTACCAAATTACGTAATATAAAACCAAAAGTATTCAAAAGGAATATACACTTTCAAAATAGATGAAATTGGGTTTAGTTCGTCCCGGACAGGAAGACTTCTTCACAACGTGGCAGGAAAATGGCGGCCTGGTCAAACTTCAGCACCAAAAATCCTCTCTCAGAGAGATTACTTGGAGGCTACAAAATATTATAAAATTCACGAATACAAAACCCCAAGTAAATTAGTACAAAACTGAGGAGAAATTCCACTAACGGATTTCCAAGAAAAACTTGAATGTATTTTCCCCAGTTCGCGCTGAAGACCTTTCGATGTTACAGGAGACCAGAAGTGAAAAAGTAGTTCCTTCCTGGAACCAGTTCCGTTATACCTTCTAGAATTTACTCAACTCGGGAATTCCAGGGCAAGAAAAACGACCACTGGTTGGTTTAAAATTCAAACGGCAACCACCTGAGAATAAACTTAGCAACAGTTGGGATCTTAGCATGCACCTACAGAATGAGGGCATATCGGGTGCAGCGAGTGACAGCGCATAGGAAGTGACACGTCCCATAACACTAAATTATACTGTGAGCTACGCAAAACGAATAGTAAACAAACATCTATCTTCCAACTTCCAAAACTTAGATAATTAGAATAATAGCTGATAAGGCTATCCCAAAAAATCAACTTACAACTAAAATAGAGAACAAAGCTATGGGGTATTGATTTCAAATGGGGAAGTAGAAAACCTCTGACAACAAAAAGGTACCTAGGCTTAATTTAAATAAAATTTCCCATTAATACAATGTAAATAAGTTTGTTATTTTACCATTAAAAGAAATTTATTCATAACGAAATATTTTAGGTAATTCACAGAAGACAAAAAATGATCGAGTAATAATTTAAGACATAAAAGGGTCTAAATACTCATGTAATTAGGAGAAAATGATTGAAAAAGGAAATATTTAAGGAGTAATTTGGTTTTCCAAACACTACACAGAACCGATTTAGTTATACCAATATGCAACTGCTACCTAATCCAAGAAAAAAAAGGTATTAATATTGATTTTAAATCCAGAAATTGTATGTGTTTATAGGCCAAAGTTAACCGAAAGAATTTGTACTAATATTGCCCTTATGTGTTAGATATCCAGGGCCAAAAGGATATACAATTAACATAGAGTAAATTTAAAATAAAGTAACAAGCATGTATTGGCCTAAAAACAATCTTATATATATCTAAAATATATTTATATTATATATATTTATCAAAGTAAGCGTGCTTCATAAACATAAATTCCTACATATGAGTATTAATACAAAATATCGACCTTACATGCAAAAAAAATTCAGTGCATTAAAGCCAGTATTTTATTATTTACAGCAACAGAAAAGATATGTTTGGATCCAAAAATAAAGGTTTGAAGTCGAAAATGCAACATCCTGACAAGATTATCGAAAGACCAAAACTTGCATAAAGGAGGCAAAACACGTTTTCAAGACTGCTAAAATTAAATTCTTATTTACTCTGTAATATTAAGAAATAAATATCATTAGATGTTATTTGGGTTTCGTTTTTTTTTAAATAATTATAAATTTAATTGATGAATGATATTGTATGAATCTAGGCATCGCCATCCAAGTAACAACGTTTGAACTTGCAGTAAACGGGGTGGTGAACTACTTTAGTTTAAGAATACTGATAATTGTTGGTAATAGGTGGCGTTATACATACCCATTAATCATTGTAATATAATCCGGTATAACAAATGAAATCTTCGCTTGAGATATGGGTGATCTAACTAAACTATAAAACCAGTATTTAATTTAAATAAAGCGAACATATCAATTATTAAAAATTAACACTAAAATAGTACATTATAAATGTTAAACTTAAAGATTAAACTATATAACAAAATTAGAGCGTTACAAATTCTTTGAATAAAACCTAAGTTATTATAAGCTTTTTCAACTGCCTTTTCTATATGTATGTGAAATAATAATCTAGAGACCATTATTACAACAAGATCCTTAATAAAATGTACTTGCTGAACTGAAACACCATCTATGCAATATCTATACAAAATATTATTCTTTAACCTAGAAAATTTAATCAAGAAGCAGAGAGGTTGTCAATATTAGATTGAAACTTTACACAGTCTTCCATCGAACTAACCGTTTTGTAAAGCTTTAAATCATCCGCGTATAATGAATAATTCACATAGCTAAAACAGGTATAAATGTCCGATATAAATACAGAAAATAGAAGTGGACCTAAATGAGATCCTTGTGGAATTTCCAATATCACAGTAACGCAATTCGATGAAAAACTGTTTAACTTAACACATTAACCTCTGTTAGATAGGTATGAGCGCAATAAATTAAGAAGACTACCATGTAAACCGACATTCTGCAATTTTACTAATAAAGTTGGATGATGAACCTTATCAAATGCTTTTCAGAAATCGATGTACATGGCATCCATCTGCTTTCTATCGTCCATGCACTCAGCTATGAATTGCACAAAAGGCACTAAGTTAGTCACCACAGATCGTCCACGTTAGAAGCCATGTTGGTTATCGCCAATGCTTTGTTTAACATTAAAAAATAATTCCTTTGTAATAATAGAATCAAACATTTTTCCTGCTACCGATAAAATATAATTAGGACGATAATTGCATACGTTAGTTCTATCACCGCTGTTATAAACGGGTGTGATTTGTACAGTTTTCCATAAGAAAGAAAATTTCCCCTCTATTAGCGCTTTGTTGTATATAACAAAAAGAGCGACATTGAGACACAGTCCGATCTAAAAAAATAGTGTGGTATTCCGTCACCCTTGTTAAGTTCTTTAGTTGGTTTTCGACTTGATCTAAATATTTATATTTTATAATATTTACTATATTATAATATTAAAGGTCAAATTCACAAAGATAAATTAAAAGAAGCTAAACAAAAAATAATCTACAATACTTTATTGCACAAATTTTTAAGTTTAAATTCGAGATCAGTAAAAAACAAATTAGATGATATTGAAATTTTAACTGATGGAGAAAATGTTTAAGTAATTGTATGTGATATCTCATACGTTACAATAGAATTTAAATTACCTAATTTACTCTTGTGCGGAATAGACAAACCACCTTCGACAAACAATGAGATTTTTTTTTAATTATTGAATGAAAAAATGGATTGATGATGAAATCAAACAAAAAGCTTATCAGATATATATTCTTCCAATGGTTATCGAATATGCAACACAAATATCCCTACGCGAGAAACAGCTCAACACTAATAGATCACCTTTTGATTAATTCACATAAAATAATAGACCTACAACTAAAAACAAGTGCTCTTAGTGACCGTCAAATATAGATTATTTGCATTCCAAATAAAATTTAAAGCAACTGATCAAAAATTCAGGAACAAAAAAGTTTTAATTAGTAAATTTTATATGGATAAGATGGAAGGAACTTACAGTGTTAAATGAAAACAAAGATTTTTTCAAAGACCCAAATGAATTATATGATGCTGATTTACAAATTTTTAAAAAAAGTTCCAAGAATACATCGGCAAAACTTAAAGAAAATTCCAAACCATGGTTCAGTCTTGAATTAGCAAAGTTAATTAAATACAGAGATAAGCGGTATACAAATAAGAAAAATAACACAAAAAACAAATATTTAGAAGAAATCTATAACGGCTATAATACCTGTATCAAAAAAGAAATAAGGGAAGCCAAACAAAATTATTTTAAAGAAAAATTTTCAAGTAAAAATCAAAAAATAATTTGGGATAATTTGAATTTTATTTTAACATCAAACAAGAAAAACAAAAACAAATATTGATTATCTATTGGTTAATGATAGGTAAATTGAAGATACCCAAATTATATGTGAAGAATTGAACAATCACTTTGTAAATATTGGAGAACAACTTGCAAATAATATTCAACCAATGAGTGACTATATTGAATCCACAAAAAAGAAAACTTTTTTTACTGAACCAGAAAGATCCCAAATGATTAAATAAAAGAAATTATTGATGGTTTAGATACAAAAAAGTTGCTGGTTTTGACAATATTCCTAATAAAATTATTAAATATTTAACGAATTAATTCCTATATTAATGTTTTTAACAAAAAATTCTATTCATAAAGGCATTTTTCCAAAAAAAATGGAAATTGCTAAAATAATTCCAATATTTAAAAGTGAAAAACGATATGAATGTAATAATTATCTACCATTATCTATAATACCCGTGTTTTCTAAAATAACAGAAAAAAATATTAAAAATAGATTAAATCAATATTTGGAAAATGAAAATGTACTGTTTAATAAACAATATAACGTTCGCAGATTCAGGTATACGGAAACAGCTGTTATGGATATCATAACAAATATTCAAATTAAAGTTGATAATAATAAAAAAATGCTGTTTACTATCAGTGAATCTGTGTAAGGCATTTGATACAGTAAGTCACTATATTCTTTTACGAAAATTATATAATATTGGAATAAGGGACAATATGTATAATTTACTTAAAATTATCTAAGTAAAGGCAGACAATTTGTACAAATAAATAGTGCAATAAGTAATCAAGACGGAATAGTTTGTGGAGTACCACAGGGATCAATATTGGGCCAGTTTAATTTTTAATTTATATAAATTCAGTTTCCACATTAAAGTTAAAAGGCAATATTCAAATATTCGCGGATGACACATTATTATACAATTATTTATTTTGCTGATAATTTAAATGAAGTTGTTTTTTTATATAAAACATGATCTACAATTAATTTGTGCCTGACTTATATCTCACAAACTTGCATTAAACTTTAGTAAAACTTCTTTTATGTTAATAAGCAAAACAAAGATACATTTTGATATTTCCTCACTAGCAATAAACAATAACAAAATTAAATATTCAAACACAACAAAATTTATTATTCTACATACATAAAACAATTGCAAAATAAATGTATTTATAAACTACCATATCTGGAAACTTCTATTAACTTATGTAAACCTAAGTAATGTTTAAACTTACAAAATATTTCTAATTTAAAAATTTGCATTTTAATACACAATATTATTAATAATGAAAAAAAAGATACAAGACATTGCTTACAATTACAGACTGTTACAGTAAAGTAAAGTAAAGTAACCTTGGGAAAAAATCAATTCTACCCAATGGTTTAAAAATATATAATAACTTATCAGAGTGTATAGGAACAAAACAAATTTATCAATATAATTAAAATGACAATTAAAAATGCATTTTTACAAAAATAAAAATGATTAGATTTTTTTAAAATATTTATTTTAACCTAGTTTTTAATTCTATTGAATTCTAACATAGGAGTTTTTTCATTTATTTCAAATTTATTTATATATGTAATTTATATATGATACATTCCAGTTGGTTTGGAATAAAACAGTTTATAGTAAATTCCTGGTACAAGCAAAATCACTAATTATTACCTATTAATTATAACTATTTAAAATTGCACCCTAGTTTGCATTATTTATTTGACATATGAATTTATATTTAAAGGACCATGCACGAATCTTTTGGAAAAGTGGCTTCGGTCAAATTCCTTAAAAATTTAGTATGTTGTACAGTTTGCAACCATCTGAGCAAAAGTTACCATTGTCACAACTCAATACTTCGAGCAATTTTCGAAACACTGAGCATACCCATTGGTACAATGTCATGTATAAATCAAGTACTGCATCAATTGAAAATCCTAATTCGCCCTCCAGATGAGCGGGATCAATAGGTCTACTGCCAGGGGCGTGCGGTGAAATTTTATGAAAGAGAAGCAATTTTCAGAAACTTACCTATTTGTAACGTAATTCTATGCTTCCATCACTTTTTGCAAATTCGTCAATGACCTCATTATAAAAACGTCGATGCTCCGACATATTTTGGAGAAGTTTATTTTCAATGGACAATAGCGATGTATGCGAAAGTCCCTCCTACCCCGTTGAATTTCTCAGGAAATTTTTTATACGTTTACGTGTTGAAAAATTGCGTTTTACTGATGAACTTGTGACAGGTATTGTCAATACTAATTCACACAATTTCGACACTTCGGTGTAGGCATCTTCCAGCTCCTTGTCTTTTAAAAATTGCATTAGTTCCTTAGCGTTATTTTTTGCGCTAATGTCATCAGTTTCGTAAATCAGTTTTAGTTCAGATCGCAGTAACATTCGGTCGAAGAACTGGCCATAATGAAGAAGAAGAGATTTAAACGCATCTTCTGGAAAAGTTTTTCCTTTAAATGCATCAAAATTGCAGAGCTCGAGGAATTTAAAATCATTTAAATCGTTAAATCTATAGTTTATTTGTTGCTGAATTTGATCGATTATTTCATAAAAGAGACGTCTGTATGATGTTTGAACATCTCCTACCTTGTCTGTTTGAAGACGCTTGGCTTGTGGCTCTACATTTAACGTCATCGTTTTCTCCCAAAATAGGTCAAAGTCATCTCTTTTTTGGCTTAACATAGACTTAAAATCACCCACCTTTTTATAAACAAGAAGCAATATCATTTGTTTTAGTTTGTAACATATTAAAAACATTGTCCGAGAATGGAAATATTTCTGAAAATATGTTCAACAAATAATTAAAATTAAAATCTCGTTTCAAACAGTCCAAAAACGCCCTCGAACTATTTATTGCTTCTGAGTCCCACGTTTCATTATTTTCTATTATATTCTCAAATAGTTCAATCAGTGATTCACGATTTTCAGATACTGTTAACACAAGTCTTCCATTATAGTTCCACCTAGTAGGACAATGGAGTCCAAAGCTTGTGTACGTTTTGTTGACTTTATACTCTTTAATATGATTGATGGACTGGGATAAAACTAGATTTAATTTATGAGCAAAACAATGGACAAACACAGCACTTGGGAAAGTTTCTCGAACTTTAGCTTGCAGACCCCCTAATTGTCCTGCCATCGCTGCAGCTCCATCATAGCTTTGAGCAACTAATTTTTTCTCTCCGTTAATTTCTTTAGTAACGTTATAAACTACGGTATATAATGCATCTGCTGTACGATTTTCGGACACATTCTTAAAACCTAAAAATCGCTCTTGAATACTTCCGTCTGTTTTAACGTAGCGTATTACTATAGATAATTGGCTAAAATTAGTGATATTAATTCTTTTTAGAATAATGGTTGCAACAGCGGAAATTAAATCATTCTGGATTCGATTCGACGTTCCGCGAAAAACGCTAGACTGCTCTAAATGATTTTTTAAGCAATTATCATATTTAGCCGTTAAACTAAGTAAATCTTGAAAATTTCCTGTATTTGAAGAAACCCTTGTTTCGTCATGACCTCTAAATCCCAATTAGTGCTGTCCGAGAAAACAAACAACATCGATAAGTCTTCTTAATATTTGCCTATTTTTATCGACTAGTTCATTCTGTTGGCGGTGACTAATTTGCAACTGTTTATTAAGTGCGTTTTGACCTTTTTCATTTTCAAAAAATAAACATGGCCAACAAAATAATTTACTTATATTTTCACACCTGTTAGCTATTTAAATTGTTCGTATTGTTTTTCCGGATAAAAATTTCTAATACAGTTTTTCATTTTTGTGGTTAAATTTTTCATAGGCGCTTCTGCCCTTCCTTTGGAAATTATTTGAAGCTTATCAGCGTAGTTTAATGTTGAAAATCCCTTTATTATTAAGACACACACCACACATTCACACACACTCTTCTTACTAAATTCTCTAACATTTTCAACGTTATTACCGACAGCCGAAGTTGACGGTATTTGCATATCCATGTCCGTGTTATTGTCTTCCATACCGCACCAAGCACGATGCGACGTACGTATCACACAACACACGGATAGCCGTTAAAACAAAGAACCTCCTCCAACGATAGCTTCCGCCCCCACTTAAAACACGCGACTGAAATGCAAAAATTGCAAACAGCCGGCGGAAAGTTCAATAACCTCTGGCTCGATTCATAGGAAGTCAAGCATACAGGACTTGGCTGCAGAGAAGCTAGCGGCACGCATAGGTTCTATTCGATTTTCTATTGTGGCTGGGTCGCAGTCAAGGCCGCATTTATTATGGGCTTGATAATTAAGATTATATTTTAGCATTTTTAATATAAACTAAATTAATGGTTTCTTATTTCAAAAATTACATTTTAGAAGATGTTTTTTAATTTTTTTTGGGGAAGCGCCGCTTCCCTTGCTTCCATGGACTGCATGCCTCTCTCTACTGCCCTTTTTGTTTTACATGTTTAACACCTTAATAAAATTCGACGACCAAAAGAAATGTACAACAGTTTACTTCATAAGTATTTAATTTTTTAGCCCCCCCCCCATTCGACATCATCCTAGATACGCCCCTGAGCCACAGGTGGTTAAGTTTTGCTCAAATCCGATAAGATATTCATAAGGAAAACATCCGTTTTTGTAACTATACAAATTGAAAACAGCATTATAATCATCTTAGTTTTGCCCTTTTTTTTCTCAGAAAAGGCAGAATACTTGAAATAAAGCAATACTTCCTCAGTTTTGTGACCATTTATTAACAATAACCAGCAACTCTGGTTACAGTCACTTTCACTGTTGTGACAAAAAAAATAACTGACTATATTTCAACAGCTCTTAAAAATTTTAATAAAAACATTTACTTAAATCATTACAATGAAATTTGAGTGTTTATTTTTTTCGTTTCAAATGCAAATCGGCGCCATAGGCACATTATTAACTGTGTCATTAGCTGCTACAGAGATTTTCTAATAGTTTTGTTAGCAAGATGAAGCACTCGCACATCCCAGAAAACAAACATTTGCTTTCGTAAAATATGTCGAAAGATCAGTTTTGGCGTTGGCGGCCCGAGAGTTTGTTTACATTTTTTCATTACGGAGAGGTTTAGAACTTTTCGGTGCCACGACTTTCCACGGTATTCATATTAGGCTTCTAAAGGTAGAATTTATGTTGTTTGAATTTATAGCTATCACGGTATTAAACTGGGCCATTGATTTATATTTGGTAGTAAAATTATTTTAAATATTAAAAAAATAATTATTCGACTATATTTTTGACCCGTCGTAAATTATTTTTCGACGTCATTAATTTTCGATATATTCGACTGTCAAAAGTATATTTTAATTGAGGATTTGTGTATATTGTCTAAAAACATAAAAGTACAAAAAGGAACATCTGAAAAAGTAATAAAATACCTATTACAAACGACCAAATACTACATTCGCTGAAAATTCCAAAAACTCTAATTTCTAAAATATAAAAAGTTTTCAAAAAGCTTTCTACATCTTGAAATTGTTCTTCGGATAACATCTTTTCTCTGTAGAGTGGATGTCAACAATTTGCCCATAGCGAATACATATTGAGAGCTTGTTTCTGTCTTTTTGTCCACGAAATGATTGAATTGTTCAAAACAATCTGGTAAACGCAAAGTTAGCCATTCCTCATCTTCATAAGCACAAATATATCAACGAAATCCTCTATTTGCTTCGTTAAATTTTCATCAAAAACTAGTTTTATATTTCATTTGATTTTTACATTATCTTCTGTAATTACATTTTGCATAACTTTAAAATTATCCAAAGAGTCTCTAAATGAACATCAACGTGTTTCATCAGCTAAATTTTCTTTCGCGCGTCCGAATAGAAACTGTCTCTATTTGGACGTGACAAGGAAGGCTTCGAAAATGCCAAATGTCATTTTGGCGAAACGTCAGCAAAACTTTTCAGAACGACAATAGTAAACGAATGTACACCCGGAATGAAAACAAAATATATATATATATATATATATATATATATATATATATATATATATATATGTCTGATAATACTATCCTACCCTTCATAAAACTGAAGGGACCTTAAAAATGAAATTAAACAGCTAATTCCTTGCTACTAATCCATTAAATAACAATGAAGTTGAAAAGCCAAGTACTTAGAATCTAAGTTTTTAGTTAACTTAAGAATACTTACTAAATTTCAACCTGTATTTTTATGTTAATTGAAGCATTAAATAGAGTGTATCCCAGATTCGCTTCTCTATATCAGCTCCTATTATACCTACAGCAAAGGTTAAATGGGAAAAGTTTTAGAGGAAACTTAGCGCATTCGATATCCGGCTTCAGATTTACGATCGGTCAATTGGTTTTGAAAATATCGGCGGAAAGCCGAAAATGGCGGATTTCGTTTATCGCTAGTAAATCCAAAACGGTAAATTTGACAGCTGTCAAAATATGACATTATTGGGACACTTTTTTAAGACGAATAAGGTGGCGTGAACGAGATGTCTCCATCGTCTTTTGCGCAACCAGCCTCAATTTTCATTTTTCTTATGGCTGCCATATTGGATTTTTCGATTTTTGGAAAGAGCGTAAAGTTTCCAGTCTAGTGATGACTCACAAGTGCATAACAGATTTGAGTATCATCAAAATATCACACTTCCCAAAGTTACGTCTCAATGATTTATTTGTCACAAGATTACATTAATAAGTAATGTATTAAACGCATTGAATTTTTAATACATCGTGAACATGAATAACGGCTAAAACAAATCTAAATAAGTTCTTAACTACTTCGTACCTGGGTTAAATTAGTCTACAGATTTGCAAAATGACGTCCATTTGCATCGAGACCCTTTGGACAATTGGTGACTGTTTTTCATATAACCCTGGCAAGTGTATTTCCGTTAATAATTCTAAATGTGTCCAAAATTCTTTGTCTGAGGATTTCTAAGATCGCAGAAGGATCAAATTCATAGACCTGAATCTTCGTGTGACCCCCGAGGTAGAAATCCAAGGGCGAGAAGTGAAGGGATCTAAGGAGGCCAAGATATTGGTTAAGGAAATAATTATTTCGTCAAACTACTTTCTTAAGAACTTCCAGACTTGAATGGTGTTGTGAGCCGGACATCCCTTCTTTTGAAACCAGGTTCTTCTAAACTCATATTCCATTAGAGTAGCTCGTAAAGCCGGTACAACCTGGTTTCGCAAATTACAAATGACCCCACATCAAATGTTACTTCCAAATCTGGTCTGTAGACGTCCCTCTACCACTTCGTGACGGTTTCCCATAGCCCAATGATGGCTGTTGTGTAAAAACTCCACAATTCGTAAACCTACTCTCATCGGACCACAAGACATGATTTACAAAATTGAGATTTTCATTACACTTCATAGTATACCACTCACAGAAGGGTGGTCGTCTTGGAAAATCAGTTTCCTTAAGTCCTTGAACTATTATGGGTTTGTATGGATGGTACTAATTCTTTTTTAACACTCTCTGTTCGTTGATAGTTTGTAAAATGTTTCTGTTGCCATTTTCATTGTCAATATCGTATCCGCATCTAAGTTGTTCGGAGACCCCATGGTTAATTAAATTAATTACGATTTTTAACAATTGTGTTTTATAACGTTGCCGCCGATCGGGGTACATCTCCAAATACCTTGCTGCGGTAATGTCGGAAATTCTGTGTGGCTGCAAGCGCTAACATGTCAAACTTTTCTTCATAAGTCAACCCAAGTAGCACTTTTAGTTATGAATACGTTATTGTTATCACAAGTATTTTTATTGAAGTAACCGGAACTTGGTGTTGCCACGTTCTGTTTAAGCTGAGACTACGTAGTCTTTACCAAAATGGGGAAGAATTTTAGGGTAACTATTTCGTGAATAACGTGTAACTTTGACTTTATTTAATTTTTATTACGCAGATAGTACGGAATTGTGTAGTTCCATTTAAGTACCCCAATAGTAATAATTTACCCTATTCGTCACTTCCTTATTTCTGTCTTTATTTAATCCTTTTTAAAAATATGTATGGTTCGTATTAATATAAGCAAAACAGTTATGGCGACTACAAACACTCAAATCGAAGTAGGATACATGCTTTTCACTTAGTTTTTGGTATGCTAAAGACCTAAAATTAAAAGGCAGGCAATTTCTCTGGTGAATATGCTGATGACAGTCGTAAAAAAATTACGCGCCTTTAAAATTCGTTAATTTTCAATACATTTTGGTCAAATATATTGGCCAATTTAAATCTCAAAAATGTAATTTTGGACTTTGGTTTAAATAGTAATTATCATTAAATATCTTATTATAAAGAGTGATTCTTTTTGTAACGTAATGTTTAATTTGTATGCATTTTTAATCTTTATACTCACAAAAACAAACATTATAGCTAAATATTTATAGGGAGAAGAAAATAAACAATGGCGTTCTACTGGGCTTTTACTTTTAGGTTGACTGCATTTCTTGATAAAATTACTTAACATTAAGTGTCTACGACTGCTCCCATACGCTTTTATAGTTTTGGATTCCTTAAATACGCAATTGTCACTTATATCTAATTATTTTGAAGTCTACTAGTTATCTAGAAAGTTCCCATTAATCCCATACTATATATTATTACCAAGCGGTTACTATCATCTATCATAGCCATAACCATTTGTTTCGTTTTTATTTTTTATTTTCTTAAAATACGGCTTTAGGTTATTTTGTTCAGGTATTACTTAACCAAGTTGTGATATTTTTAATTTTCTATAAAATGACTAAAACTACTTTTTTTTTCTTATGGTATATGAAGCCATTGTGAACCATTTTAACTTATTACTCGTAGATGATAACACAACACATACACAACTAATTACTAGCTGTAGACCGAATTACAATGACTTTATAAGGACAGTGGCGACAATAGGAGCCCACCCGCCAAATTGATGCAACATTTCTAAAGGTTTATAAGGGAGCATCCATATTATTCTTAGTTTTTCGCAAAATATTACTAATTTAATCGACTATTATTTCTATTCGAACTATCTAGTACAAACTTATTTTTTCATTTAGATTTTTAACAAATAACAATGTCTGTGCAAGCGATTAATGAGAGTTGTCAAATGAATTTAGTAATGTAATATGTCCTGAAGAAGGCTTAAAATAAAGTTTCTTTTATGCTAATCTTAGGGAGCTTCTACCTCAAATTGAGGTGCTGAATGAAGTAAAACACTAAGACATGAAACAATATTGTCTTTTACAGCAAAATAAAACCAAAATATAATAATGTGCAATATTTAATAACTTTTCTTGGAGTAAACTTAAACTTAAGACATTTACGGTCATAATCATTTACACATTCATCACAAACATTTTATAATTACAAGCAAAAAACAGGAGAACCAGGCTTAAATACATTTCTCTATATGGCCAATGGCTGAGAACTTCTTGTTTGAATCAATATTCATTTTAATAATCACAAAAACTAATAAAATGAGACACCAAAACAATAAACCTCATAAGAAACCCAAGTAGGCGAAAAATAAACAAGGCGATTTTAGCAGCAATATGGCGGAACCAATCAAAAATTGGTTACTCTATTGTCACTGTCCTTATAAAGTCACCGACCGAATCTCGTACCAGCGCCCACTATTTACGGAACCTCAAGTACAAGAGGTAATAGTTTACTTATAGTAAATAATTATTGTAATTCTTACTTCTAAGTTTCAACAGAAGAATAACGACTGGTAATAGCCAGTTTAAAGTAGCAGTAATCGATAACTTTTTCTACTCTGCAACGACTCGTTTTACTTTATAGTAATACGTTATAGGAGTACATTTGCACGTAATGGAGTAGTCTCTGCAAAGTTCAAGAAGGTGCTGATACTTAAATGTTGTAATTTAGTAGACAGATTAGAAACAGTAACTTTGAATAATTACTATTATGTCACGGAAAAGAAATGACGTCCTTGGACGCAATTCCTTAAGTAGTTGCTTGGCAGTAGTTATTATATAATTACTTTACATGAAAAATTACTATAAAGTATTATTCGCAGTAACAAACACATATATAACACTTAAAAGAGTGTAACCCGAAGTGTTTGTTGATATATAGTAGGATTATTAGTAATAAATACGTAAAAACTCTTAAACAGTAGTAGTGGAAACAGTTGTAGCTACTTTAATGCTAGCTGAGAAAGCCCACTTTTGTTGCCTTCTTAGAAAAAATTGACACCTAACTTTACGAAGTATGGTATTTCGATGATACTTAAATCTTTTATGCACTTGTGACACGTCACTAGACGAAATTTTACGCTCTTTCCAAAAATCGAAACATACAATATGGGGCCCATAAGAAAAATTAAAGTTAAGGCGGGTTGCGAGATGACAAAAGATGATGGAGACATGTCGTACACGCAATTTTATTCGTCATAGAAAAGTGTCCGAATTTTACTGCGCTAAGTTTCCTCTAAACCTTTTCCCACTTAACCTTTGCTGTAGGTATAATAGGAGCCGATATCCCTATATAGAGAAGCCAATCTGGGACACACTGTGTAGTGAAAAAGTAAGTGATACAGGAAAAACTGGGAGCCATACAATCCAAATGCAAATCTGTGCTTTTCTAATTTGCCTTTTAATTACTTGTTTAAAAATAGTAATTTTTATGGCTAACCATATAAATTTAACAATTTAATATTTGTATTAAATGAAATAGTGTCAAAATTTTTGCAACATTGAGAACCACCGTTTTTTAACGTTTACTCAAGGTTTTAATATTAACTAGCTAATCTATTTTTAATAGATAATGGAATGCATCAACTAACTTTAAGGATGCTTTATATAAACTGTATGTATAGCTTAAATTTACAAAAAGCTACAGAAAACCCAGGATAAAATATATTTATTGTTGCAGATTATTTTTAGTGATGATATATAATGTATTTATTATATTATACTACTATCATATAAAATAGCCACACAAATGTTTAAGGAATTATGCATTTATAATTTCCCTAATTTATAACAAAATAAGACATAGTAATAAATAAATGACGCGCGATATCTCATCCGGTATTGCAACAAGTCCTTTTATCAACACTGTCCTTTCTCTGAGAATGTCGTTAAAATTTCTTCAAACTGTGATGCAAGTACAAGAATTTAAACACTCTCTAATTTCTATCGTCTGCCTACTCCTACTCCATGAATAGACGGTAAATTTGGGATCCCCACTGTTATTTTTACATAAATAAAGTTATTTTGACAGGGGAATGTAATGCTTCTATTTGAATTGAAAGATTAATTCTTGTAGTTCTTCTGACATATAGGAATTAACTGAATAGTGGTTAAACATCTATTTGACTGCTAGGGAACTCATAAAATTATTTAATTTTCAAGTGCCCCATTTTTAAATTATCTTCTTTGTTTGATTTTTTTACCAAAATTTGCATATATGTATAATGCCATCAATTTATTTTGATAACATTTTGAATGTTAATAATTTTTTTACTATTTACCTTATCAAAAACCAAATTATAAGGATATTTAAAGGGCGTTTTTCTATTTATTTGCTGATATCTAAAACAATTATGTTGCATGAAAAAGAGTACCATGGCAATAAAAATAAATATCTACTGATTGTTTTTATAATGACTTGTAATAACATAGTAACTATAAATATCTTTTTCTAAAGCCGTGCGGAAAAATCAATTTTCTGCACCGATATCCAAGCCGAAAATTGGTTTTTATAGACTAGTGCGGAAACATTTTGTCTGTCATATCTCAGAATGTGTAGCAGGCTTAATGCATTTCGTTTTGGTTAGCTACCAGGTTCCCAGGTTATTAAGAACGCTTAAAGTCAATTGTTAGAAATCAACAAACTGACATTTCGACATATATATTTGTCATTAATTGCTTTTATTTATTATTAAGCCTGGGTTATATATTGAAAAAGTTTGCGTCTTGCGTCGTCGGTTTGAGCTAAGGGTTTACACTGGTTCTTAGCCCGAGTTATAGATTGAAACGTTTGCGCTTTGCGTCGCCTGTGGAACTAACCTTACTTTAATGTTTACATTTATCGACTTTTTGGGTAATGCAATTTTGTTTTGCTTGTTTTTCAGTTTATGTGCGTTTTTTTAATTTGCTGAGCACGTATAATCAAAAACATAATAATGATACCTAGTAAAAACTAAGCATTGTGAATATATAAATGAGTGCCGCAGCTGTAAAGTTGTTGAAGAGAAGGCGGCAAAGAAGATCGCGAATTCGGCCTGTTAATTGGGATGGAAATACACATTAGCTCCTACCAGTATTTTCTTAAAATTAAAGATAAAGACCCCAAGCAATTTTTTTAAATGGACGAGGATGTTATATGTATAATATTATTGTCAAATTTATTACGAAGGACGAACGTTTTAAAAGGCCCTCTAAAATCCAGCAATTTCATTGGTTGCAGTTTAACGCAAACGTCGATTTTCGCCAGCCGCTCCCGTCAAAGTTAAAGATCGCCATCTTTTCGACGGCTAGCGAGAACTCAAACAGAAGGCGGCAAAAATATAACCGTATCCATTGCTTTGCGTTAAGTAAACTTCAAGGACAGCGCAAATGGCAACGCAAGACGCAAACGTTTTTAATCTATAACCCAGCCTTTACAATTAATTTAAGTGAATTTGACAATCTGGTCATGCAAGACAAGGTTCCAGAATATATAATGAACGCAGCAAAAGAAGTAGATTTGGATTTGCTTCCAGAAAAATCCAAAGTCAGATACGTTCAGGCATGCTGCGCCAATAAGAAAATTCACAACATTAGTAAAGAAGAGGTGCTTCTAGTTTACTTTCAAGAATTTTCAACTTTCTACAATGTGGTCTAAGTAATCAATGATAAAATCTATGCTAAAAATTAAGAAAAACTTTGATATTAGCAGGCATTTTAAATTGATTGCTTATTTAAAAAAGAAAATGGTAGGTTTTAGACCAAAAAAGTCTAAAATTTGAAATGACGAACTTGTTGAAAAATGTTTAAGCATTGCGCCTATCGACACTTATTTGCTAATCAAAGTCGCAACACTAATTGGAATCGCTGGAGCCTGCAGGCGTGAAGAATGAACTCATCTGTTGTGTGAAAACGTAGTCGAACAAGAAGATTTGTTTCTGGTGAAAATACCAGATAGCAAGACTCACCAATGTAGAAGCTTTATTAAAATTGAAGAAAAAAAATTTAATTTAATCAAGAAGTACACCGCATCAAATGTTTTTTGTCAATTTCCAAGAAGGTAAACTCAAATTGCTGGCATTAATAATTTTGAGACTTCCGAATCCAGAGACCTTTACTGGACACTATTATAGACGTTCTTCGGCTACTATGTTGACCGACGCGGAGTGGATATTACTAATATGAAAAGTCTCGGGGGCAATCGACAAAAGTTGCAGAATCATATGTGGATGAATGCATGGAGAACAAAAACGCATCGCCAACCAAATTCTATGTTATATAGGAAAAAATTCCAAAAAAAATTCGCCTCTGTTTTTGCTCTTGCCTTCTACAAGTTTCGCGTATGAAATTAATAGTATTGCTGACGACAATGGACCAATGAATCAGCACCAATATAACAAGTTAATTTATTTAATTCTTAATGTACAAATTCGGCAAGTTTGCCTTTACCTGTAACTTCACCACCGGAAATTCTACGTAACACAAATTACATAAACCGTTAGACAGACGAATCTACAAATGCATGGACAAAATTTAAGTCTAAAACATTTTAATAAGTCTTACATAACATTCTGTATACAAAAGTGTTGTAGAACCCTACTTTGACGACTTCCGTACCATAAATTCTATACCTAGTGCTATAAAATGCCTAAAACCCAAACTCAATTTTTTAAATTTTATTGCAAATATTGAAACTTGAATTTTGCCCCAAAATCTGCATAAGTTCGTTGGTCCAGCGGTTTAGTTCAAACATTCATATATTTGATTACTTGTTAGGATAAAAGAAAACAATCAAATGTCGTGTTTTGCCTATTATCAATAAAGTAATCGGAACTTCTCTCCTAATGAAATTTTCCTTTTATAAAAAATCGGTACACTTCCGTTACCTAGAATTTCCCTAGTTTATGTTTTTTTTTCTTTTTATAAAAAATAGTGAAGTTTGACCCAATTTAATTCCGCACGTGGTCATTTAGTAACACTTTATCCGTTTTCAAATATTGGATTCGTACCAATATTTTACCAGTTTCTACCTATGCCACATGTGATTTTCCGCATAATTTAAAATAAATTGAATAAGCAGTTTTTTTTAAGATTTAAAACCGCCATTTTGTTTCATTATGTTGAATTCATACCAGTTTATATTTATATCACATTTAATTTTTCTGCAAAAGATGAAGACAATCGAATAAAAAGAGTTTTCTATGATGATTTTTTAAACATTCTATTTGGCCGCTATTTTTTCACTAGTAATCCCCTTAAAGCATATTAAAATTTTATTTTTATTTAAGCTTAATATACTAAAATTCAAGGAAGTATATTTTATTAAGTAAAACTTGCCAATTTAATTAACTACCACCTACTCGGTCATGTACGAGTTTTTGTTACCTAGAAAAAAATTAATTTCCGTAAACTTTTTAAAGTTGAAATTTTGCCCTATTTAATATCACTAAACTTGACGGAACTGCATGAAATTTATCCTGAGAGTATATTATCATATTAATCGTAAAACAGAGATTGCCACGGCTACGACAAATGAATGTAACTAGTAAATTAAGAATAAAGTGACACTTACACCGTGCAACGTATATGTGAAGATTTTTTTTTAAATGGATAACTTAAAGAGTTACACTTTATATAAGTTTTGTAAGAAGATTAACGATATTAAAATAAACCACAGAATATTGCCTTGCCTAACAAAAGTAGTAGAAAAGGCCCCTATCTACTCTTTCTAAAAAAGTTTCTCTGCGGATGTCAAGAAAATAGTTTATCAAGAATCTTCTTTCTTGAAACGATTATCCCGAAATAAGCAGAACAAAATAGTGTGCAGATATTATATCTACTTCCTGAAACATACACATTTATTGGAATCTGATGAGTTGTATACACCTGAAGCTTACTTACTCCCCATTAAGAAAGGAAAAAGTAATGCAAGAATTTAAGAAATTTTTACTCTTGCCTTCTACAAGTTTCGCGTATGAAATTAATAGTATTGCTGACCACAACGGACCAATGAATCAGCACCAATATAACAAGTTAATTTATTTAATTCTTAATGTACAAATTCGGCAAGTTTGCCTTTACCTGTAACTTCACCACCGGAAATTCTACATAACACAAATTACATAAACCGTTAGACAGACGAATCTACAAATGCATGGACAAAATTTAAGTTTAAAACATTTTAATAAGTCTTACATAACATTCTGTATACAAAAGTTTTGTAGAACCCTACTTTGACGACTTCCGTACCATAAATTCTATACCTAGTGCTAGAAAATGCCTAAAACCCAAACTCAATTTTTTAAATTTTATTGCAAATATTGAAACTTGAATTTTGCCCCAAAATCTGCATAAGTTCGTTGGTCCAGCGGTTTAGTTCATACATTCATATATTTGATTACTTGTTAGGATAAAAGAAAATCAAATGTCGTGTTTTGCCTATTATCAATAAAGTAATCGGAACTTCTCTCCTAATGAAATTTTCCTTTTATAAAAAATCGGTACACTTCCGTTACCTAGAATTTCCCTAGTTTATGTTTTTTTTTTCTTTTTATAAAAAATAGTGAACTTTATTCGTTTTCAAATATTGGATTCGTACCAATATTTTACCAGTTTCTACCTATGCCACATGTGATTTTCGGCATAATTTAAAATAAATTGAATAAGCAGTTTTTTTTTTTAAGATTTTAAAACCGCCATTTTGTTTCATTATGTTGAATTCATACCAGTTTATATTTATATCACATTTAATTCTTCTGCAAAATATGAAGACAATCGAATAAAAAGAGTTTTCTATGATGATTTTTTAAACATTCTATTTGGCCGCTATTTTTTCACTAGCAATCTCCTCGAAGCATATTAAAATTTTATTTTTATTTAAGCTTAATTTACTAAAATTCAAGGAAGTATATTTTATTAAGTAAAACTTGCCAATTTAATTAACTACCACCTACTCGGTCATGTACGAGTTTTTGTTACCTAGAAAAAAATTAATTTCCGTAAACTTTTTAAAGTTGAAATTTTGCCCTATTTAATATCACTAAACTTGACGGAACTGCATGAAATTTATCCTGAGAGTATATTATCATATTAATCGTAAAACAGAGATTGCCACGGCTACGACAAATGAATGTAACTAGTAAATTAAGCATAAAGTGACACTTACACCGTGCAACGTATATGTGAAGATTTTTTTTTAAATGGATAACTTAAAGAGTTACACTTTATATAAGTTTTGTAAGAAGATTAACGATATTAAAATAAACCACAGAATATTGCCTTGCCTAACAAAAGTAGTAGAAAAGGCCCCTATCTACTCTTTCTAAAAAAGTTTCTCTGCGGATGTCAAGAAAATAGTTTATCAAGAATCTTCTTTCTTGAAACGATTATCCCGAAATAAGCAGAACAAAATAGTGTGCAGATATTATATCTACTTCCTGAAACATACACATTTATTGGAATCTGATGAGTTGTATACACCTGAAGCTTACTTACTCCCCATTAAGAAAGGAAAAAGTAATGCAAGAATTTAAGAAATATTTTGATGCCTTAGCTGCCAGATTAGAATAATTCGTTGTTTAAAGTAAATATGTAATATATGTTATCGACCATATAGAGTTGTTTTATTATTGAAAGCCTAAACTTTGGAATAAAATATCTAAACAATAATGCAAATTTCCTGCCTTATCTCATGACATATGTCAAAAAGATTTTTAGTGTAATCACCTCCAGCTTATCCTGGAAGCAAAAAATTTCCGGAAATTGGACCCGTTGCTATGGTAACGTTGAAAAATAAAGGCATCTGATTTTTATTTTACCATTTTATTTCTATGTCACATTCATTGCACAAAATGTGAAATGAATTTAATTTTTAACTAAAGTTTAGCTATACCGCAAACTGACAGGCACCGACAGACCGACGAAATTGTAAAAAAAATATTTTTGGCATTTAGGGACGCTAAAACGTGAAGATATTTCAAACCTGGAAGGCTAATTTTTTTTACGATTATTTGGCCGCCATTTTGTTCTGCCATCTTGAATGTGAACAACAATTTTACCAGTTCATCTCTACACCACAGGTAATTTTTGCACGCAATTTGAAATCAATCTATTTAGCAGTAATTTTCGGGTCGAATTTTTAAATATTTAGTTAAACCGCTATTTGGTTTAGCCATCTTGGATTCATACCAAAATTTAACCAGTTGATTTGTTTGCAAAATTTGAAGAAAATTTGATAAACAGTTTTAGTAATAATTTTTTTAATATTTCATCATCATCCTGATGTGATCTTTAATTTTTGACTAAAATTTCTAGTCAATCAGTCGTTTTTACGTATGATGCGAACAGACAAATCAACGGAATCGAGAAAACATGTTTTTCAGCATCTAGGGACCTTGAAACGTAAAGTTCTGAGAAAATCTCGGAGGGTGATTTTTTCACGATTACAATTCTTCCCTTTTACGAGAGAAGTGAAAAATATCATGTTATTAACAAAATACTATATTATATGGGTTTGGTGAGATTCATTACGAGGAAACTTCTAGATAAAGGCCAATTTACTAATTTTATTATGTGATATTCCCAATGGTCCTAATCCACATTGATATACAGGGTGTCCCATTTTCGTAGGTTTTACGGGGTTTCCAGCTTATGAGTAGAGATAGAGAGATGCGGTTTTCGCGACACCGTGCTACTTTTCGATGAAACTAAAGAGGCCGCTAACAGATTTGCCCTAACCATTTTAGTTTCCGTGCTACAGGGTGATTTTGAAAATTTGTCATTTTCGGACACCCCCTGTAACTCAGCTATCGTAAAATATATTTAAAATGTTTCAACTGGTGTTTATAGATTTTTTCACGTAGAATTCAGTGGCATACTCAGATTTTTGCTGAGAGTCATAGTTTTTGACATATTGGCATAACCTACTATTTTTTAAATGGGAGACCCTATATATTTTTTTTTCATCTTATTCTTCGTGTCGAGAGCTTTTCAAAAACATACCATAAGTCATATTTATTTTCATAAATAACATGAAAAAATGCATTTTTCTTCAAACGGATTTATGGCATAGCAGATCAATCGAAATAAGAGAAGGTGGCTGTAGTAGCAGTGGCAACGCCAACAAAAATATAATCAGGCAGCCATTACTGCTGTCATTTTTGGCATTATTGCGTTTAAATTTTTCTTGACGTCTATTATAATTATTGTTTTTAATATGGCTCAGAATCAAAAATTTGAATATTTTGAGAAATATGATATGAACGCGTGTTTTATATTGTCTAATGAAGATGCAGATCAGGCGGCAGAGCTTTATCTGAACAGGTTAGTTCTTTTTTATCTTCCTGCATTTTGAATTTATTGGTTCGCTTTATTTTATCTTAGATATCCCGAGAGAAGACAACCAGAAAAAAGAATTTTTCAAAAAATTAAAAATAATCTTTGCCAATATGGATCTTTTAACAAGCCTCGATCGCGAACTTACAATAAAGACAACGAAGAATCTGAGGTCAACGTTTTAGCCCTCGTTCAGACAGCTCCTGAAACATCTTGCAGGAAAATAGACGAAGAGGCGGGTGTACCGAAAACCAAAGTGCAGAAAATTTTGAAAAAGCACAAATTCAAACCCTATAAATACAAACTTGTGCATCATCTGCATCCTGGTGATGCAGAGCGCAGATTGGAGTTCTGCAATTGGTTTATAAATATGAAGGCAGAAGATATCGATTTTGAAAAAAAGATTATTTGGTCAGACGAGGCACATTTTACTAGTTCAGGGATTTTAAATAGACACAACACGCGATTTTGGAGTCAAGAAAACAACCATGTTATTTTTCCTAGGGAGCGTCAGGGCAGATTTGGATTCAATGTCTCCTGTTTTATTTTCAACCGAAAAATAGTTTACCAAATATATGAAGGAAATCTGAATTCGATTGGTTACGTGCGAATCCTAGAAGACGCATTAGGAATTTTGGATGATGTTCCCTTGGCTCAACTAAATAGGATTTATTTCCAGCAAGACGGAGCTCCAGCCCACAATGCCAGAATAAGTCAAAACTGGCTTAACGACCATTTTCCTGGAAGATGGATAGGAACACACGGACCTGTTCGATGGCCACCACGATCCCCTGACCTCTCAGTTTTAGATTTCTTTTTGTGGGGTTATTTAGAAAACAAGGTTTATGTAAGGCGATACGAAAACTTAGAACAACTAAGAATGGCCACCGAAAACGCTTTTGCAGAGTTACAAAGACAGTTATTTACAATAGAAAATGCATTAAAAAGAATTTTTAAAGTTTGTCACACTTGTAGGACACATAATGGTCTACAATTTGAACAATATTTGTAGTTTTAATGAAATTATAATTATTACCTTTTACTTACTTCCTAATTTTTTCTGATGCTGTTACTTTGTTATTTCGTTAATAAATATTTGTTAACTTTTTCCATGGCTCCACAGCCACCTTCTCTTATTTCGATTGATCTGCTATGCCATAAATCCGTTTAAAGAAAAATGCATTTTTTCATGTTATTTATGAAAATAAATATGACTTATGGTATGTTTTTGAAAAGCTCTCGACACGAAGAATAAGATGAAAAAATAATATATAGGGTATCCCATTTAAAAAATAGTAGGTTATGCCAATATGTCAAAAACTATGACTCTCAGCAAAAATCTGGGTACGCCACTGAATTCTACGTGAAAAAATCTATAAATACCAGTTGAAACATTTTAAATATATTTTACGATAGCTGAGTTATAGGGGGTGTCCGAAAATGACAAATTTTCAAAATCACCCTGTAGCACGGAAACTAAAATGGTTAGGGCAAATCTGTTTGCGGCCTCTTTAGTTTCATCGAAAAGTAGCACGGTGTCGCGAAAACCGCATCTCTCTATCTCTACTCATAAGCTGGAAACCCCGTAAAACCTACGAAAATGGGACACCCTGTACAATAAAGAAAAACCATATCATTTTTTAGGTCTTTTTCTTCAGATCAATATGTCCATTAGAACTTCCATCATCAACAACCTCATCAAAATTCAGAACGATCGTGCATTAATTTTACCATTTCTTGAACAAAAAAGCCAATGCCAGACTACTTCTTTATCAATATATCATTACTTTCTTTTCGTTCAGCGTTAGCGTTTAAACATGATTGATTGTCCCCGTCAATGTCCTCATACTGAAGAGCAGCACTGCAACTTGCATTACAGCCTTTAGTTTGGTTGTAAAATATATTATTTATTAACTAATCACGTGCCGCTGACAAAAAGTTGAATAAGTTCTAATGTATTGCTGTTAATCGTCCTCCTCAGTCTACGATATAAGTTATGAAGCCATTTTTAGTTTTGGAGATAAACTAATGTGGGTGATCGATTCGATATTAAAATTATACTGATTCCGGATACTTTACTACCACCCCAGATAACACAGTTTATATATTCATATAGTTAATTGGTAATAACTTTATATATATTATAAAAATTTTAATAAGTATATTTTTTTAATAAATGGACGGTTTCATTATGAATGAAGTTTCGGATAATTTGGTAAAAATAGGTTTAACAGAATATAGCTCATAATGAAAGTTTTCCTTTTATCATAGAAAATATAATAATTGCAATAAATTAAATACTATGTCCAAAGTTATTAAGAAACCAGTGTAGTTTGTATGTAATGTAATGTAAAATTTGTTACGACGGAAGTTTCAGGTAATAAAACAAACTGATGTATCTATAAATGTTCCGTCTACCAAGCAAAAGATGCTTGCTAATTTTTCTTAATTGGACCTACTTCTATCAGTTTGGTGAAATGGAATGGAAAAATTTCAGAGCCTTTTTTGTACGGAATTAAAAGTATGGTCCAAGTTTAGGGACATGCTTAGAGAAACAAAATAAAGGTCACACAAAAATCTATCTTTGTTAACCTAACCTAATTTTATTGGGCAAATATGCCAATACTGGTTAATTTTGAAAATATGGATAGCGATACTGATATTATTGAAATAAGAGGTAACAAACTTAATCTCTGATATCCACTTAACAAGCAAAAACTACAATTTCAAATATGTTACAAAATCAACTAATACTTTTGATAATAAATTACTTTTAATGTAGAAATGTAATTATTAAAAATAACTGGTACCTAGAAACAAATATGTAATATTAAAAACTGGTTAATCAGGATCAGCAGTACGTGATGGTACTTTAACAGAATTTAACTTAAGAATGTTATATATCTTGAGTTCAAAAATTAGAAAAAATATTTTATTTTGTTGGCCGTTAAGGAAAATGTCCCCGCAATAGTGATAGTGATAAAAAACGTTTTGCTAGAATAATAAGGTTTTTATTACGTTTATTAGAAACGCAAAAATATAAAATTGTCAAAATGTTTTTAACGTTATAAAATATACATTTTCCGTTTGCGACATCCAATCAATGGACAATTATCATAAACTGTCCTTAAATCTGGACAAATTTAACGTAACTCGTATATTTATATGTGGGACTTTATTTTCTTGGGTTAGGTTGACAATAAAAACAAACTTTTTCATAGTAAATCCACGTTTTGCTCATTGTATTGAACTTTATTAAGATTTTATTTCAAGTGTCCTGATCAATAAAAAGTTTTTTTTTCGTTAAGAGCACAGTAAAACATTTTTATAGGCGTAAACATCAATATATATTGACACGTTTAAACAAAACCCCCAACTAAAAATATTAAAAGCGGACAAATCCAATAAAACTGTAATTATGGTCTCAAAGGAATATAATGAAAAAATTAATCACAACCTCGCTGATAACCAAGCCTACAAACAAATAAACAACAACAAAAAAGAGCTTATTAAAAAATGGGAAACAAAAAACTACTTTTCTCCAAATCTACATTTCTCCTAATTCAGCCAAAAATTAGAAAATACACGACGCGCAGGCGCCTAAAATGTATGGGTTACTCATGCTTCACAGAGAGGGAATACCTTTAAAACCGATAATTTCTTGTGACCAATCTCCCTTAAATAAATTATCTAAATAACTAAAAGAAAATATATTAAATAATATTGTAAATAAAACTTCATCGTTTATCAAAGATTATGGGCATTTTAAAGAGAAAACTTAAAATATCAAAATATCGGACAATTATATATTCATATCTCTTGAGGTTGGCGTTGTATCCTTATACACAAATGTTCCTTTAAATTTAGCCTTGGACATAATAAATAAAAAATGGAATGAAATTAAAAAATATACCGACATCCTTCTAAAAGAAGAAACTTAATTTCACAATTGAAATAGAACAAAATAATAAAATTAACTTCCTTGACATGGCATTTCACCACAACCAAAATTCTATAAATACAATGTAGTACACAAAAAAAACTTGGTCCGGTAGATATCTCAATTTTCAGTCGCATCATCCCGTTTCTCAAAAAACTCCATAATTATAGGTCTAGCTGATAAAACTCTAAAACTAAGTGATCCAATTTATCAAGAAAATCCTATTAAAAAATAATTATTAAAGCCAAAGAAATTCTTATACAAAATGGCTACCCCATAACTCTTATTGACACTCTTTTTAACGCATAAAGAAAATACAGCCCGGACACAGAACAAAAAAGTAAAAATGAAAATGAAATTTGTGAAAAATTTCAATCTATCTTCAAAAAACAAGACATAACTATTTGTCATAAAGGTTACAATATTTTACAAAAAAAATTATCTCATTAAAAAATAAAAGGCATAAAAACAAGAAACCCACGTTATATACCAAACACCATGTACCGATTGTCCAAGCGCTTACATTGGTCAGACATCACAATATCTGCAAAACCGGATAACTGGCAAAAGAACACAACAGCTTTAAGTAAACATGAAATTCAGACTAATCATAAATTTAATTTTTCGGAAACCAAAATATTGCAGACAGAGTATAATCAAAGAAAACGAGAATCCCTGGAGATGATCTATATTGTTCTTATAATTCCGAGAACTTTATTAACGATAAAACAGGTATAAACAATTTAAATAAAATATATTCTTACAACTTAAACAATTAATACTAGTATTATAAAAATCCTATATTAAGTATTGTCCATCAACTGAACAACTTAAATATCAATTCTAAAATGTCCAATATATATCAATAATGGTTTCTTGCAACCAATCTTTTGCTCACCACAAAAAAAAAGAAATAATAAAAACATACGTAAATAACTCTTTGCATCTTTGATAAATATATATACAGTACCGTTTTAAATGTGTAGTAATCTACATGTTTGACCTCTATTTTAAAATTTTTTAAACATATATGTTACAATGTTGCGAATTGTCTTAAATAGACTAAGGTAAGCCGAAAAAGATTACGTTTTCAATTTTTTAAAATTTGTATTATATGTTCCCTTACAGGAATTTACATTTAAGAATTATAATGTTTTAGATAACTGATGAAGGCCATTAAATGGTCGAAACGTTTAAAAAAATAATAACACATCCATCATCAATCATGTGTGATAATGTGAACACTAATCCCAAAAAAGGTTTTTTATAAGAATATGGTTTACGTACTCTAGAAACCTCACTTTTACTACATATATATATATATATATATATATATATATATATATATATATATATATATATATATATATATATATATATATATATATATATATATATATATATATTTATATGTAATAACTTTTAAATTTTGTCAATAAAATTAATTTTTGCGATTAAAAAGTTTTCCTTATTTTTATAATATACCGCAACTAAGCAAAAATTAAAGCAGTTTCGTCAACAATTTTACCACAGTGGTACACCAAACTGAATTGAATTTCTGTATAAAAATAATCTTTCATGTATTTAATGTAATCATTTCATCGCCTTATGACCCTTGATTTTTTACCAAAATTTTAAGTTATTTTAAGTCAATCAAATCGTTCTGCCGAAATGCCTCTTACCAGAAAAGTATAATGTAATATTTAAACAGTTCAATTTAAAAACACAGAACTGAAAATCGATTCGAAAGTAAATTTGCGGCAACCTACATGTAAAATATATTAATTATAATTATTAGTGCAGTCAACGATTAGTCGATGTACAAAAAGAAGTTAAAAATTAATTGGATATAGAATCAATCTTTTTAATGAACTATTAAAGCTCCAGGTCGTTATAGCCTTTGAAATTGAATTAATGCGGAAAGTTTGCCAAGTAACCAATTAGTTGGTACATTAAAGACAGAGTAAAATTGTTTTCTTGTTTTTTTTGTAATGTCCTCTTTAAAAGAAAGTAGAAATTTCATCTGTAGTTGATTTTTATGCGTATATTTTTTACTTTTACCTTAATTATAAAACTCTTAAGATTTTTTAAATATGTTAGGTTATAGACAAACAGAACAAGATATTTTTGTGGCATGCAAAGTAATCTAAAAATATTAACTTAAAAAATCGAAGTGGTTAAAAAATAAATGGCGGCTAATAGAATATTTATAAAATCAGCATGAAAAAACCACTTATTATCGTTTGTGAGTAGAGATACAATGATGTGATTTTTACAACGTCGTGATACATTTTTTTGAAACTAAAGATGCCACTCACAAGTTTGTCCTAGCCCTCTTAGTTTTTGAGAGACAGGGCGAAATTGAAAATATTGCATTTTTGCAATATTTTCTAATGCTAATTACCTCACTCCATTCCCCTACGAAGGTGGCTCGTCCTTCTAATGAAGGAGAGCATCTTGGCCGAGTTGAGGTTTTGTAATTGCTTGGAGAAAGATTTAAGAGCGAAGGTATTCCAGCGTAGCTGGTCCACCTTTCACCCGTGCCAACAAGATTATAGAGATCTTCCTCCTCGCCCCCCAATTGAAAAGAGAAGCGTTAATATAAAATCCAAATTTATATAACAGGAAAAAGAAGACACTTTATACCTAACATATTCCCATAATTTAAGCGTTTATGACAGCCACATATGATTATATTGATTACATGATTACAGATTTAATATTTAATCGAAACTCTACATTATTTAATGGTTACCTAATAATCTTAAAATTCAGAGGGTGAACCATGTTTATGTCGTAGCATGTTTTTATGAATCAAATTAATTTACTATTATTATTCATTGTTTTTCACTAAGTAAACAGTAAAGTATATATTAGAGTTGTACCATTAATTGGTCAGCTGACCAAGCAGTTTGGCCAAGTATTGAATTGTTAAAAACAACTAAAAATAAAATAAAAAGTTCAGTAATAAACACCGAAATTCAACAAAAAATCATACCACGGGAAAATTCGAGTAGATATCCTAAACTCTATGGTTTCCCAAAGCTGATTCATTTGTAAAAAACTCAGAGCATTTCACTCGAATTATACGAGACATCGTTTTTGAAAAAGGCGATATCATAGCAAGTCTAGACGTCAAGTCGTTGTATCCTAGTATTCGCATCAACGAAGTATTGGACAGGATTGCTATGAATGAGGATTTCCAGGCACATAAAATACAACTCTCGGAGTATTGCCTAAAAATACCTAACGAATGAATTAAAGAAATAGATGGTGCTCCAATGGGGTCCTCGCTATCACCAGTAGTCGCGAATTTATTTATGATATACTTCGAGAAAGAAGCTCTTGAGAAAGCAAGTTTAAAGCCCAAATTATAGATTCGTTATATGGATGAAATATTTATTATATGGCAACATGGTCATACAGAGCTCGAAAATTTTCTGACTCGTGTAAATTCAATCCACCCCAGGATACAATTTACACTAGAGTCAGGTGAAAACAACAAACTTCCATTCTTAGATGTTCTGGTCACAAAATTGCATAACGGACATCCCGAACACACCGTCTATAGAAAACCAACATATACAGACTGATATTTAAATGCAAGATCACATCAATACCCTAATATCCAGATCCCTACGATAACTGAAACACAGACAAGACAAAACGAAATCAATATAGTATCTAGTAATTTAAAGAAAAATGGCTACACAAATCGCATCATAGGAAAAGCTATTAATACACCTGCCACAACGAACAACAAAAATTGTGAACCGGGAAAGCAACAAGTACTCTTACCATATGTAAAAGGCACAACAGACAGAATCGGAAGAATTCTTAGGAAACACAACATACAAATAATACACAAGCCACAAACAACTATAGATAAACTACTTGGAAACCCAAAAGATAAAACCAAACTGGAAAACCACGGAGTATGCAGCATTCTGTGCCAGGACTGTGAAAAGATGTACGTGGGGCAAACTAACAGACGAATATCGGGAACAGTGGAAGAGCATAAACTCAGTATCAGAAACAAACAACCTCAGCTCTATTCCTGTAGGGAGACTGCCAACATAGAACAAGACCAGAATAATCCGAGAAACTATAGAAATTGAAAAACAAGGTGATTTGAATAAACAGGATGAGTCATTAAAACTACCAACAGTATGGAAGAGAATAATCGACAAATCTAAAATTACAAAAAATCAAGCGGAATTAACGCAAAAACGACAGCAATATCCGAAAAACATAAATAATGACCAACGGCCGCTCAGATATAACCTTCGGCCCCGGATGTTCTTTTAATCTATATAAACACACACATATATATATATATATATATATATATATATATATATATATATATATATATATATATATATATATATATATATATATATATATATATATATATATATATATATATATGTTTTCATTCCGGGTGTACATCCGTTCACTACTGTCATTCTGAAAAGAACAGTTTTGCTGACGTTTCGCATCACATTTGGCGTTTTCGAAGCTTTCTTTCTCGCGTCCGAATAGAGACTGAAGTGTTGGTGACTGTGACGCTTCCTTTTATACCTCCACTCGGGGCCGAAGGTTATATCTGCGCAGGCGTTGGTCGTTATTTATGTTTTCCGGATGGTGCTTTTCTTGTTGCGCTAATTGCGCTTGAGTTTGCGATTTTAGATTTGTCGATTATTGTTTTATATACTGTTGTTAATGATTCGTCCCTTTTATTCAAATCAAATTGAAAAACAAGGTGATTTGAATAAAAGGGATGAATCATTAAAACTACCAACAGTATGGAAGACAATAATCGACAAATCTAAAATCGCAAAAACTCAAGCGCAATTAGCGCAACAACAACAGCACCATCCGGAAAACATAAATAACGAGCAACGCCTGCCCAGATATAACCTTTGGCCCCGAGTGGGGGTATAAAAGGAAGCGTCGCAGTCACCAACACTTCAGTCTCTATTCGGACGCGAGAAAGAAAGCTTCGAAAATGCCAAATGCGATTTTGGCGAAACGTCAGCAAAACTGTTCTTTTCAGAACGACAGTAGTGGACGGATGTACACCCGGAATGAAAACACATTGTATTTTTCCATCCGTGAAGGAGTAAAAATCAACATATATATATATATATATATATATATATATATATATATATATATATATATATATATTTAGACGATGGTTCTTTGTTTTCTTGGGATATGGTTCGAGTGGTACAAGGTAATGAAAACTGTTTCATTTCTTTGAAAAATCTGTTATTATTAAAATGTCCACTCGTTTCTGCCGAATTTCACCCTTTCTCAATGGAGTAGTAACAAAATTTTTGGTTTCAGGAGATTGCATCGCATAATTAGGTAATTGTTAAATGTAAATATTATATTATTGACATACATATACAAAAAGAGGTTAAAATAGTTGGACGATTCACAAACACATTAAAATTGTCAACATATTCAAGTCTGTCTAGATACTAAATATACATATTATATATGTATTAATTCCTACGTAATACTTGATTTTTGTGCAAAATTTGAGAAAAAATGGATAAGTAGTTTTTAGTAATAGTTTTTTAAGATTTCACTAGGCCCTTATCTTGTTTTGCCTTATTGGAAGCCTACCAGGTCATCCCTATATGATTCCCAATTTTTGACCAAAATTTGATAACGGATAAGTAGTTTTTTAACTACTTACACGAAAAGACAGACCAACGGAATTGGGAAAACATGTTTTTCGGCATCTAAGGACCCTGGAACGTTAAGATCTGAAAAAATTCCCTTTAATGAGAGAAGTAACAAAAGTTTAAATAAGTGCAACTATATGATAGATAGATGATAGAGGATAGATTTACAAAAAAAAATATGTTTTAAGCATAATTGAAAGCAGCCAGATCAAAACAAGACAAACAGAGTAAAACAAAAATAAATTTGTTTCTTAATGATATCAAGGGTTTTCTGTCAGTTTCCAGCAGGCGCGGATATATGAGGAATTAGGGGGTCCACCTTCCCAAAGTTAAACGAATTTAATTCCAGTTGGGACAATTCAACAAGGAAACGGTAACTTTTAACTTTAAAATATGTTTATATTTTACAGAAAATAATAAAGATGTAAGTAATGTAATGTAAAATCAAAGTAATGTTTTACTTTGATTTTTTTCTTTTACTCCTCATTACCTAAATCAGAAGGCTTTCGATACGCTGCTGCTTTCCAGAGATAAACTCGCTATCCGTTATGCACGGATTCATGACATTCATGAAAAGTGATTAAAGAGCGATATTTTAATATTCTACGTTCACAAACACCACAAATCTTTGATCAGCGGCAAACTTGATATGTTCGTTTTCCAGAACTAAATCAAAGCAATTACATAAATCGAGATATAAAGCACTTTAATATTACGCTCGACACCTAACTATTAGATACGCGATACATGTAATCATATACACCCATAAACACTACTAGTTATTTACTTTACTACATAAAAATATCAAATTATAGTCCCCGCATGCTCATTAAGATGTTTTCTGTACTCGATCATTAGTGCTATCAAAAGTTGGCCTCTGGTGCGTGCAGAATTTAATTTTAGACGTCTCTGTGCTCTTCGTGCACACACCTTGCTGGCACTCGTTATTAGTTTAATCGTTTCCCTGTATCTATTAATACCGGAGGAACATTAATTTGCGTATCTGGCTTTGCGTTGCGACTAAGCAGAAGAATTCAGTTTGTAAATACAAATCACCTCGTTAATATTTTTAAACCATAACAAGTTAAATTATATAGAATTATAATTACGGACGTAAAATTTGAGGGGCAGTAAAATCCATAATAATGTATACAAGATGTATATGTATATAAAAATTATGAAAAAGAAGATTATAAAATGTTAAATAATAAGACTGTCATTTTTGTACCTACGACTTTGTGGTAGAAATTACATTACATTGTGGCAGACACTGGCGGAAAAGGCTTTTTGAAACTGCCTTTATGGTAGGAGATCAAGATGTTTTGAGCCAATTAAGAATTCACATCTTACCCAAGACAGCAGTGCACCAGTGTACCTATCAACGTCTCACATGACTGCACACAAGTAGTATGTAAGATTGCACCATATGAATTGTAACTGAAGGTGTTTACTTGATAACGGTTAGAGATACTAGGCAACCGAAATATTGTGAAATTCGACAAGATTCTTTAAACAAAAAAGCGTTCAGAAGTGTCATTATATAAATATAGGAGTAAGTATGTTCTGCATGGTTTTTAAAGGTAATTTGGGTGCATCTTCCCTTCTGACTTTTCGTAAAAATGTGTAGATTGATGTTCTATACCTTTTCAATTTTAAATTGCCACTGATCAGAATCTAATTGGCAACAACCTTTTCAAACTGGCATTATTTAATTCAAAATTGACAATTAAAAAAAAACGGTAAATTTTCTTTACCCGGAAGTTCCTTCGTTATCGTGCCTTTCCTTTTATTAGGAATAGTGAAGTGTAACCCAAATTAGTTCAGTACATAGTCACAATATATATATATATATATATATATATATATATATATATATATATATATATATATATATATATATATATATATATATATATATATATATATATATATATATATATATATATATACTGTCTTTTCATTTTTATTTTGACCATTTTCTTTCTACCTATGTCACACTTGACTTTTGGGCATAATTTAAAATAAATTCAATAAGTAGTTTTTACATTGACACATACCACCGTTTTGTTACGTCATGTTGATTTGGTACCAGTTTATCCCATTTTCACATTTATTTTTTCAGCAAAATTTAAAGTCAATTGAAGTGGTGTATTATTTTGGGTTAGGAACCAGTAAATAAAAAACAAAAACCTTTTTTTAAATTGTCGACGTTTCGCAACTTTATTGTTGCATCCTCAGAACATATATATAGATTTCATATCGTATTTCAAAAGTCCTGCATGAAACCCTTGAGAACCCGAAAACGCAATAGTTTTGAAGTAAAAACAAGCAGGCAAAATTACGCTGAAAAATGGTTATATATTCAGGCATAAAATATATCATTATATACATGGACGAATCGAACTTCAATTTGCTTATATCGCGGACTAATTGGTTCATATCGCGGACCCAGGATCATTCAAAAAAGGAAGAAGTATATCTACAGGTTGCAGAGAAGTGAATATTCATCTAACAGGATGCATTGGAACCATGTGGCTAAGTCATTCCGAATTTAGAAGAGGTTCTTTCAAGAAGCCGGAAGCGAGTTAAAGTTCATGCTACTCCAGTATTGAAGAAATTTTTGCAGAGGGCGGATATGACCATCACACACTTTTATGTCTGGATAACCCTATGTTCAATCCCAATGAAGAAGCATGGTCTGTATTTAAGGTAGGAGTAAAAGCAAACATGGCTGATGAGCTAAATAATATGTTGGCTGGTGCTGATCGGGATCATTTGACTCATCATTGAAACAGAACACCTCGTTCGTGGCAATATTGACAAGATAACTATTGCTAATTGTACAAAATCATTGCACATTTCTAAAGATTTATTCGTGCTGCATTGGATATGCAAGATATGATTTTTTAAGAAAATTTGTAATTTAAAACTCATTAATGGTTTCATTTAATTATTATGTTATTTACTGTGTTTATCATTCAATAAATTGTTTTCGCTAATTGCATTTTATTTAACGTAAACTTGAAATTGACTAATGTCAATATGATTTAGATTATTGTCAATTTGGTTTTGATTAATGCCAGTTTGATATTCTGATTAGCGCCAATTTGAAATTGAAAAGATGTAGTTCCTCCGTTCTGAAATTTATATAATAAAGCTGAATAACAATCCCAAATAATTTTAAAAGTAAGAGACAATATATGATTTTGAAAATAATTTAATGCGTCAGTATTGTATGGACCTGATATTAGAGTAAATGCTAGTGACTACGAATAGGTTAAACTTAAGCTTGCGAAGAAACACTTTCACCTCTCGTTCGTGTTTACATGGATGGACAACATCATTTCAGTTTTATTCTCTCTAAGATCGACAATTCCTGTAGACAGCGCATAACGCGAGTATAAGAAGACATGTTAATTAGAAGATGTAGATTAGTGATTTATAGGAACTATTGAATACATTTGCTTATGACTATCTGTGAACCAATATTCCATACTACTAACAATATCTTCGAGAAGCGGCACGCCAACCCAAACTTACCAGCATTCGTGCAAGTACCAACGTAGAGATACCCGCACGAAATCTGATGCCCACCGATGAACCGGATGAACTCCTACAGAAGATATTACATTTTGTCGTTTTATCGACGAATACTTGTGTATCTGCTGAAATAAAACAGCGCAGTTAAAAAGATTGGAATTGAATGAATCCGAGTATAAAGTGAAAACCAAACCTACAAAAGTCAAAGGAATTACCAAAAAATATTACATCAAAGAAAATAAAGCCTTCAAAAAAGTAAATGTTCCGATAATTAAGACACACCACCATGCTTATGGATACGACAACCTACACCCAAAAAATCAATGATCTTATAAGAAAAAATAATTATAGAATGTTTACCAGATATTACACAGAAAATCTATTAGTAGATATAAGGACCAAATGTTGGATAGAATCCGAACATTATGTACATAACACAAGCCACTTAAGTTCTTTAGAATTTTAGTAGATACGAAAAGAAAGTTTATTATGAACATATGAAATCCTTGTTAAACGAAGTGTAACGTCTGAATTACAGAAATTCTACTTCCACCTCAATTTATAGAATATATATATATATATATATATATATATATATATATATATATATATACATATGTGTATATATATATATATATATATACATATATGTATATATATATATATATATGTGTGATGTAGACACATTAATTATCTTGAAATATCTGGCGCTCTGTGTGGTATTTAGCATTTCACTAAATAACAACAAAACATGCAATATCTTTCAAAAATTAGCAACAAAACTTATATTAACCGAGGAGAAGTGTAAAATATCATTATTCTAATAAAAGTACTCGAGGGTTATGAAATTCGTATGACATTCAAAAAATTATGGCATTGGCTACTTACATCAACAACGTATGAGAAATAATCAAGCATTTGAGAAAATTGTCAATTTACATGGGCCCACAGAAATACATGTTTCTCTACTATGATTGATAAAATAGTGAGAAAAATTTGTCTTGATTTCCTAATTCAAATTCTATATCAGTCGATGCCCTTAAAATTTAATGGAAAAATATATTTTTATGCCTTCCCTTCCAGTTTCCATGACAACGAAAACTCCAGAGATAATCTATGTATATATTTAAAATGTTAAGCCAGATTTCTCAGTTGGTGAGAGAGTTGTAGTGTACTATATTAATTAATATGATTTTTTTAACTTTAATCTGGTTACCGAGACATTTCAACACTATTTTTTGTATTGCTTTACTGCCTATTTTTTCTATAAAACCAATATGCTTTTCTTCAATAACGTTTCTGGACGATGTGGTGAATGCGCCCGATATTCTTATAATTCTACACACATCACGACATCTAACGGAAAATGCAGAACAAGGTCTACCGGGCCAGCTAGTTTTATTTGATAATGGTTGTGGAGTGGTAGTGGTTCCTAATTAGCCGTCCTAGTTATGGTACCCTTCATTCCAAACTATACCGACATGATTATTGCTTACGCAACGCAATGTGTATTACAACAAATATTAGACATATTGTAAATCTAAGACGGTAAACATATTTTGTAATTAAATAAAACTAATTTATATCAGCAATTAACAGATCAGCTCTTAATCTAGGTTTTTCGGTTGATGCTAAAGACGAAAAAAATATTAAACGGTTTATAAAACAAATAATTGAAAACACAAGTTTTCTTTGTTAACTGTCACTTTTTATAAAAGGAACATATAATATTCACAACATCAAAAGTCTTGGTCTCCTTCATAAGATGCAATGCAAAACCGCATATCTGCAGCAATAACTCGTCCGGCAAAGTAATTAAAAACATATTAGGGTCAACAAAAACAGGGCTGCCACTTCTTATTAACTGGAGCATTCAGTTGTGATGAGAATGATCTAAAAAGTGTTTGGAAAAAATAAAAGCGCCCAGAATGTTAATTCAATGCACAGTCTTACTACAAAGTTTTTGAACACTCTGTAGAACATTCTGATCTGTTTTTGTTGAGACTATATTTTTTAATTACTTCGTTGGATCGGTTACCACTGAAGGCGTTCTTGAAACAGCATTGCATCTTATAAAGAGGATCAAGTTCAATCAATTCTTGTTATGTGTATAAAACTACCTCAACCTAACAGCTATGTGGTATTAATTTTTTTTAAAACTCATACTAAAAACGTTAACTAAGCTAAAGTTGTGCCTACGTTAAAAGAACCTTAATTATAGACGAGCGCACGATCTGTCACCAGACAGTAAGCAGAATAAGAGCAAAATTGCTCTTAAAAGTAGTGGATTTAACGCAAAAATTTGCTTTAGACCTAGTGTAAGACATGCTGTATGTACATATAACATATAAAGTTTTATTAGTTTTGAAAAAAACGTATGGAAACTCTTTGTTTTGTACCACATTTTTAGTGAAAGCGAAGACGTATAGATTAAGGGAAACATAACAACGATAGATATGTTTTTCTTATATTTAGTAATCCGGACAAATATATATATATATATATATATATATATATATATATATATAAAATATATATACAGGGTGTCCCAAACTCATTTAACCTAGTTCCCAAACCATTTGAGATATTTAGTTGGAATAAAAACTAGAATTTGTAGCTATGAGCTATGACATCGAAGAAAAATGTGTTGAAAAAAAAACATCCCAAAAAGTTCGACCCTAACCTTAAAATTTTAAATACCATCCTGTATACTTTTTAATATAATTGTGTAGGATTGTAAATTCCCTATTCAGTACTTTTTTCCGATTGAAAGTCGGTTAAGAAACAGCTTAGAAAATTAACATTTTATCTTCCTATCAAGTTAGCCATGGGGTAAATTAAAAATCTGTGAGGTTCTTTATTATTCCTGTCAATTTTGTGTTAAAATGCCAAGTTTGTTTACTGCAGAAGAATACGTTGATATGATTCTAATTTACGGTGAGTAAAATGAAAAAAGAGCCAGAGACGCATATCGCATTCGTTTTCCTAATCGTCCAACGCCAAATGAAAATACATTTGTGAACCGAGAATGCATTCTGAGGCAAGGACATTTCCCGACTGGGAATCGTAATAATTCCAGAAGATCAGTACGTAATGAAGAAAATATTAGAAATGTTTTAGCATATGTACATTTCAATCCTCATGTGTCAATTCGGAAACTCTCTGAAGAACATAATAAGAAGTTCTGTTGAGCGTATTTTACAAGACTTTAAGTATCATCCTTATAAAGTTCATCTGGTGCAAAGACTCTATACAGGTGACACTGACAGACGCCTGCAATTTATTGCAAGCATATAAGTTAAAATTGAAGACGATCCAGCCTTTTTAACTAAAATATTGTGGGGTGATGACGCCAAGTTTCACAATAATGGCCTCATTAACAGGCATAATTCCAATTATTGGTCTCCAGTTAATCCACATTGGGTAATGGAGACTAGATTTCAACGCATTTGGAGTGTCAGTGCTTGGTGTGGATTATTCAATGGAAGGATCATTGGACCCTATTTTTATGAGACTTTAACGGGAGAAAGGTACCTGCACTTTCTACAACACGTTTTACCTCAACTTCTAGAAGAAATTCCGTTGGCTGAAAGACAACAAATGTGGTGGCAGCAAGATGGAGCACCTGCTCATAATGCTCACATAGTACTGAATTTCCCCAGGTTTGAGGCTAATTTCATCGCAAATGCTTCCCCCGTAATAAGTTGGCCTGCACGTTCGCCTGATCTTTCCCCCTTAGATTTTTTCTTGTGGGGAACCTTAAAAGATATGGTATATTTAAGTAAATCCAATGACGTAGAGGACCTGAAGAATAAAATTAGAAATGCCTGTCGCAGAATAACGCCACAAATGATAATTGCTACACGTACGCGAAACCTTTTGACAAGATTTGAAGCTTGCGTTGCTGCTAAAGGTTTACGATTTGAACATTTATTACCGTATATAATCTGTAAAATTAAGAAAAATACATTCAAATTTTCTTGTTTTGTTTTAAGCGGATTTTTAATTTACCCCATGTCTAACTTGATCGGAAGATATAATGTTAATTTTCTAAGCTATTTCTTAACCGATTGTTAATCGGAAAAAAGTGCTGAATAGAGAATTTACAATCCTACAAAATTATGCAAAAAATATACAGGGTGTCGTTTAATATATATATATGTATATATATATATATATATATATATATATATATATATATATATATATATATATATATGGATAGAAAAATACAATGTGTTTTCATTCCGGGTATACATTCGTTCACGGGTCTGGTACGATTTAATACATCTCGATTTTTTACCTTTTTTTGGTTTTGTTTTGTTGGGTTAACTTATATTTACTATATTTAAGCAAAAAAAAGCGTAGATGAAGCGTTTTTTTATTAAAAAAAATCACAAAACTTTCCATAAATAACCAAGAAGCTTCAGAAATATCACTACTTTTCCAATGCTAAACTGTTTTGAATTATTAAGTTTCTGATAAAATACTGATTCTAAATTATATGCACTGTTACCAACTGACTAGGCTTTCTTCAAATATACAACAAATAGTATTCCTAAATTTCAACAAAACAGTTTAAGGATAGTGTTATTAACAAACCGGGTGCTATCCCAGTATGAATCACAGGACTCTAAATCGCTATTCTCAATCACGCTACTTTAGAGTGCGCGCATATCTCAGATATGATTTTAGCATGATTTTAACCTAACGCTAACGAAACACATCCACCCAACAGTTTTGTTAAAAAAAAAAGCAGTGTTTTAATACAGACGCCGAAGACAAAAAACACGAAAATTACTAACGATAATAAAATAACAGTAAAACTTGGTTGCCTACTTAATGTGAAACTGATCCTAAATATTTTGCTAACTTGGTGCTAAAACGGTACCACTCCACGTAATTCCTTTCCACTCTGATTTGCATCAACCCATCTATATAAAAAAAAAATATTACTGGCACACCAAAGAATATAACAAAATTTACTTTGGCAACAGCGCTTACCGTCTGACTAAATGACAGGCAGTTAAGTTAGCAGCGTTTAGATACAAATCAAACTTCATTTGTTAGATATTCTGTTAGAGAATTATTCATATTCGAATTTCAAAAAAATAACAATTCTAATTTAATAAGTATATATAATAAAGAAATCTTTCAAAATACACATATATTAACTTACACCAACAGTCACATGCAGAAAATGTAATGGAATTTCAAATAAAATGTGTTAAAAGTGTCGTAGGCCGACTTGACAAATCAATTCTAATATTATTTTGTGAAAATTTGTAATGCAACCACGCTTCTTTTTTTGCTTAAATGTAGTAAATTTGAGATAAGCTTACTAATAAAACTCAAAAAAGGTCAAAAATCGAGGTGTATTAAATCGTACCAGAACCTCCGTTCACTAGTGTCTTTCTGAAAAGAAGAGTTTTGCTGACGTTTCGCCAAAATCACATTTGGCATTTTCAAAGCTTTCTTTCTCGCGTCCGAGACTCTATTATATATACATATATATACATATATATATATATATATATATATATATATATATATATATATATATATATATATAATACTCATAATATTTTTTGCGAACTTTGTTAGTTTAAATTATAATTATAAAAGTATTAAAAATATAAATATTCTTTTAATTAATGTTTTTTTAATAAAATAAACCCAAAATTGCCTCCCTAAGCTTTCAATATTTACAAAGGAATTATATCGGAAGACAAGCGAAGGAAAATTTTAAGATTAGTCGAATATCATTCTTACTCGATTAAACTAATTTTTCGAAGTTGTGTTCCTATTTGATTACCACCTGGACCAACCTTATATAACTCTGCTTTCAACAATTTTGCCTTAAAACAGAATGAACAAACTCGGCGAGATAGGGTTACATATTAAATTAAGATAAACAAAATACAAAATTTGTTTTGCTTTCATTGCAAATCGATAGGCATGACTAATAAGAATCTACGACGTAATCATATCATAAGACTAGGCACATTACCATTAATAAAGTATGTAGTTCAAATAACCTTCAAATTTTTTGATAAAAAGATGTTTTTAGTAGCAGAACAGGGATATTCCAAGTAAAGAACTTTTCCGATTTTATTTAGTAAGTACCGGAAATTCTCACATAATATTAGTCATTTAAAAATGGATAAGGTTGCTACCAAATAAATGCTGATAAGTTTGATAGATTTCTTGGCCCAAAGATAATAAAGAGTTACGTACATTAGAAGAAAAACGTAACTCTGTTTTTATATAAGATATTTTATTTAATTTTTTTTTGTTATTAAGGGTCGAGTGCCTTAAATATTTTTAAAGTGATATTGTTGGTAAAATAAATAAATATAAAAAAAACATGTTTCTACCTAATTGGAAATAGCTTTAGACTAGGTGTAGATTTAAGCTTGTGCCTTGTTACAACATTATAACACATTTATTTCTTATATGTTCAATACACTAATTAAATAGAAGAGAAGATTATTAAATTAGAAATGTGCAACTTATAATTTTTTAAATGTTTCTTGCCTAGGCTCTTAATACTATTAGTTAAAAGCAAATTTTACACTTTAATTCTACCTCCATATAATACATAAACTTTATTAATTTAAGTAGTCTATGTGTATCGAGGTACCCTGTTGTGCAGAAAATCGCAAAATACTTTAACAGAAGTTATAAATTCTAAAATAAATAGGTGCCTAGGTTTGAACTAGTAATCTTAAATTTATGCACTATTAAATGAGACTATTTCGACATCATAACATGTTGTGATACCAAATAATCGAGTTGGAGCACCTGAGCTGAATAGCTCTTTCTTGTTAGGCCGAGATCATATGTAAAAGTTGATTCAGTGATGCAGAACATGTTCCAGACAGGGATCATAATCTTGTTATACGTTGGTGTACGTGGAATGAGACTCTACTATCATATATATATATATATATATATATATATATATATATATATATATATATATATATATATATATATATATATATATATATATATATATATATATATCAATTTGTTTCTTAAACCCGATATATATTAATTGGACTTCTTTCTTGGGTATAGGTTTATTTGCAAAATCAAATAATGGAAAAAACTTGACGTTTTCATCATAGTAGGCTTTCTCAAAAATCTGCAAAATTAATAAAATAAGGTTACATACCTCGAAAAATGCATGTTGATTATTTATTTATATTTGATTGATAGGTAGCAAGTTTGTGGTTTGCCAGGCAACGCATGGCACAGTTTTAGGTAAAAAAGTGTTCTTATCGTAGTTCGTTTTTTTGAGGAATTTAAAGATAATGTTTTGTAATTTTTTAATTTAAACCTTAGAGTAGAATCAGACATTTACAATGATATACTACATTTTAAAAATAACGGCTTAGACGAAGTTAAAACTATATAAAATATCAAATTGTGGTATATTTGACTTACATTTTTTATGTATTGTTTGTCATTTACTGCATTTTTTCTTTTTTTATGAATCATTTCTTTGATAATTAATTTCTGATACAGGCTATCTTTATCAATGATTTTGATTTCAGAAAAATTTAATTTGTGCTTTGTGCTTTTTTTATATTTGTGTAATGCAGTGAACTCATAGTTAGTGCTATAAAAGGCAAATGGAATATTTTAAAAAAAATTCCAACACTAACTCAGCCTGAATTCTTAGAAGCCTTAAATATTATAATGTCACATAATTATTTTCAATACAAAAACCAATTTTATCAACAACTTGATGGCTGTGCTATGGGCCCACCTATTTCCTCTATAATCGCACAAATAGTTATGGAATACCTAAAAGAGGAAGTTCTCGAAAAATTGAATTTTAATATAATTTTTTTTTTAAAGATATGTGGATGATTGTTTAGTATCAGTTCCAGAAAATAAAATAGAAGAACTACTTTTCGCATTCAATAGTTTCCACCCAAACTTCAGTTCACTCTTGAAGTTGAAACGAGTTGAAACGAAAGTTGGACGATATCTTAATTTCAATTCCCACCATCCATACAAACAAAAAAGAAGTGCCATATCTTTACGTCACCAGAATACCGTCCTGAAGCCTTTAATAAAGTTGAAGAGACCTTGAATGCAAATCATTTCCCAGAAAAACTGATAAAAAAAATTATCAAACAAAGGACTTACATATATTATAATAATCATAACGAAAACGTAAGAGAAGATAATATACAAGAAAATATATTGCAATGCCATACATATCTCAATTATCTGAAAAATTAAAACATATCTTAGGAAAATATAACATAATTGTGTGTCATAAAGCCCAGAACCTGATAGGCTCTCTATTTACAAAATTAAAAACTAAAATTCCTAAAAATAAAAAGTCCAATCTCGTATATGAAATTCCTTGTTTAAACTGCCCTATGAAATATATTGGTATGAGAACCCAACTCTTAGAAAATAGAATAAAAGGGCATAAGTATACAAAGAATGCATCCACTGCATTACACAAACATGAAAAAAATTAAAATTCCTCAAACATGCTTTCAAGCTAGTTACAATGATACAGAAGCAAGTAGTAGTAATACCAGAGTGGGCTCTATAAGCTTTCCGATTTTTTTTCCTGATATTTGACGGAAATCAGTTCACACGGGTCATTTTTAAAGGCATGCGATAGTACAAATACGGCGACTGTAATTAACTAAAAATTACTATTAGAAATTTATATAAAAAATAATTTACGATGTAGAAGCTGGAAAATTATAGAAATCCATTCTATGTTAAATAATTAGTCTCTTTCCACTTTGCAGATACCAGAGATATTCTAAAATCAAGTACAATTCCTCTCCTTGCCATACAAAGGACAATTTTCACTTAAAACCCATTAATCATAACTCTTAATCTTTCCAGGTATGTACTATGTATGTCGTATTAATTATATAACCCAGTCTCTTATAGTACAAATGATTAACGTTTTTATGGAGCACACACACATATGGCCACAAACCCACACACAATGTACAAACAACGTTCAAAACCAAATGAAAACCCTGAATCTCGACGATATGATCCCTAATTTGAATTTCTCGAACAGAGCTTTCCTTAAACCCACTTCTGGCAGATAATTCTAAAAATCTTTTCTTAATCGGTCCACACACAAAGTTAGACTTGCTTTTTTTACGAATATTTGACTCCGTGTAATTTTGTTAATTCTAATCGAGTTTTAAAAAACTTTTTTTTGTTGATAGAAAATTGTACAGCTTTCAAATTCGTGTATCTTTTGGCAAAGATGGTTCAGTCTTCTAAACCCATTAGTCAAATTAAATGAGCTTAAGCTTATTTAAAAGAAAATTTCAAGCTGTGTTAGGATCCGGATCGATTGACATTTGATTGATTTTTACAAATTGGTTAGATGATGCTGTTGGTAACGAAGTTTTTCCCAATTTTCTTCCAAATTTTTAAATGAAAGGTTGTACTTCTCTTGCACTAGTTATAAAGGATAATAAAACACCGAAGTTTTAGAGAAAATCACGTATCAATATAATTATTAGTTTTTAAGCTATTGCGAAATAAGTGAATTAATAGACATTTTTCGAACGAAACGATGATATTATGGGAGAAAGGTACACGAAAAACTGACAAAACTAAAAAATCGTGTTTTTTATAATACATTGATTTCGCTATAGACAATTAGCCAACTGCTTAACATATTGGGGTCACAGCCCTCCTCTTAGTGATTTTCGATTCTGCTGCTGCACACAAATCACATGATATCTGCGATATGACAGATCGATGTGGGCCTCTAAGAGGAACCTCATTAGTCTAGCAAACGAGCCAAATACAAGATATGGTGGTTGCCCTTAAAAATGCATTACATTTTCAGGGTCTTATTTTTCGAGGAAGAAAAAAATAGCTTTACAAAAAAAATTACAGCAAATATTTCTTTGTTCGTCGAAGAATAAGACCTTGGAAAGCCGATCCGTTTTAGAGTTACTCCGATAGCCTTGTAAAAATGGTATTATTAAACAACTATTAGGTTTGGTCAGACGGACTATGAAAACAATATTATTTTTGAATACTGGGCAGAATATTATTTAGAGGTTAATTCAATTATTTATAGTTAACAATAATACAATATTAAAGGTCACTTTTGGTTTTCTCTCTTCACACTTTAACTAGACTTAGAACTGGTTCGAACTCTGTCAGAACTGAAATTTGAAGCCTATTTAGAGGCCAACGAGCTAAAGCAAGAACAACATACAACATACAAATAACAACATCACTTTGTAAGTAATTAGATTTCTATCATTTAGGATGCATCAATTTAACCTTGGGAAACTCCATGAAAATAGCAGTTTCAATATCTGATGCTCTCAATGATGTTTTCCCGGATCGTTGGTCGATTTTTATACACCAAACTTTTGAGCATTCCCCATAAGTAAAAGTTAAACCGGGAAACCTAGCCGACCAAGGAAATCCAATCCAGTGATAGTGGTCGAGATATTTCTCACCATTATTAAAATGGACGGGACAATCATCATGCTAACACCACATGTTCTTTCTAGCAGCAATCATCACGTCTTCTAGCAGTTTTGCACTGTTCTGCCAAATCAATAAATAAATTGCTATAAACAGTATTGAACAGAAATTAAAACTGCTATTTCATTGACTCCCTGAGGGCTAAATCGATGTATCCTAAAAGAAAGAAAACATTTTGAAGATTACTGGTTACTTACAAAGTGCTGTTTTTATTCTTTACTTGTATTTTCGCGTTACTTTTATTGTTATGTTGTTGTGCTTTGGATCGTTGGCCTCTAAACACTAGGGATGGCAATTTTAAAAATTATATCGATATATCGGGTTATTTGATATCTTGAAACTATCTGTCGATATATGCAATATATCGCAAGAAAAATATCGATATATTGATAAATTTGATAATTGATTGATGAGTGATTATTACGCAAATGTCGTTGCCTTAGAGTAAGAATAAAAATAGAGTTCATTATTTACATATTTAGCCACTGCCAAGATTACCTCACAGTATAAGGTCGATCGTACGACGATGCCAAGCCTAGCCAGGAACACCAATGTTTATACCAATTTATAATACGGTGAATATGTTTAAACAAACCAATTTTCATACAAAGAATAGTAATGTGTTTCCAGTATTAGTTTCTAAGCAGTATAAAGAAATTACTTTTATTGCAAAATAGTAAAATACGACCTAAAATACTCAAAGCCTCAGATCAGATTACACCCGTAACAAGAGTTTTAGTTAGATATAGCAAACCCGATCGACAACTCCACGTATTAGACCATCCCACTGTGGTGTTAGACCTTCCCACTTTCATTGGCAAGGGATCCTTATAGTAAAAAAGTATAATAGTCTACAGTAAAGATTGTTACATGATCACGTGACCGGCGTGGCTTAAAAACCATTAGCGGGCCGTGGAACTACAATAAATTTTAACATTAAAGACATTAATTTGCTAAAAAATATTCTATTACATACCAGGCTTTTCTTAGCGTCACTAGTGCATGTGTTTTAATGCATTATTTGGTATTTGTTGACATGGTTCAAATCTTCTAATTATATGTTGCCTTACCTCAAGAAGTAGCTTTCTAAAGGTGCGGTGACATTAGAAGAACATTCTTTTTTTAAATATTTAATAAATAAGCTTTATTTAATTCATCTTGGACACTGCGAAACTAGGAGCTTTAGTTTACCTAACTATGGTGTGGCAATGTGGGTTTGTAAAAAAATGGCTGTTTAGTTTGGAATTTTCTTTTAATCACTAAGTAAACAACAAGATTTCTTTTTCCAGGAGACATGCCTAATGGAAGATACCTTATTCACTTATTTTGGGTCACATATTGACCAATCCTGTTCACTATAATAGAACGTTTATTTCATCGGGGGTCATGTGAGAATCCTCAGAAGCAAAATGATACAAGAAAGACTCCGAGGTGATTTTTTTGACGATTATAATAGTTTTTCCTATTAGAGAATTAAAATAATTATAGAATATATCTATACTATATTAAAATAGTCAAAGGGCGTCTTACGCTCAAAAAACGTACTGCGATTTTGAAAATAACTAGATTTTGGATTAAATCTGGGGAAATAATAAAGTTTCGGATGATTTCACGCCTTTTTTTAATTTTCACTCGAGTTGGGCCAATTTTTTATATAAGTGTTGTCAGGTAAAGGAATTTAAATGGTGATTCTTTGGGTATTAAAAGTAAAAATGTGTTCGTAAACATGTTCTAAACTGGTTAGAATTTAAGATTTAGGATATCGAAAATTAAAAAAAAATATTTTTTAAATTTTAGTTATTAACATGGGAAAACAATATGACATTTGGCTATTCTATTCTTATCTTATTGCGCTCGCTTTATTTTACTTTACTTGCAAGATGAATTCTAGTTGCAAAAAAACATGTTTTTTCAGTTCCGTCGGTTAGTCTGTATGTCTGTGCGCGACAAAGCTCAAGAACTGCTTGTCCTATTTACTTCAAGTTTTGGTTAAAAATTAAAGGTCATATGATGATGACGTGGTAACGTTTTTGGTAAAAATCCAATATGGCTAAACAAAATGGCGGTCTATTGAAATGTTAAAAAAATATTACTAAAAAACTGCTTATCAATTTTATCCAAATTTTGCAGAAAAATTAGGTGTGACATGACCATCAACTGATTAGTTTTACTACAAATCCAAAATGACTACCTAATAAAACGTTATAAAAGTCAATGCAGAAAACTACTGCATCGATTATGTTCAAATTTTGCTCTAAAATCAAATATTATATAGGGATGAACTGGTAAAAATGTTGAGACAAATTCAAACTGGGGGAACAAAACGGTGGCCTAATTAAATGTTTAAAAATATCTGAAAAAAGTATTGCTATATTGGCGCCACCATTTTGATTTTAGTTGTGCATTCTTAAATAATCCCCACAAATGTTAAAATCATCCGCCCGACCGTGTTGACATTGTCATTTTGGCACCACTATTTTGAATTTTTAAACGCTAACACTCTTAAATTTTCCTAGGCACCAATTTTTTTTAAGTTTAAGATGACATTTTTAACAACTGAACAAATCATTTTTCTAAATGCCACAATTACAAAGTCATAGTGACATAAGGCAAACATAACTAAAAACTAAAGTTTAATAATATAGAAATAACTAATTTCCTTTTAAACTTACCTAACTTAATGGTTTGATTTTAGATAGTAAAGTAGAGAACGATTATTTCTTTGAAGTTTGTCAAAATATCTATTTGCCTCATTAAGGAACAGGTAAGAATCCTTCCTTTTGTCAACGATAATAAAGCATGGCCCATTTCTTCATTATCGTACATCAAATATTTTAACAGGTCCTCATTTTGTTTCGCCATATGGAATTCATACCAACATTTTTTTGTATCAGACGTAATTTTTGTGCAAAATTAAAGTTAATCGAGTAAGTGGATTTTTTAGCTACACCGAAAGAGAACGACCGACCGACAGTAATGAAAAAACATGAAGATCTGGAAAAAGCCGGAACGATGATTTTTTCACGATTAATGATATTTCCTTATGCGGGAAGTGAAAACTCGCGCCGCCACTGGCATTCGTCAACAAATGGCCATGGCTTGAACATGGGCCATCCCCACTTCTTGTTTTATCGTAAACATTGGTCGATAGAATGTAAAAAGTAGGGGAACCATGTTGACGAATACCCCTAACGTGATTTATGAATGAATTGTGATCTCTACTTTAATTCTTACTCTAAGGTCGTTGCCATTACATTACTTGCACCATTTGCAGGGTTCAGTTCAGAATTTTGGCCAAAGACAAAATACAAATCTTTGTTTCTCTATGGTTTTACTAGGACTAGGCAAAAAACAAGATTTGCAGGAAATTTACAGGAAAATTTTATGAGCTGAGTCCAGATTTGCTCGCACTACTTTTACATCTTCAGTCTTTTTAATGTCAAACACATCCTATATATAAAAGAGTGTTACTTGTTCTTTTCTCAAATGTGCAACAAGATTTGTGATGTTTCTAGAATTTGTAGGGTTTTTTTTTGAGCAGAGCCGGGACCAGATTTAGAAAAACCGAAGAACAAAATAATCTTTGCGGGTACATGCGCGGGGCCAGTCTAAACGTTGGGCCGTGCATCGTGTGTTTTGCTCAAACCGGACCTTTTGTGACTTTTAGTTATAAAAACTATAAACTATATTGTTCTCTACTAAATACTAGGTAATCGATTATTATATATTCGATTTAGCAAATTAAACGGGATTTATTTTAAACAAATTTTAAGGTTAGAATTTTATTTTTACTTTTAACTTAAAAATATAGGGAAAGGTCTGAAAAGTTTCTGGAGATTTCACTTAAATATTCAAACTTTTCGGAAAAGTCGGCTTTCAATACCAAATATTAATTATTATTTTGAAATTTTGATTTCCAATAACTTTTTCTGGAGATTTTAAGAATTTTCTTGGACATTTCAGTGGAAATTGTTACCATTCATGTCATATATTCTATTTGTTTTCGTTTCGCTATATTTCTGATTATATCGATATATTAGCCGATATATCGCAAAAACATATCGTTATAAATATAACGATATATTGTTGCCATCCATACTAAACTTCGGGTCTGACAAAGTTTGGACCAGCTCTAAACCTAGATAAAATGTGAAGGGAGGAATGCTAAAAGTAACAAATAATAATGCATTATTGCTAATTTTAAATAATTTAATGAAGCTGTAAATAATAATCTGCCGTTCGACTAAATCCAATATTTGTTTAATACATTTTTAAGAGGGTATCGAATTGACTTTAAAATGCACTTTTCAAATTCTTATTTTTCGACGAAATAAGTCCAGAGTTAGCTTTTTTAGTTGAAATTGTCGGAAAGTCTGTATTTGTTTTCATATTTAATTTTTTTTTTCTGTTTTAAAAAAGTTGTTTTTGGTTATTGAAAACTGTAGCCTTTCGGAGAATCTTAACGAAAATATATTTTTGCTCGAGGTATTTTTTCCTTCATCAAAAAATAAGCTCTTAAAAATTCGATAAACTTTTAAGGTCAACCGCCATATCTCGTATTTGGCTGATCTTTTAACTTGTTTGTTGGACTAATGAGGTTTCTCTCAGAGGACTACATCCACCACAGATATTATGTAATTTGTGTGCAGCAGCAGAAGCGACATTATTCAAAGGCGTCATTAAGAAGGGGGGAAAGGAGTTGACTAAATTGGTTGAGTTGGCAAATTACGAGACACAATTACCAACAACCAAAACTGGCATCTGTACCGAAATTATTGTAATACAAAAAGCATAACTTTTTATTGTGTCCGTTCCTTCAACAGCAAGAAACTTGGGATGGCCCTGAATTAATACGTAATATCCTCGTTATCATAACTAACTAATAAACATATCGATGTAAGGGTTTTCTCCAAAACTTCGGCATTTTATTATTCTGTAAGAATATCGTAAGAGAATCTTCCATTTAAACATTTAAAGAAAATTGAAAAAACTGCTTATAAAAATGCTTATGGGGCAAGTATTGCAGGGTTAAAGAAGGGTCCTAGTGATTGATGAGAAAATGCTTCTGAAATAACTAATTTCCAGGGTACTCATTTTTTTTATAAATTTGTCACCGTGTATATGGTAAACAAAAAACATCTAAGTCAATCCGATTAAAATTAACAAAGTTACACGAAGTTAAAATTGTATAAAAAAGGGGATGCCTCACTTCGAGTCTAGAGCGGTTTTATTAGCAGTTTTAACTGATATTATAGCGGAGGGAATATCAGTTTTTGAAAAACATAAAATTGTCACCAACGATCTCACGAAGAAATTACGAAACAGGGAATTATTAATCAAAAATACATATAAAACAATATATCCGTATGCCAATCTTGTGTGATTTGCCTACAGTGACATTTGCATATATAGCGATATTGGTTGTCGTTGTATACACTAGAGAGGCTTAAACAAGAAAAATTAGATCATGGCAAATGCAAACGTCGTGGAAATTATTATATAATATAATTATAGACGTCTAGTCATAGATTTGATCTTAAGGATGTGTTTCTATAAGTTGCAGTCAGTAAATGTAACTTTCACTTCAACCAGTGCATATGGTAAAAAACACAAAAATATGAGTTAGCTTAGATAGGATTACTGCTATTACTTGATTATTCAATATTACGATATTACAATTCAAGTGCCACTGATTAATTATTCGTTTATATACCTACAGCATTTCTCATGTACACAAGTGCCAGAAAAAAATTACCGTGTACTCAAGTGTTACTATATACAAGCATCCCTAATTCGACTCCATAAGGTTTGCATTTATAACCTACTGCAAGAAAGCGTCCATATTCTCTAAGAGACCTGGTTTCAAATGACTAAACTAGAAAGAAGACACAAAGTCTCGGTCTCAGCCAAAAAGAATATAATGCGGTAACACGTGTTTCGCCTTTTAAGGCATCATCAGACTTGCAATTAATATAACATTCAAGAACTATCACTATAAATATACAAAATTCTAACAAACCTTCGACATATCGAATGTCAATATTTTTGAGGTACTGAAGTATCTCAAAAATGTTGACATTCCGTATGATGCAATACTAATTTCCATAGATGTAAAAAATTTGTTCCTTAGCATACCCCCCCCCCCCCCCCAACGAATGCATTAACTTGGTAGAGTTTACTAGACAAAACTGCTCTATCAGCACTAGTAAGGGAGAATCTCGTTTCTCTGCTCTCCACCGTACTGGACCAAAATTTTTTCAAATTTAATGGCTTATTTTTTATACAATTAAAGGGTCTAGCGATGGGTTCCTGCCTTTCCCTTTTTTAACTTTTGTTAACTCCCTACATAACAAAATAGATTTTACTCTAGAGATGGAGAATGAGGGTAGATTATCTTTCTTAGATCTAATGTCAATCAGGAACAATACCAAAATAGAATTTGAAATATACAGAAAACCATCGTCTACAGATAAAGTTATTCAATTTAGTTCCATTTCTCCTCACTCAAGTTTGCAGCCTTCAATTCATTTTTCTACCGGTTGCTCAAAATACTTCTTTCCAGGGAAGCTTTCAATCAGGAATTGGAGATTATAAAACAAATTGCTTTCAACAACGGTTTTTCTATCCACTCCATCAATAGACTTTAAAGTTTTTCAATAAATACAAACTTTCCTTTAATATTATTCACTCTAAACCAACACTTAAAAAATGCTTCAAAGGTTTAGCATTTTTTGGTAATATTTCAATGCAGGTGGATAAGTTTTTCAAACATTTAGATGTCTCAATTGCTTTTAAAACAGTGAACTCACTTAAGAGACATCTAGAAATGACCAAAGATAAGACCGAACATCTCTCAAATTCAGGGGTTTACTCGTTACTGCTGTATATGTCGGTCAATCAGGGAGAAGGATTTCCACTAGGGTCCGGGAACATCTTAGCCTTTTCGATAAATATAAAAACACTGATATCACCAAGACAAAGTCGGCTTTTGCTAACAACTGGACACCATTTTTCTATACCAAACAATGTTAAGATACTACACGAGTGTTCAAAGAGTAAAAAACTGGATTTGTTAGAGAAGATGGAAATTACAAGGGCTAAGAGAAGCCCAGTTTTACATTGTGTTAACGATGTCTTCAACTTCGAACCTCAACTAATTTTTAACAATCTTGGTACTAACAATAATCGGCAGGAAGATAATATATAGACCTTTTATTGGGCCTGGTGGTAGAATGGTGGTCAGTATCTCGGCCTCTTACGCCGGAGGCTCGGGTTCGATTCTTGGGTATATCAATATCCTTTTTTTATATTTTTTGTCTTTTATTTGATTCAACTTTTATCTGCGCGTGTCAATACTTTAGTTTCTTAACCTCATCTCTGTGTGTATTTTAACATGTGACGTTATAGTTGTTTGATTTGTTCTTGTGATTTTATTTAATGTCGAAGGTTTGTTTAAATTTTGTATACTTATAGTGATAGTTCTTGATTGTTATATTAATTGTAGGTCTGATGATGCCTGAAAAAGCGAAACAAGTGTAACCGCCTTATATTCTTTTTGACTGAGACCGAGACTGTCTCTTCTGCCTAGTTTAGTCATTTATAACCTAGATATAGAATTCCATGGTATTATTTGTTACTAAGTACTAGAGATTAGATATCGATGAACTTAAAGAAAACGACAATCAAATACTATTTTATCAGGTATGACCAATTGGCTGAGGTGTACACGAAATGGGCAAATCTGAAAATTTTCTACTACTACAAAATAATCGAAGATATGTTTTCTTCAACTTAAATGTTTTCTTCAACTTAAACTAGTATTATACTTATTGTGTCACTGCCTTTTGACTCTGAAATCCTAGTTAAAGCTGCATAGAATACTAGAAATGCTTTTCTATACCCTAGATTGATTGGATACCTCAAAATTTATACTGTTGCCATCGTAAGAGGAAAAAATCGAAAAACAGTTGGCTGAACCTCATCAGTAGAAAGATTTCGGGCAATATTTTCAGAGTTAGGAATGCCGAAAACCCTAACAAACACTCCTTCAGTGTCTTGCCACAGCCGAAAATTGTATCTCCTGCAAATGAAATTGTTATTTACCCAAAACTTTAGCCCCGGTATTCACTAAAAAGGTTTAAGAGTTAAACCAAGTCTAGTTGCCATGGTACTTAAAACCAAATTTGCAATCTGCCTTACGACCTGTTCCTCATAATGCAAATTTGCCAGTGCCGATTGCGCCTTTAAATTGGCAAGCTATTGATTTGAGAGATAATGGAGATAACGCATCTTCAGGCAGCTCAGAAGAACAGTGCACCAATCCCACTTTTACAACAGGTCCCAAATCCGGCGAGCCACATTTGATTGTTCAAAGTGAATTAAATGATTTAGTACGTGATTTGGGGTTATTCAAGCAACAGTCAGAACTTCTGGGTTCCCGTCTTAAGGAATGGAACCTATTGGCCAAAGAAACAAAAATTACGAATTTCAGAAAAAGAAATGCTATGTTTTCTGAATTCTACAGTATGCAAAATTCGTTGTGCGCGTGTACTGATATAGACAGTTTATTGCAGAAACTTGATATTTAACATTTCTCCCCATGATAGGTATAAATGGCAGATATGTGGGGGCTTAAGAGTAATAGCAATTTTAGTGGAACTTCAGAGGGGATTACATATATTGCTGTTTTCTTTGTTTATGGGACAGTCGTGCAATAAATCGGCGTTATGTAACAAAAATTTGGCCAGAAAGAAGCGAATTTTAACCGGGATCTCAAAATGTTAAATTTATACCTCTTGTTGATCCCAAAAATGTCCTTTTGCCTCCTCTTCACATTAAACTTGGGCTGATGAAAAACTTTGTGAAGGCTTTCAATACAGATGGTGATGGATTTAAATACCTAAGGCAAGTCTTTCCCCAGTTAAGTGATGACAAATTAAAAGAAGGCATTTTTATTGTCGATGTCAATTTTACGGAAAAGCTTACCAGGCAGGAACTCAGAGCGTAGAATTTATTTTTTAATGTAGTAAGAGGATTTTTAGGCAACAATATGGATGAAAATTATGAACAATTAGTTAATGAACTCTTAGATGCCTATAAAGCGCTTGGTGACAGAATGTCATTAAAAATTCAGTTCTTCCATTCCCATGTGTCATTTTTCCTAAAAATTTGGGAGCTGTTAGTGACGAGCAGAGTGAAAGGTTTCACCAAGATATCAGAACAATGGAAATTCGGTACCAAGGACGATGGGATCCAGCCATGATGGGTGACTACTGTTGGTTTTTGAAGAGAGAAGATAGGACACCTCATAAACGGGAAAAATAAAATTTAATTAGTGTTTTAAGTTAATATTTTTCTCGTTTGCTTTTCTCTTAGATGTATGGTATGTTTAATAGGCGAAAACTGTAAACATAGTCAATAAACGGGCTTAAGAATTTTCTAAAATCATTTTTTCTATAGATTAAGTATCGTAACATTCGATATGGTTCTACAACTCTAACAAGAAAACCCTACGTGCTACAACTTTCTACTTGTCATTTTCGTATTTGGATAGGTCCATTCTATTAGATTATGCTATTCTGATTTGTGTTACAACAAAAAAAATTTTTTGTCGGCCAGTGTTATTTGCAGCACGCATACTTATTCGTTTTTTTGTGTTAAATCCAAATTACCGTCTAACTCCTGTGTACTCTTCTGATACTTTGTAGCATATAATCTAACTGTATATTCCGTCCTAACACTGGAACCTGTGGTCGAAGATAGATCAAAATACAAGAGTTCTAACCACACTACACCACAACTTGTTACGTTCTGGACGCGCGTTTCGCTAACCAAGTTAGCATCATCAGCAGATGATATAAACTAAAGTAACTTATCCTAACCGAGACTATTTATAGGTAAATGTGGTCACACTTGGTTGCACCCGACTGCACCGTTGTCAAGTAAACAATAGAGGGGACTATAGGGAATAGGCCCTCTGTCTTTATTTAGTGCTTTCTTACCACATTTAACTATTTCTATACTCTCAAATGCATCCAATAATCTATTATTAGATACATTTTTAATCAACTTAAGATTATTTATTCCTATTCGGTGATTGTTTTCCAAAGCATGTTGGGCAACGCTTGACTTTTCTGTTCTTCCGTATCTTAAATGTGCCATGTGTTCTTTAAAACGAATGTTTATGGAGCGTTTAGTTTGCCCAACATATTTTAGATCACAGTCATTACAGCTAATTTCATAGATGCCACTCCTTTCCCTCAAGTCGACTTTGTCTTTGGGGTTTCCAAGGAGATTTTTCAAACTATTCTCCGTTTTGTAGGCTACTCTAAAACCTACGTTTTTGCAGAGCCTCCAGTAAAAAATAGTTTACCAACTATTATAGGGAATATAACAAGTTTACAACAAGTCAAAATATGTTTCTCGTAAAAACACTGAAATTATCCAGGGACTGAAGAAAAAGGAATGTTTTTATTTAAAAGCTGACAAAGGAAATAAGGTTGTTATACTAGACAAAACAGATTATTTTGAAAGAGTAGACAATTTGATTCAAACTGGTCCTTATGATTTAATTGAGAAAAACCCGTTATCAAAAATGATAACAGAAGTAAAAAATACTTTAAAACAGTGTAAAAACCTTGTGTCCGATAAACTAAAATTCAAACTAACACATAGCAACCCACAGTTATCTAAACTGTATTGCCTTCCCAAAATTCATAAACCTGGGAAGTCCATGAGACCTATTGTTTCAGCTCTTGGATCACCAACGTACAATATTTCAAAATGGTTAGTAGAAGAATTCGGCAAATTAAATATCTCGTATGATAACTTTGAGGTTACTAACTCGTTAGAATTCTTAGATAAAATTAAGAATGTTCACTTAAAAGAAGGTGAAATTTTAATATCTTCTGATGTAAGCTCATTGTTTCCTAGTGTACCCATACCACTAGCTTTAGAGTACCTAAAGGAACTACTTGAAATCAATAATTTGAAGAAAGAAATTATTGATGAGTATTTACTTCTCACAAAATTATGTATGAATCAAAATTTTTTTCAGTACAACAATAAATATTATAAACAACTAGAGGGAACTGCGATGGGCAATTGCTTATCTCCGTTCCTTGCAAATTTGTTTATGGGCAGATTAGAAACCAATTCAAAAAAGAACTCAAGTATTTCCCAAGGGTGTGGTATAGATACGTAGACGATATATTTGCTATTTTTGATACTAAAACAGAAAATTTGGACACTTTCTTAGAAACATTAAACAATAAATATCCTTCCATTAATTTTACGTACGAAAAGGAGAACAATGGGCAATTACCTTTTCCCGACACGTTAGTTATAGAAATAACGATAAATTAGAATTTGATATTTATAGGAAATTTACTAATACTGATAGATATATAACATCCGACTCATTTTATTGCCGTCAACACAAAATGGCAGCATTCCATTTCTTAACTCACAGGTTAGTCAATTTTCTACTAAGTAAAGAACGTTTTAACAATGAAATGAATCGGATTAAAAATATAGCTAAAAGTAATGGATATAATGATAATTTTGTACATAAACTAGTAAATAGGCATAAGCATAAGAAAATGTTAAAAGATGCCACTACTCTTCAAATACCTGAGGCTTCCAATAAATTCATAGTAATCCCATATGATCCCAGATATACGAGAGGTCTAGAAAAAGTATTTAAAAACGTAGGTTTTAGAGTAGCCTACAAAACGGAGAATAGTTTGAAAAATCTCCTTGGAAACCCCAAAGACAAAGTCGACTTGAGGGAGAGGAGTGGCATCTATGAAATTAGCTGTAATGACTGTGATCTAAAATATGTTGGGCAAACTAAACGCTCCATAAACATTCGTTTTAAAGAACACATGGCACATTTAAGATACGAAAGAACAGAAAAGTCAAGCGTTGCCCAACATGCTTTGGAAAACAATCACCGAATAGGAATAAATAATCTTAAGTTGATTAAAAATGTATCTAATAATAGATTATTGGATGCATTTGAGAGTATAGAAATAGTTAAATGTGGTAAGAAAGCACTAAATAAAGACAGAGGGCCTATTCCCTATAGTTCCCTCTATTGTTTACTTGACAACGGTGCAGTTGGGTGCAACCAAGTGTGACCACATTTACCTATAAATAGTCTCGGTTAGGATAAGTTACTTTAGTTTATATCATCTGCTGATGATGCTAACTTGGTTAGCGAAACGCGCGTCCAGAACGTAACAAGTTGTGGTGTAGTGTGGTTAGAACTCTTGTATTTTGATCTAACTGTATATTGTTATCTGTTCATATCTAATAATTTTATATGTACCACATGGGCTACTTTAACACTACTATATAATTTTTTTATATAAATATGTTATATTATTCACTATTTATTTTAAAATTAAATTATTGATGCTTCAAAACCTTTTTGGTTTTTGTTTAATTCCTGCTCAGCTTACTTAGTTCGTTGTGTGAGACCTGCAGCTTTTGAAACTAAAATTATTTGTTGTTGATATTTATTAAATTATTATATTGCATAACAAGTGTCGAAAGTGGTAGTTTTTAAACGAGGCGGTAATTACTTAGCACGAGACATTAGCAAAGTGCGAAAATCCTTCGAATTTGAAAACGATAACTAGATTGTGATGTTGAAAAGCATTTTTCAGCACACGTGTTAATTTTTTTAAAATTTGAGTGTAATATATGGCACTTTTTAGCCTAGTTAACAATGTGTTTTTTGCCATTTTCATAAGTGCTCGTAGCAAAAAATGTATTATGATTAGTACACCTATTTCTCAAATTTTCATTCCAAAACAACACAACGCAATCAATTATCCTAACGCACGATTGCTTTAATTTAAGTGGTCTTATCACTTCATCAGAATGCATGATATTATTTTACATAACGTACAACCTTCTTCCGTACATCATATGTTACCTAAAACATGATCGTACTCACTGATATGTCATCATCTGAATGGTCTATGCATCTCAAGAACTGGTATTAGTTTCAACAATCTGTTCAATGTTTAAGAACGTTTTTTAAACACCGAGATTTTTGGTAAAGATAATTTCGATAACTACAGGGAAAGGCTTCCGGTATTTTAAAAATTCTGCCTAAGATTAAACTTAAGGACATCGTTTCAGTATGCGAGATATGCGATGAAAATGTTTAATAAGAAATTATATACACAACTTTAAAATGTGAGCCTCATCGGTAGATTTTAGAATGATTCGTTGATAAATAGTAGGTGTGATTTTCTAATTGCCACACTGCCGATTTTATTACTTTATGGGAGCTTATACTGTCCTATTTGTGTATATGTCTTAGTCTTATAGTGAAATCCGTCTTTTCGTGAATATCTTAGTCAGTTCTTGAAGCGTCGGCATATTGTGTATAAAAACACGCTTGCAGAATCTGTCTAGTTTCTTCATGAGAAGCCCATAAAGTTTTGGCATATTGTGGATATTTATTTATTCATATGTCTTACATTATTTTTAGCGCACATTGACAACGTCAAATTTAGAGTTAGTTTTTTACAACTGACTTAAACCTAACATTGCCTTCAATCTCCCTAATTTCTTCTGGTAATACATTATAGACCATAATATAAGACAACGGTCCTTATCAAACAATGCTATATGATGTGCTGGTATACTAAAGTGATTTCTTCTCTTATTGTTTAAGTTATTAGAATAGAAGCCGCTTATAGCAAAGAACCCTAAATAATTCTTAGTAAATACCACACAATTCTAAATATACAGAGGACTGTTAAGATTTCGAGCCTTTTAAAAACTCCTCTGCGACTTTGACGATATTGCATTCCTATATTTGACCTTATGATTATTTTTTGTGCTATACAGATTCTAGATGAAAAGTTCACAGAAGAGCGTACTATAGGAAATAACTGACTGAACATAGGCAATCTATACGAATTCATAGCAGGCTACATTCAATTTTAACAAAACAGAATTTACCTCATCTGACCAACCCAGATCTTCATCCAATTAAACACCCAGAAATTTGATTTGTATTTTCACATATAAAGACTGAGATGATGTTATGCTTGACTAAAATAACTGTTATTTTGGAGGTATTCACAATAAGGTTATTGTTTTAACACCAATTACACACCGCGAAAACAATGTCTGAAGCTCATGGGGGTAGGGAAGAAATTTCAGGGGCCGACGCAATGCATTATGTATCGTCTGCGAATTGAACGTATGTTTATCTTTAAGTGCATGTCACTCGAGAATATGAGAAATAAAATGGCTCCAAAGATTGACTCTCTATTTGTTTAATCTAACTGACGTAGATAGGAATGCACCCCATCAGTTGGCGAAGTAACGGATATTTTAAAAGATCTATCCAGTAAATATGACCTAAACAATTTTTTAACAAGCTCGCGCAGCCCAAAGCATTCTGGCTTATACAACAATAGTTCGTAATCAATAAGATCGAACGCCCTACTAAAATCAAAGCAAATGGCAGACATCTTTCCACCCCGATCCAAAACCTCAATGGCATAATTTAACGCCTGGAAAATGGCTGTAACAGTAGACTTTTTTGGTAAAAAGACATGTTGGCCCGCATAAAATAAAGCAGAAAATAGTTTAGCAATCTTAAATACGTCAAATACTATAACAGAGTAGCAGCGAAACTAGTCGATAGTTCTTTATGTCCTATTATCACCTTGTAGATGGGAACTATGTGAACCATCTTTAGAAGGTCTGGGAATTCGCCCTTAAGAAAACTGTTAATCATCATATATGGTAGCTAAGAGGAAGTATCCGAGTCTGCGACCTCTTTTACAACCACAGATAGTATCTTATGAAAAAAAACTTGAAGGAATTAAGGCTACTATAGGCCGTATTTCCTCTGGGGTAGTGGGTTCTAAGGCATGTCTTGCCCAGTGCCACTGACACAATTGCCGACAACCGAATCAAAGTCAGAAGCAAACAAGTTAGCAACATTTTCAGAATCATTTCCAATTACTTCACTGTTCCGTAGTTTACTTTACTTTCCTATTTTTGTTATTATTAAGATTATTAAAAATGCTCCAAGTAGCTTTTGTTTTGTTAATTTATATTATCATCATTTTATAGTCCCTGATATATTTTTATAGGATTTTCCTTCTCTTTTGTAATCCTTTAATAAATCAAAATTATTGCTTTGCTTATTCATATCCTTGAGTCTTTGCCCTTATTCCTTTAGCTCAGCAGTAACCCAAGTCTTAGTTGAATCCCTAAATCTAACATTCTAACACGGATTAACGTATTCCAGGCGTCGAATTGGTTTTGCTTTGATTTAATTGATAACTGTAATTTTCTTTCTGCCATTTCTGGATACTATGGAGGAAAAACAATGAACAACAATTGTTCAGTGTACAATACAGTCATTATTATAAGTCATATATAATTTACAATAATTAAATCAGATATATTTCAATTAAATTCTAGTCAATTTTTGTCTGTAAGGGAAGCAGTTTCCTTAGAATGGTTGTGCTTTAAAGTAAACCTGCAGTGTACTTCCCGATGTCACAAGAGTTTCAATGTGTTAGTAAATAAAAAAGATTTGTTAAAAGTTTTAGAATTATTATATATATATATATATATATATATATATATATATATATATATATATATATATATATATATATATATATATATATATATATATATATATATATATATATATATATATATATATATATATATATATATATATATATTTATATATACATTATATATATATATATATATATATATATATATATATATATATATATATATATATATTATATATGTTTGTTCTTTAAGTAAAATAAAAAGAATAGAAAATTTTACGTTATTTTTAAGTTTGTTCTGCTTGAGCGATATATCCCTATTTGCACAAATATCGCGTAAAATATACCACTAAAGTGATCTTCACTCTGTAACAGTACAAGTTAATGTGCAGACGTCATTGAAATTCCCGTTTTGGAAATCGCGTCCCTTTTGGACATATATTAAGTCGAATGTACCTCCTGTATGTGTTAAGTGCTATATAAAATTACGCTAGTCAAAAGGGTTGTCTTTAACCCTCCGAAACCTCCCTGCGACAGCCAAAGGTACCTTGTGAAGAGTCGTGTGCTGCCTAAAGTTTCCGACACCAAGGGTAAGTCATTTTAGCGGTCGATGTATTAATTTCTTTGCTAAAAGTGTTATAAACAAAAAGGTGTTCTATTCGCAAGCATAACAATTAACCAAAAGTTAATTAAATCATTATGTAATACAGTCCTAACTTTCATCTAAAATTTTGAGCTATCGAACGCAAACAATATATATATATATATATATATATATATATATATATATATATATATATATATAAGCCGAAGACAGAGGGTACACGGCACTGAACCTAGCAGGACAAGAAGAACCTGAAAACGAAGAAACTCAATTAGATAATCTAAAAACACGTTGGCGAGGTAAAGCTCTACATAGAAGATTCCTCGCAAGTATGCACCAACCAGACGTAGACATATCTAAATCGAATACTTAACTTATAGCAGGGTATCTATTCCCGGAAACTGAAAGAGCTCTGCTGGCCATCCAAAATTAAGTAGTCCCAACCAGGTATATGGAAAGCCATAATAGCATCGGAAAGATCGCCCATGAGTTAGTTGGTCTCAAATGGCGAATTATACTGGATTTCATGGCATATCACAAATAAATACACTCCACAACCCGTGATCGAGAATAATGAAGCAAAAATCTACTGGGACATCCCTATAAATGTAGACAGGGCAATGGAGCACAATCGACCGAATGTGGGGATGTGGAATAAGACCGACAAAACGGCAGTGCTTATTAATTTTGCTGTGCCACTAGAACACAACATGGAGCAAACCTACGCCGCAAAAGTCAATAACTATACAGCTGCGGCTAGAGAAATTAAGGACATGTGTAACCTCAACAGAGTTAAGATCATGCCACTGAAGAACTAAAGGGCTTGTATATGTGAAGACGATCAGACTCCCGACATTTTTTATTTAAGAAAACTTCTTTTCAGGGTTTCGGCAGAGACTCATCCCTTTTTCAAAAATCAGATAACCGAACACTTCTTAGAAACAAAAAACAGAGTAAATATAATTTGCGTTATATAATAGAGGACGCATAAAACTTACCACAGAACGTAAATGTCGAATCCAAAAAATAAAATTGCAACATAAAACACGGGGACGCTTACATTACATTACATTCAAATTCGACGTACGTACAGGGTTTTTTTTTATATATTGCCACCCCCCTTATGTTTTTATTTGACATTTTAGAAAAATGTGTCCCAAATAAAAGTTTAATGGTTTCAAATGAATTTTTATGAAAACATTTTTTTTCATATACAGGGTGTTACAGAAAGTCTGGGCGTGGTCCAAGTTTCTTATTTCAAATAGGTACCCCATTTTTTTATTGAATTTTCGGATTCTCCTGAGAATTTTACACATTTTTTATAAGGGATATTCTATACTTAAATCTAAAGCCTAAAGAGATATTGTTATTTTTTGAAAACTATTATGTAAAACAGGTAAACATTTTTCTGGTCGTAAACTGGTCATTGACGGTGACTGTTTTACTGTTTGGTAGACTTTCTGTCAATTTCTGGATAAAATGTCACATTTCCGATGAGGAAAAATCCGACAACCTTCGCATAGCTTATGAGAATAACGAAAATACACAGGCAACCAGAACAGAAATCACCATCTTCCAACGAATCGCCATCTAAACAAACATTTTTTGAAATATCAGACGTGGATTTTTTTTCTTCTACGGGGTATTCCAAAAACATCGAATTTTGGAAATATGCATATGAATCTAATTAAGGCAACACATGTTTTTAAAAAATATATGTATAATATTAACGAAAACAGAAAAGAATATTTTAAAAACTACACACAGCGTCAAAAAACTTGGACCCCTTCATAAGTCGCAATGCAAATAAGCTTTCCTCAAGACCGCGTATCTTCAGTAATAAATGAACCAACGAAGTGATTGAAAAATGATTATGTCGACGAATAGCGGGACTACCACTTTTAGTTAACTGAGCCATGATATTGTAATCAGCAAGCTAATAAGGAGAGTTTAATTTTTTTTAGCCAGACCTCCCATTTAATTTGCATTAGGTCCTGTGTTGAGAAACTTTTAAACACTCTGTAGAGCGTTCTAATTACAATAGAATATTTCATGTGGCTAAAAGTGGCAGCCCTGCTATTCGTTAACATACACTTTTTTTAATCACATGGTTGGATCATTTATTACTCAAGATACAAGGTCTTGAAACAGAGCATTTTTGCATTGCGTCTTATGAAGGGGTCCAAGTTTTTTGACGCTGTGTTTATTACAAAAAACTACATATTATCAAATAATTCAATAATGAAATGAAATATAAATATTATAATTGCTGAATATGTCCACCATTCATTTCAATACAATTTGTATAATCTGCTTCGATTTTATTAATCGCATTAATAATGAATTGTGCATGATTATTGTTTAAATCCTCAATGGCTTCAATTATTCTCCTTCTTAACACCTCTATATCTTCCGTGGGAGTTTCATATATTTTATTCTGCAAAAATCCCCACAGAAAAGAGTCAAGAGGTGTTAAGTCGGGACTATTGGGCGGCCACCGAATCGGTCCAGTCCGACTAATCCACGTTTCAAAATTTTGATTTAAAAAATTTAGGACCGCAAAAACATTGTGTGGTGGGGCTCCATCTTGTTGCCAAATAATTTGGATGTATTGACGGAGGGGTAAGTCATCCAAAATAGGTTCCAGATCATTATTTAATAAATTTAGATATTTTTCTCCATTTAAAGATCCATCAATGAAAATCGGTCCAATAATTTTGTTGTGAAGGAGCCCGCACCACACATTTAAAGTTTTCCGACCTTGGGTTTTAATTTCACGCATGGCCCGAGGGTTTTCCGTTGCCCAAAATCTAACATTTTTCCGGTTGTGAATCCCGGCAGTACTAAAGGCGCATTCATCTGACCATAAAACTTTTTGAAAAATATTGTTATCTTCATCTTTCATCAGCAACATTTCCTGGCAAAACATGGTTCGTTGGTGTTTCTGATCTTCAGTTAATTTCTGGACGGGTAAAATTTTGTATGGGAAATATCCATGCTTTTTTAATGTCGAATAAATTTTGAAAATAGATTTATTAAAAAAAATTGATGCGTCTTTTAAGGCTGCATTGGAATTTCTATTAACCTACCTTGAAAAAATAATAAAATATTTAATTCCTCCTCCTCATTAATAACCGCAGTACGTTTTTTTCTTTTAACAGTCATTCGATTTCGAAAGCCAAGTTCAATATTTTTGAAAGTTTTTCGAGATGGAATAGCTCGCATGGGGAAAAGCCGCTGATATTCTCTTCTTGCCGCGCAAGCATTATTATTATTCTTGTAGAAAATGCGAAGAATATCACATCTTTCTTCGTCAGTGTTATGCATCTTTTCAATGAATTGACAGAACGACAGATCACCGTCAATGACCAGTCTACGACCAGAAAAATGTTTACCTGTTTTACATAATAGTTTTCAAAAAATAACAATATCTCTTTAGGCTTTAGATTTAAGTATAGAATATCCCTTATAAAAAATGTGTAAAATTCTCAGGAGAATCCGAAAATTCAATAAAAAAATGGGGTACCTATTTGAAATAAGAAACTTGGACCACGCCCAGACTTTCTGTAACACCCTGTATATGAAAAAAAATGTTTTCATAAAAATTCATTTGAAACCATTAAACTTTTATTTGAGACACATTTTTCTAAAATGTCAAATAAAAAAGATAAGGGGGGTGGCAATATATAAAAAAAAACCCTGTACATCAAACTTTTAATAAAATACCCAGGACATTTTACGGTGAGCCGGGTCAAAACTACATTGAATGCTATCGATTTTAGGTGTTATTAGAAGCATCTAAAGCGAAATCAAAACAATGCATCTTTCTTCTTTTATATTGCGGTTTTATTATTGAGGTGGAATAGATATGCAAACATGGTATTTTTTGTAGTATTATTTATTTTTATTAGTGATTTGGGTATTAGAAGAAATTAATTAAAAAGGTTTGATTTTTTTTGTGTAACATAACATACCTATGCGTCCTCTATTCTATAACGCAAATTATATTTACTCTGTTTTTTGTTTCTAAAAAATTTTCAGTTGTCTGATATTTGAAACTGCCGAAACGTTATTTTGACAAGCAGTTAGACATACTAGTCATTTGTCATTTTGTTTTTATTTTGATAAATCAAAAACACAAGAAAAAAGCTACGTCAATATAAAAAATATGTTAAAAAAATTTCCGGAACTATATATATATATATATATATATATATATATATATATATATATATATATATATATATATATATATATATTTAGGAATAACAATACACAGTTATAACAGAGGAACTGTAAATCCAAAAAAGTGTTAAATTAACCCAAATATAACTAACGAAATTAAAGAATTGACTCTTTCTTCATATTTCTAAATGACAAAAAAAAAACTTGAGTTTTTGCATACCTTTCACCTATTTAGACCTCAGTAAATTTAAGTGTATAATCGAAAGCTAATCAAAGTAAATGTTAAATCTTATCGGTAGCATTATTTTAATCAGTTTAATGGTTTAGTCAGGTAATTCAACAATAAATTTTATAATAAGGTCGTACAGTGTAGCACTTAAGACTTGAAATAACATAAGTTGCTTAAAATTCTGAGATTTATATCGGTAAGATGCTTGGAACGATAAAGAATGGATATTAACGTTTTTACTATACCCAATTAAAAGCTGCACCGGTTTACGACTTTTACTACGAGGTATAAAGTTAAAACTAAACACCTGTGACTTATTATAAATCATATTTGAAATGTTGTAGCAATTCCAAGAAAAAATTATATTGATTGGAGTATTATAATCTTATATCTAAATTTTATAGATGAGATATTTTATTAGATATGGGCAATATGATTTAATTACGGAAATGGCTAAATGAATTTAAATACGAGCAATGATTCTAATTTTAAATATTGTTTATTTGTTGCGTATAAAATTATTAAAAAAAATTACGTATCTTATTATGAATTCCTCTAATCTGTCTGCGGTAGTTTTTAATACCTAATATAAAACAATGCATTTTGAGCAAAATATATAATTGAATTGTATCATATGGATGCTATTAATATTTTCGAAGTTTTTAGGGCGTCATGTATATCAAAAATAATTTTACTTAAGGAGACATCGCATTTTTTAAGCTAAAATTTTTATCAGGAGGAAAATTTTAATTTTTGGTCTATTTTTCATCTTGTTCTCGTAAACATACTGTATTTGCAGGGTGCCCAGTTTTCGAAGGTCTCACTTGGTATCCATTATTTAAAAAGGTAGAGTGTCGCACTATGGTACTTATTTTCTAATATACAGGGCAAAATTGAAATATGGCAATTTGGGACGCCCCTGGTATTTCGCATCTATCAACTTATCGAACAGTAAAAAGTGGGTCTTACACACTTTTTAACGTAGAATTTAGCTTTTTGCTATGAGCTTAGGTTCTATATTTGCCTCTGTATTAAAAAATGTATTTTTTATTAGTTAAGACGGCTGTTAAAATAAAAGAATATAGCCATGCCGTCCGACAACTTATTGAGTTTCTGCCAGAATAGTTGAGGAGTAGAGGTATCAAAAGTACTAAGTGCTAAATAAAAAAAAACTGAAAGACTGCGGAAATACTCTATTACATAAATAATATTTTAAAAAATCCAAACTTTAGTATCAACAAAATTCTGGACATAAGTTAAAAATTGAAGAAATAAAAAAAAATAAGAAAAAAAATGTTTCACGAAATTTTGGGAAACGAGCTAAGAGCTCCTTCAACATTTCTTTCTTTTACCGTTCGTTGTCCTTATATTTTATTTTCTTTTGTCGTTCGTTTCTATGTTGTATTGCAACGGATAAGTAAAAAAATTAAACGAATTTGGTCAGTAAATAATCATTAACACCTGAACAATACAACAGCAGCCGCTGCAGTGTGCCGGCACTCCTGCACTTAGCACCTTTCATGCATACCCGACTATGAAACATACACGTTCCGACATCTTTTAACGAACTTTTAAAATATTTACAATTATTATGAAACTTGCTCATTTGTACGTATAAGGTATACATACAAATGTGCTTGGTGGTATATAGATCGTTTTACTGGATAAATCTGAATTTTTTGACAGTGGCATTTAGAACCTTTGTTATTTCTACTTCTCAAACCACTCCGTTTGAGTTAAAAGGATTTAATTTAATTTAACTCGACTTTTTCTTCGTTATGATAGTCAATGTAATTATGAAAAACAATGAAAAAACTACATGCTCAATACTTATAACGCAAATGAAGCTTCACAAATACATTTCAGCAGGTATAGATATTTTTCCATTCTATTTAAATCACAACGTAATAAGACAACTGGATAGAAGAAATTTTCTAAAAATAATATCAAATTTAATACAGCACGGTTAATTTTCTAAACTTCTACAAATCGACAATGAACACCGCGAGATTGATAAAATAAATAAGCTGGCTTCTGTTGAAGCAATTCCAACTAGTTTTTGCAGGAAAATAGAAGAATTTGTCAGAGTTTCTAAATCAAGGATTCAAACAATTCTAAAGAAACATAAGTTTAAATCTTATAAATTTCACTTGGGCCAAAACTTACATCCTGGTGACGCGCAATACCGTATAGATTTGGTAATTGGGAGTATATTAAAACAAAAGAATTCTTGGTTTTGGACGTTTTTGGCCCCAAGAAAATAAACATGTTTTATTTTCACGGGAAAAGTTAGGCAGGTTTGTTTTTAGCGTTTCTTGCTTTACACTCGGAAGCAAAATTATATATAATATATGAAGACAGCCTTACTGCAAATAAATACCAAGATATTTTAGAAAACGTTGTATTGAAGATAAAAAGACATTTTCAATTGACACGTCTTAATAACTTATATCTGAAGATGGAACTCCTACTCACAAGACGCTCAGATGGCCTCTTCAGTCATCCGATTTATCCGTTCTAGATCCTTTTTTGTGGGGATACCCTGAAAATAAAATTTACAGCGGGCAATACCAAGCAATGGAAGATTAAAGAAATGCCAGCGGGAGAGCCTTTATAGAGTTGTCTAAAACATGACGGAGAACAATTTGAAGAATATTTTTGAGAAAATTGCCTGTATAAATTTGATCGTGCAACTCTTTTTTTTCGCGATCAATGTAAACACTATCCATATCTAAATTAACAATAGCAGCGTCTAACCAATGCGCTTCCTAGTGTTCCTCTAGAGGTTGTGGTCAAGAATCGCTAAATCACCTCTTCAAGACAGTTAAGCTCCAGACGATAAAGGGATCTTTGCCTGAAGAAGCATATTTAGTATAGACTAATCTAAAGTAGGTGTCATCATCATTATCTTTTGTCTTTGTATGATACCGCAATTAATTAATTTAACATATTCATTTTATCATGTTTAATTTTCGCGCGATCAGAATTTGTCTTAGCCTACTAACCAAAAATACAATTTTTAAGGAAAATATTGCACTTAATGTCGAAATTAAACATACAGTGTTATACATTTTTGAGAAGCTAAAAGCAAACAGGAAAAAATGGTTTACACAATTTTGGGTTATATCTAAATAATGGTTTAAGTTATATTTAAATAATATCAACAAAGAGCAGACGATTCTACTGAATTTTACATAAAAAAAAGGTCCCAAAATGCAATATTTTCGAGTTTTCCCTGCATATCAGAAATGAAAAATTTTATGAAAATTTTGTTTGCAGCATCTTTCGTTTGCCTACAACTTTCGAAAACATACTTTCTATAATAGCCCATTTTGTTTCTAATGCCTAACTTGAGGCATAAAAACAGGGGGAAATATTTTAGACCCGTTTTTGCGATATTTGAACAAAATTCTACTTAAATGTGTCTATTTATCCAGAAAGGATTTATTTGGCTTCGTGTACATAAGGTGCCTAAAATGGGTTTATTTTTCCATACACAATGCGTCTAAAATACATTTTCGGACAGACACAACGTGTTGGAAAAGTGTCGATACCATGGCCCTCGAATTTTGTTACTGTGTCCAAACTAGCACAAAATAGAGGTGAGTTGCAATTTCACAAACTGTGACTCGTCTGCCACAGTCATGGTTTGCTTCAATTGCAGCCACAGTGATATTTTGTCACAGGTTGGCACTGAATTGGGCGGACCGCTTCGACTGTCGCAGCATAGAAAAAAGTTACAAAATCCCAGTCACGGGCAGGCAGACAACCACGCCAAACAGAAATTGGAACTGGCGCTGCAGAGTGCAGACTGCTATTTATATTTATTCCTTATTCGTGACATGATTTCTCACATATCGGTACTTCACAGGCAGATGAGATGATCAGATTGTTAAAGAAAAAGAAAAGTTATTAATTTGCCTAGTAATACAACACTTCATCTACTAATATGTATGATATTTTTATTAAACTCGTCTTAATAAATTTAGAAAATAAAGTATATATTCCTTTAACATTAACAAAGAAATAAACGATGAACATGGTAGTAATAAGTAGTAAAAAACAATATAAAAAAGTACTGTCTCAATTTATAACATGGATAAAACCAAAGCAAAGTAATGTAGTATGTACCTACTATTGCATAAAACATTCCTTGATTGCTTGAAGTACCTACTTATAAATCTATTTATTATTATAACTAGTTATCTATTGTAACGAAAAGGAAACAACCAACAGGTCCTTGGCTTAATAATATATAGAAAAAAAAAACGTAATAACTTCTCATATTTAAATATTAACCCAAACAAACGAAAAAAAAAAAGCTTTGGCTTAAAAACAACATAATATGTACGGGGTATACGTGAGACTTAACCTAAAAAAAATACACAAATTTAAAGTTTGCCGTTAACGTTTAAAAACATTAAACAATATATACATTTCATAAACCAGTGTCAAACCATAAATGTGCAAGCTGAGAAGCAGTGAGCACCTCTCTTTGGCGATCGCTACCGTGATTTACCCTGTAGGGTTTATGTATAACAACACGGCCAGCCCGAGGAACGGGCAAGAAAAACTGCTCCAAAAAGTCACTGCTATTTGTTACAGTGACACCACTGGAGCAGTCACATCTTGTCACTGTTCCACTAAAATCGCAGTTTGGCCCACCTCTAGCACAAAATGGAAACATTCTAGATATATGGTGTCTAAAAGATTACCAGTCAGACTTTCTTAATATTTACTTAACTTTCTTAATATTCTTTAACACAATTGAGATGATATTATGTCGACACATTTTTTTAAAATTAGACACGGTGTCAAATAGGGCACGATTCCAAGAACAACTGTCGGCACTATGTAGACATAAGAAAACTGTGCCCAACTTGGGACACATTTTGCTCCTTGGGTAGGGTTATATGCCATTTTCCAACAAAATTTAGAGCCCCGGTACCTTGCATAACTAAATTGTATGCCTTGGGTATACGGAAAATTACCCGTTTTGAAATGCATTAGATGATATTAAGGATGGGAAAAATATCGATTAAATAACCTACATGTATATCGAATTACATATCCAATATAAACAAATTCCAAAGTAATATGAGTAAATATAATATTAAGTATATTAAATTTCTTTGAGAACACAGAAATATAAGAAAGTTGTGTAGGATGTTATTTAAGTGTTGTTATACATATTTAGAATATTTTTTTCACTAGTTTTATTATTTCTAAATATTTTTTATTCGTTTGGTAGGATTGTATCATCGAACTATGTAGTTTTTATTAAGTGTTTTGAGACATAAGGATTTTTATAACGTAAGGTTTTAAACTTATGGCAAAAAAATTCAAACAAATTAATTATTTGGTATAGTCAAAAGCAGTGTTATCGTGCGGGTCATACAATTTATCAACGACAAACTTTTTAAGTTTGTTTGTCTTTTATTACGTGTATTCATATCATCCGCATAAAATCCGGAAGATGGATTAGATAGACCTATGATATTTTCATATGAAAAAAGAGGATAAACATATAAATACCAGCAGTTGCAAAAATCTTTGAGCGATGTCACTTCAAAGTCAGATTGACAAGTCAGTGACAAAATGAGTAATAGAAAACAATTTTCGGGTTTTTGCATCCACAAGCGAAAAAATGGTATTAAATCGAATAAAATATTACGAAAATGAAAATTCACCGGCCAATATCCAGGAGACAGTTGCAAAAGCTCTGGGAATCGGTATAAAGACTGTGCAGAAAATTGTGCATGAAAAAAAACTACCTACTACCGAAGATGATTAAGAAATGTACACGAAAGAAGCAAAAGACAGAATATTTAAGTGACAATGTAAAAATTGATCTTCGTAATGCAATTTACAATTTATACACATCAAAAACTAATATAACCCTTCAAGTTTTAAAAGAAGCTTTAAAAAATATTGGAAATTGGACTAAAATCGTTGTCAAAATTAATACAAATGTTGGGTTTTCGATATAAAAAGGACTGTAATCGAAGATTTTTATGCGAGTTGCCACATATAGCAAGTCAGCGTATCCAGTTTTTAAAGAAATACACTGAAAATGTTAATTTAAAATTTCGAAAAGTGGTATTTTTAGACGAGACTTGGATATTTTTTAATGGAAGTGGTTCGAAATCTTGGCAGGATGAGCCTGTAAAAAGTGTCAAGAGAAAAAAGGGATGTGGGACTAGAAAACGGTTCATCATTTTGCATGCAGGTTCTTCATCAGGATTTCTCCCAGGTGCAAGTTTACTGTTTTCTTCAACATCCAAAAGTATGGACTACCATGATAATATGAATTGTGAACTGTTTGAAAAGTGGTTAGAAGAACAACTGATTCCAAATTTATATGCTCCATCTTTAATCATTCTGGACAATGCATCTTATCATTCAAGAATCTTAAATAAACAACATACTTCATCCTGGAAAAAAGTGATCATTATGACTAGCTAATAAAACAAAAACAAAATCCTTTACCCAATATGCTGAAACTAGAACTTCTTTTAATGGTAAAATCTATTAAAAAACCAACAATATATGCTGTAGATGAAATATTACGGGAAAATGGACATATGGTTTTACGACTGCCGCCATACCATTGCCAGTTTTACGCAATAGAATTAATATGGGCTGGGGCAAAATCATATCACGAAAAACACGTGAACGATGGTCTTACATCAGATGAACTGCAAATAGTTTGGCAAGATTCATTAAATTATATTACGCCGGAGTACTGGAAGAAACCTGTGGAACATACGGAGAAATTAATATTGGATTGGTGGAATCGAGAACGAGTTCTAGATGTCTAAATAGCACCAATGATCATTGCGCTATTTGAGGACGACTCAGAAGATGAGGACTTTTAAGTGATGATGATATTTTTTTGTCTATAATATTAAAACGTTTCTGAAGGATTATATTAGTCTTTGACGTGTATAAATCATAAATTGCATTATGAATATCCATTTTGGCATTGTAACTTAAGTCTTTTGTCTTTGGATTTTTTCGTTTACATTTCTTAATCTCCTTCGGAAGTAAATTATGTTTTTTTTTCATGCACAAGTTTCTGTACATTCCTTATACCGATTCTCAGAGTTTTTGCCACTGGCTCCAGGATATTAGCCAGTGAATTTTAATTTAAAATTTTTTTTATTCGGTTTCACACCATTACTTACTATTTTAGTACATTTGTAATTTTGTAGGCAATAAATAAATAATTATAGAATACTTCTTCCAATTTTAAAACGTGTTTAAAATAAGTAAATATTTTTATTAACTATAAGACAAAATTTGATATATAAAAATGGGTAAAATCGCTTTACCAGAAACTCGGAGCTAACGAAAAATACCTGCTATATATATATATATATATATATATATATATATATATATATATATATATATATATACTATTTATAGAAAAACAATCCTAAAGACCCAAAAAATATTCTGCGAACTTTTAAAAACGGCAAAAAACCCGCACATATCTTGTGAAGTTTTGGTAAACCATCACATTAAATGAAATTTTAGTATGTTATAGATGGATTAAAAGCGTGATTATATGATTTGATTAAAGTCTTCATGGGCCGAACTAAATCCTATGACTAGTTTCAGAGGTACAGGGTGTCAAACTTTATCCAAATCCTATATAATATATATATATATATAATAAAATATATATAATATTTTTCAACATATTTATAGTACAGTGCTTCCCCAAATAAGAAAAAAGTGTTATATGAACATAAGTCCGCAAATTCTTTGTTCTCGATATACAGAGTGTTACACATTAAATGTTATTTTATTTCCTTATTTATAGAAAAAATCATGGAGCCCAAAAAATGTCCTGCAAACTTTTAAAAAAGGCTTTATTACCTTTGTAAATCAATAGGGTTAATTTTAAATTATTGCGTACATATTTAAGATCTGGGAAATTTACAGGTCCGCGCAAAATATTTTTTTATAATAAACCTATAATTTATTCGATAACAAATATATTAATTTTCAAAATGAATAAACATATAAAGGTTTCACATAACAAAGCAATATATTCAAAGACATTTTACGAAATTAATTTAATTTCTAGAGTCCTAACACTGGAACATGTGGTGGAAGATAGATCAAAATACAAGAGTTCTAACCACACTATAAATAGTTATATCAACTGCTGATGATGCTAACTTGGTTAGCGAAACGCACGTCCAGAACGTAACAAGTTGTGGTGTAGTGTGGTTAAAACTCTTGTATTTTGATTTAATTTCTGGAATTTTTTCGAAAAAAACTTAAGGGATAGAATTACGTTGCGCTAGGTGCGATTGAAAACTACTAAAAACCATGTCTCAGGGAGTTCTGAATAAGAATGAATTGATCAGTTTCCTCCTTTGAACTTTGAATTACTGTTCTATCGTTTATACTTTCACACTTTCTTTTACTTTATAAGAGTCTTTGTTTATGCTTTTTCCGATGGGATCGCGCTATTTAAGATGTAAATCATACCTAATCAAAGGTGGAGACCGATTTACAAAAACACAAAAATTATGTGCGTGCGAAAGTTGGGACCTCAGACCTACATTGCAAAACCAATTCTGGAACCAATATACCAAGTAAATCTACGGTTGGAACATTCCAACTGAGTCGTGTCTATATAACATTTTAAAGACCCCTTTAAAGTCTCTTTAGTCGTACTGCTTTAGTAATAAAATAGTGTAAAATGCATTGGACCTAATATGTTAATAAATTAATAATATATAAAGTCGAATGCGGTCTTATCGTGCGGAAAACACAGTGAATACCAAAATGTTGTGTGATTCTTTTATCGAGCTATTAAATCTCGATGGGCTATTTAGAAATATACAGTGAGAAAGAAAATAGTTTTTTTTTTAATTATATTACGCAATATTATTAAGATAGCCATTTAATATTATTTTATAGATTAAATGCCGAGGGACTAAATAAGAAAATTCGCTAAATATGTATTTGGTTAAAATTTTTTGGTTGGCAAAAACAAAAATACACAAAATGGCAAGCGCCTTAAGCGGTTCGAATCAGTGGACCAATCAGGATATGTTCTGTTTATACAGCCACTTAATGAAAGTGAGATTTTTTCATATATATATAGATATTTTATATATATACATATATATATATATATATATATATATATATATATATATATATATATATATATTTGAATATATTGCTTTGTTATGTGAAACCTTTATATGTTTATTCATTTCGAAAATTAATATATTTGTTATCGAATAAATTATAGGTTTATTATAAAAAAATATTTTGTGCAGACCTGTAAATTTCCCAGATCCTAAATATGTACGCAATAATTTAAAATTAACCCTATTGATTTACAAAGGTAATAAAGCCTTTTTTAAAAGTTTGCAGGATATTTTTTTCTTATTTGGGGAAGCACTGTACTATAAATATGTTGAAAAAAGTAATTTGGTGTCATCTTGGTTTCCCCCATATATTATATAGGATTTGGATAAAGTTTGACACCCTGTACCTCTGAAAATAGTCATAGGATTTAGTTCTGCCCATGAAGATTTTAATCAAATCATATAATCACGCTTTTAATCCATCTATAACATACTAAAATTTCATTTAATGTGATGGTTTACCAAAACTCCACAAGATATGTGCGGGTTTTTTGTCGTTTTTAAAAGTTCGCAGAATATTTTTTGGGTCTTTAGGATTGTTTTTCTATAAATAAGTAAATAAATAAATGGAAATTTAAAAAAGACGTTTATTATACTGTAAAACTTACTTTTATAAGTATTACCTTTTTAGGAAAATGCTCGGTGCCAACTAAAAATCCAACTTTACATATTCGGCAATTATATGTATTTACCTGATCTGACAACTCTTGGGTGAGGCTACTCCGTAATACTTCCATAACTTCTTCAATAACCATATTTTATTTAGTAGAGCACATTTTATAATAATGTATTTTTCATATAATTGCTATGAAAACAAAAACATCTAAAAAACACTCAAACAACAAGGCCTGAAAATGGGGAATCATGTCCCACGGCTCAAATTGGTTCGTCGTAGCCAATTTCATACATTATTTATATGATATGGTTGGTGGTTGCTCAGTTAACGTCTGTTTTTATTTTATTTCCTTCCCAAAGTCGACGTGTCTAAAATATTTGAAATATTTTTGTCATTAAAAGTTACATTGTGGTGTAAAAAATGAGTGTACATCCTGAATTTAAGAGCATGCCCGAAATGCTCTCGTAAAAAAAATACAGTGTGTAAGTGGCGAAGCTATGCATAAGAAAATATAAGCAATGCTTAGCGGCACAACCATAAAAGGGGCTCGCGAGGGTAAAATTATGAAAAATGGTACAAATAAAATAAAATAATTATATCGTAAACACTGATATTGTCATTCACCAACATGTCATCAAGCAAGTAACGTTAACAAATGAATGTAGGATTACTACTTACTAGTACATGTCCTCATGTTCGCTCAATTTTAAAATATTTGTCAGTTCCAGAAATGAATCAACTTGTTTACCGATAATAATTGTTCGAAGCTAAGCTCTTTTATTGTGATAATATACATATCTAATACCCAATAAAAATCATTAATTTTAAATAATTTTTCATGATTTTGGCAGTAGAAATCATTAAAAAAAGAGAAAGAACTAGAAAACCAAAACTAGACGACTTTTTTAATACACCCGTTGAAAACTGAACCGAAAATAAATATCGCTGAAATTGAAACACAAATCTGTCCATTCACAAGCTCCAAAATCGATCTTTTAGCCCTGAAAATGACGAATTCGTAGAAAAAATATCAACCATTAGTGAAAATAAAAATGAACGATTTCGGAAATTTCGTAGATTCAGAACTGAACGACGAACCTAAAAAACTTATAATAAGCTCTGAAGCATGCAGACCCATATGGCAATTTTCTAGAGATCCAAAACGGGAAGGCAGAAAATTTTCTGTTAGTTATTATAATACACAAACTAAGTATGGAATACTGCCTCCACTTTGATTATGTTATTCGAAGATATTAGATTTGGCTTATTGTGAACCGTGTTGGTTATTTTCCAATAAAAAAACTAATGGTGTACGGGTGTTCGCGAATGGAAAAATATAAGCCTTAAAATTCAGCAGCATGGCACATTAAATTTTCATATTCAAACTTACAAAATCTACGGAAAAAAATCTAACAATCGACGCACAGACCGAACATCTTATTCGATATGAAACGTCATTTTGGAAACAAGTTTTATATCGTCTATTTAACATTATCCCAACACTCGCTGGCATTAAGGGGTGATCGAGAAGACATTTCAGATATTGATGAATATCAAGGGCATTTCTTGGAGCAACTTTCCTCGAAATATGATAATATTATGAAGCAAGTTCCCGAGATGAAAGTTTGATATTTTTACATTTATTAATTTTTCCTTCTTTAAGTAATAATATTACTTACGACACTTGTTCTAGGTAGTACAAGATACTTAAGCAAAGACATCCAAAACGAACACAAGTTAGGAACTATTTTAATAGCAAAAATTAATGAAGCACCCTTCTTTTCACTAATAACGGACACTATTCAGGATATATCTAAAATTGATCAGCTGAGTGTTGTCATTCGATTTGTTAAAGTGAAGGCTATGTATGAGGATACACGAGAAAGAACAATTAAAATTAAAGAAATTTTTTGAAGTTAAGAATCATTCCGCTGAGGGTATGGTAAAAACTGTAATGGATATATTAAAGCAAAAAAACATTAATATCAAGAACTGTTATGACCAAGTATACGATGATGCAAGCGTGATGAGTGGAGTATACAGTTGCGTATAGCAGAAAAATCTCAAAAGCAAAAAGAATGACGAAATTGATCAAGCTAAAAAAATATTTAATAACTTCGTTTTACACACTCTATTAATGTTTAAAATATTATCTGAAATAAATCTGTAATCGTACATTTTGCAAAAGCTGAACCTAACCTAACCTAAATGAAGCAGCAAAAACATTAGCTGATACAAAAGAAAAGTTGCAAAATTTCAACAAAAAGTAAAGAAGCATTTCGAAGAGCTAGCTTCTAATGATAATTTTTAAAATGAAGAAAATGTATTTAAAATTAATTTTTTTATTATGTATTAGATACCACAATAGAAAGGCTTAGCAGTCGATTCAAAAGCTTCGATGAATTATCAAATACTTTTCAGTTTTTGGAACCGAAAAATATTTTGATAATGAGTAAAGATTAATTAGTACAATCCTGCAATTTAGTACAAAAAAATATTGTGATGTCCTCTTCATAGTAGTCCTAGCATTCAATTTTATTTACTTGCTAAAAGATGAACTGAAAGAAAATATGAATTTTCGGAATTTAGACAATTTACTGTTAAATAAGTATAGTGTTCTTAAAAGCAATTTGAATCAAGTTATTATGGTTTTAATTTTGTTTTTGACGCTGCCGTTAACAGTTGCCACTGCTGTCATCCAGCAAACTAAAGATTTTAAAAAAATATTCGAGGAATTCTTTAAGTCAACATATACTGCATGATCTCTCAGTGTTGGCAGTTGCATCTAATATAGCGTCATCTATGAATATTTGAGATCTGGTAGATCAATTTGCAATTAGTAAAGCGCGGAAATTAGAATGACTATTTGATATTTTATTTTTGTTTTAAAGTTTGTTTTGTTTATTATATAATCTGTTTTTTTGACTCCTTGTTAAATAAAACTGATTTAAACCAAAAATTTGTATTCTTGAAATTTAAAAAAAATATCGCATTCTCAGATGTTCTTATTGACATTATTGTTTTACTACTACAAGGTACCTAGCTCCGCCGCTGTAGGATCGACATTAACAAATATCGATAGAGCATATTTACTAGTTATAGCTTTAAACATTTCCTTATTACTTGTACCTAAATTACGACAATTAAAAGATCATTTATGAAGTATGCCGCATCTGTATCGTGTCTTTTATAAACTATAAAATGTTTTATGACGTTAGGTTTATACCAGAATGTTTCAATATTTTTTCGTAAGTTAATAAGAAGCAGCGAGATAACTGAACATGGCAGTTAATAAAGTAGTATATTTTATTATTTTGGAACTTTATAACACGCAGGTGGCCATTAATAACCCATAAATACACAGCATCATAAGAGTATAATTAATTCCTGATCAGTATGGATTCGTTCCGTTTTTTTCTGTTTCGAAATAAGCTTATTCTTCTGTCTTCTTGGGGTCTTTATGGGTGAAATTTACACTATTTTAGTTTTAATATATGGCAGTGTATTGGTCTCTTTGAACCCGGTCCCTTGGTTCAAAGATAAACCAGGAAAATAAGTTCCTTTTCTCTCAGGGTCGTTTTTTATATCCGGAAGTTGAGGCCTTTTTCTGACAACTTAACCAATCATGGGTTTCTTTTATCTCATCTTGTATCTGTCAGCCAGAGTTAACATGAGAAGACATGGAAGCATGTGCAGGCCTCGGGCAAATCATTCGGATAGCATTGCTCACCTCCCTGTCTAGATGAATCTCGGCTCTTGGGGGCCTCCTCTACCCGGAATACTTGCCCCTGGAGGTACATGGATGTCGGATCTGAGCTTCTCAGGTTTTCATCCATCCCACTAGTGGGGGGCGAGTTTTTTGAAAGTCGTCACAATTAACTCCTTCCTGAAGTAAAAAGGTACTCTTAGAACAGTTCTCGAACCCTCCAGCTATGCTTCTATTGGCGAATAGAGGAAGTGAAATATCCCTTAAATTTGAAAACTCATTCCGCTATATAGGAGAGAAGGTAATTTAAAATTTATGTGTAGATTTTAGTTGAAGCGGAGCCCGAGAGCTCTCCCTCAACCAAGGAATCTACTGGTCCCTTGTTAGCAAGTCTGGCTTGCATTCGGGGTTGTTTAAAACTTGATTTTTCCAATCTTAACCTGTCCTATATGTATCTTCTCTGTACAATATTTCTTGTGTAGTATCCTAGTTAACTAACTTGTACCTTCTTAGCAGCCAAACGTCTATTGGCTTTTTCTTGGCTACTCGGATGATGGACGTTATATTAATAACTCTATGATGATGTTTGGAACCTTCATTCGTAAATGGGCTTGCAATTGTGACTGCCAGATTCTCTTCCAGATAACTTTGTTTGCCAATTCCATTTTCCTTTAATCACTATTTTTGTTTAATCTTTCATTCTACTCTTTTACTTTAAACTGAAATAGGACTCTATTTATACTGGCTGATTAGTTCAACAATAAAGGTATCATATTTTTAATGACAGCTAGTCTTGTGCGAGACAGGATTTGATTTAGCTCGCCTCTGCCTATAACAGACATTTATTATAATAGTTTTGATGACACCTTGACAAACTAAACCTCGTCTCGTCAACAGTTTTTAGACTTAAATATTTAAGATCTTTATACTTGTCAGCATAGGTTATTATCTTTTATTGTTTTATTCTTATCGTAGACAGTTATAGAAAATGTCTGAAAGAATAAATAGCCAACCTAATCCATAGTCTATACTTTTAGCAATATCCAAACATCTCATATTGCATATAGGAGTGGACCCGATTATATATCAGTAATAAATAACTAACTCAATATATTGGTTGACTCCGAGTGCAAATCCGAGTGCCTCCGATGTATGGAGGAGACAGCCAGCCATGTGCTGTATGAATGCCCGGCAGCTGCCAGGATCAGGTTCTACATATCCGGTAGGGAAATTCTGCAGCCTAAGGACTTGCCGAATGCCTTTCCCAATGCAATGATAAGACCCACTGAGGATTTAGAGTTGCTTGGGGAAGTGTAAATATAGGTGTGAGCCACAAAAGAAAAGTTGCAAAATTTCAACAAAAAGTAAAGAAGCATTTCGAAGAGCTAGCTTCTAATGATAATTTTTAAAATGAAGAAAATGTATTTAAAATTAATTTTTTTATTATGTATTAGATACCACAATAGAAAGGCTTAGCAGTCGATTCAAAAGCTTCGATGAATTATCAAATACTTTTCAGTTTTTGGAACCGAAAAATATTTTGATAATGAGTAAAGATTAATTAGTACAATCCTGCAATTTAGTACAAAAAAATATTGTGATGTCCTCTTCATAGTAGTCCTAGCATTCAATTTTATTTACTTGCTAAAAGATGAACTGAAAGAAAATATGAATTTTCGGAATTTAGACAATTTACTGTTAAATAAGTATAGTGTTCTTAAAAGCAATTTGAATCAAGTTATTATGGTTTTAATTTTGTTTTTGACGCTGCCGTTAACAGTTGCCACTGCTGTCATCCAGCAAACTAAAGATTTTAAAAAAATATTCGAGGAATTCTTTAAGTCAACATATACTGCATGATCTCTCAGTGTTGGCAGTTGCATCTAATATAGCGTCATCTATGAATATTTGAGATCTGGTAGATCAATTTGCAATTAGTAAAGCGCGGAAATTAGAATGACTATTTGATATTTTATTTTTGTTTTAAAGTTTGTTTTGTTTATTATATAATCTGTTTTTTTGACTCCTTGTTAAATAAAACTGATTTAAACCAAAAATTTGTATTCTTGAAATTTAAAAAAAATATCGCATTCTCAGGTGTTCTTATTGACATTATTGTTTTACTACTACAAGGTACCTAGCTCCGCCGCTGTAGGATCGACATTAACAAATATCGATAGAGCATATTTACTAGTTATAGCTTTAAACATTTCCTTATTACTTGTACCTAAATTACGACAATTAGAAGATCATTTATGAAGTATGCCGCATCTGTATCGTGTCTTTTATAAACTATAAAATGTTTTATGACGTTAGGTTTATACCAGAATGTTTCAATATTTTTTCGTAAGTTAATAAGAAGCAGCGAGATAACTGAACATGGCAGTTAATAAAGTAGTATATTTTATTATTTTGGAACTTTATAACACGCAGGTGGCCATTAATAACCCATAAATACACAGCATCATAAGAGTATAATTAATTCCTGATCAGTATGGATTCGTTCCGTTTTTTTCTGTTTCGAAATAAGCTTATTCTTCTGTCTTCTTGGGGTCTTTATGGGTGAAATTTACACTATTTTAGTTTTAATATATGGCAGTGTATTGGTCTCTTTGAACCCGGTCCCTTGGTTCAAAGATAAACCAGGAAAATAAGTTCCTTTTCTCTCAGGGTCGTTTTTTATATCCGGAAGTTGAGGCCTTTTTCTGACAACTTAACCAATCATGGGTTTCTTTTATCTCATCTTGTATCTGTCAGCCAGAGTTAACATGAGAAGACATGGAAGCATGTGCAGGCCTCGGGCAAATCATTCGGATAGCATTGCTCACCTCCCTGTCTAGATGAATCTCGGCTCTTGGGGGCCTCCTCTACCCGGAATACTTGCCCCTGGAGGTACATAGATGTCGGATCTGAGCTTCTCAGGTTTTCATCCATCCCACTAGTGGGGGGCGAGTTTTTTGAAAGTCGTCACAATTAACTCCTTCCTGAAGTAAAAAGGTACTCTTAGAACAGTTCTCGAACCCTCCAGCTATGCTTCTATTGGCGAATAGAGGAAGTGAAATATCCCTTAAATTTGAAAACTCATTCCGCTATATAGGAGAGAAGGTAATTTAAAATTTATGTGTAGATTTTAGTTGAAGCGGAGCCCGAGAGCTCTCCCTCAACCAAGGAATCTACTGGTCATTGTTAGCAAGTCTGGCTTGCATTCGGGGTTGTTTAAAACTTGATTTTTCCAATCTTAACCTGTCCTATATGTATCTTCTCTGTACAATATTTCTTGTGTAGTATCCTAGTTAACTAACTTGTACCTTCTTAGCAGCCAAACGTCTATTGGCTTTTTCTTGGCTACTCGGATGATGGACGTTATATTAATAACTCTATGATGATGTTTGGAACCTTCATTCGTAAATGGGCTTGCAATTGTGACTGCCAGATTCTCTTCCAGATAACTTTGTTTGCCAATTCCATTTTCCTTTAATCACTATTTTTGTTTAATCTTTCATTCTACTCTTTTACTTTAAACTGAAATAGGACTCTATTTATACTGGCTGATTAGTTCAACAATAAAGGTATCATATTTTTAATGACAGCTAGTCTTGTGCGAGACAGGATTTGATTTAGCTCGCCTCTGCCTATAACAGACATTTATTATAATAGTTTTGATGACACCTTGACAAACTAAACCTCGTCTCGTCAACAGTTTTTAGACTTAAATATTTAAGATCTTTATACTTGTCAGCATAGGTTATTATCTTTTATTGTTTTATTCTTATCGTAGACAGTTATAGAAAATGTCTGAAAGAATAAATAGCCAACCTAATCCATAGTCTATACTTTTAGCAATATCCAAACATCTCATATTGCATATAGGAGTGGACCCGATTATATATCAGTAATAAATAACTAACTCAATATATTGGTTGACTCCGAGTGCAAATCCGAGTGCCTCCGATGTATGGAGGAGACAGCCAGCCATGTGCTGTATGAATGCCCGGCAGCTGCCAGGATCAGGTTCTACATATCCGGTAGGGAAATTCTGCAGCCTAAGGACTTGCCGAATGCCTTTCCCAATGCAATGATAAGACCCACTGAGGATTTAGAGTTGCTTGGGGAAGTGTAAATATAGGTGTGAGCCACAAAAGACCACACAGCCTCAGTGGAGGGCCGGTTTGATTCACTCGTTTTTAACCTAACCTAATCTACGTCACATTTTTGCACACATTTTGCATAATTTGGCAAACCATATTAAAATGTTTGCACACCAGCTTCCGGCAGACTATGGAGAAAGTTAAGTGGGTGGGGCTAACTAAATTATTTAATGTTTTCAATAAGATTCGAAAGTACGATTTTGCCGATTTTTGCACACTTACCCAGTTTTACTTTGTAAAAAAAAAGTTAGCTCCACATTAAACTTTTTAAGGTTTTTTTACTTGTCCTGGGCGAGATATTTTAGTTTGTAAAAATAAAGTTAGCCCCCCACTCAACTTTTTTCATAGTCTCCCGGAAGTTAGTCTGCAAAAATTTTAATATGGTGGGCAAAATTTATAATTTTGATTGGGGAGGGGGCCAACTTAACTCACTCTACACTCAAAAAGCACGCAAAATGAGAGGTTCTTGGTGTTTTCCGTTAAACAGTGAAGGAATGCATACTGGTCGATGACCGTGTATGCCTGACACGAATGTGGAAGGAAAACAAAATGTATAATACATACATTATAAGATGCTTCAGAGAGGCATATATTTATTCTCATGTTTTCGTAGTACTATATTTAAGGAATACATTTTAAATCATTTTAACTTAAATGTTATACAAAAAATTATAAAGAGTATAACAAAAATGTATGCTAGATCCAAGGCAATCATTCCCATTTTTATGGAAGCACAAAATTCAACAAACGCTTGACAATAGGGTAATGCAGAGTATACCAAGAAGGGTTAAAGCAGTTATGGCTAATCGTGAAAGGAACACTAAGAACTTGTTTTCAATACATTTAGTACATTTTGCTCTATTGTTATTTACTTTTTGTTCCATTTACATTTTAAGGAACATTTTTTATTAAGTTAGGTAAGCTTTAATTGTACTAAATAGTTGAATACCTTAATTTGCTTAGTTTTGTTGGATTTTCTTCTATTACTATTACTATAAAAAAAAGACTGTGTCAGTCATACTAATTACTATAATACAGTAACCTAAATCATAACTTTAAATTTTAAAAAAGAGCTTATTAAAGTTTAGCTCGTTTACGCACGCCACTGATTATTTTGTAATTTTTTTTTCGTTTTCTGTAATTTCGACAAATAAATTAAAATACTAGTAATAAATAACCCGGAAATTATATCACTTTATAGCAATGTTTCTATCTCGTTCTACAAGGGAAATAAATTTGTTGCTTGTACGTAGGCTTGCAAGCCCAGTAAAAAATATGAAATCACATCATTTTACTTGAATCTGTAGACTTTTAAACTTATTTTAATTTTATAGACTTTTTTAATCGCCCTGTAGCTAATTACCTAACTAATTTTACCAAATTTTCATTGGTTAATTTTTCAAAAAGTTATTGAAGTTTAAAAATGAGTCTCAATTGTCAATATTCTTAACTTTTTTTGCACAATGTAGTTCAATTAGTTCTTTAACCTATGAAGAAACCCCTTAACCTTTAGTTATAAGGAACTGCCGTTCACCCTTGTGATATTTTTTTAGAATAATTGATTTAGCAGGCAAATGCCTTACTAAATTCTTATTTACTTATGACACATGTGCCAAATAAGAACTACTCTACTTTCGTTTGTATGTATATTATAATGCATTATGCACATGAAGAAAAATTTTATCTTTATATTTAACAACAAAGTTTTCACAGGCAATATTCTTTTAGATATTAATTTTTTGTTGCTTCCATTAATGATTTTTTTTCCGTTTAATGTTTGATGACTAATTATTTTCGAATTACGACTTATCATATGCCGACATACGCACCAGACGCTCGTTAAATCAATCCTTATTTTAGTTGCATAAATTCAAACAATAATAAAGTATACAGATATCGACTTTGAAGAAGCCGCTTTTGCAAGTGTTCTGCTAACTGGAGATGTGATAAGGGAACATTAAAGGTTTATTATATTTGTGCATATTCGGGTAATTCCCCGTCTATTTGGCTAGCTATGCAGAAATCCTTCATGATTTTAATTTGATTTTATATATGAATGAATTACAACGACGTAGCGAGGGTGCAGCGTCACCAGTTGTACGATAATTATCGTATTTGTACGATTAATTTGCTTAATTTTTTCTGCTTGTATTATGTACAATAATACTTGTGCGGTAATAGCAAAAAATACGATAATTTTGTAATTTCTGCAATTCGAGGTAAATCTAGTTTCTCCGAGTTACGTTACTGACCAGTGAAAATACTATTGAAAACAGCAGAGAGGAGTATTAAAACGTGGAAATAAATAATTTACTGACCAGAATAAAAAATGTGCTACCATCCTAATTTATTAAAAAAGCTTCACCAAATTTTTTAACGGGTAATTAGCTTCACTACTAGTACACGCTACCATAAAAATAATTATTTAATTCAGCCCTTAAGGGCACCGCTATTTATAACCCAACCTTACCGAAAATATAATCCTGAAAGACACTTTACATGCACTTTAAGTTACCGTTAAAATTTAAATCAGCCCTTAAGGGTTACTTTCCTCTAAAAGATTTTTACTGAAACCGTGCGACCATCGTTATTTATAACTGAAACTCAACGAAATTATAGTCATTAGTGACATTTAACAAGAGCTTTTTGCTACCATAAAAAATATTATTTAGTTCAGCCATAAAGGGCTACTATACTCTTAAAGATTTTTACTAAAACCGTTCAACCACCGTTATTTATAACTCAAACACAACGAAAATGTAGTTCTGAGAGACATTTTACAAGAGCTTTATACTACATAAAAATTATTATTTAATTTAGCATTAAAGGGCTATTTTGATTTTTACTAAAACAGTGCGACCACCGTTATTTATAAATCAAACACAACAAAAATATTGTCCTGAGAGCCATTTTACAAGAGCTATATGCTACCATAAAAATGATTATTTAATTCAGCCCTACAGGGCGACTTTACTCTTAAAGATTTTTACTAAAACTGTGCGACATCGGCCTGGTCGGTCGGAGTTCGGATAGGTTCTAATGGTGACTAACAAAAGAAGGAAATATCGGCTTTTTATATCTTTCTTTTCACTTCTAAGATTGTGAAATGTGAGAGAAGGAGATACAAAATCGTACAGACCTTGTACAGACCTTCAGAGATAGTTTAACCGTACTCAACACAATGAGATAATTTGTACAATAAGATATGATATTTTTAATCTTTAAGATATGATAATTTGTCTTCGCGCATCTGGCAACACTGCAGGGTGTATAAAAGGGCATTTGCGCTTTTCAAAGTACAACCGAGCCATAGATTCATTCCAAATATACAACCGAAAGAAAATAACACTAAAAACGTCAAAAAAGCTTTTTTTTTAGTTGTTTGTTTTTACCCTCGGGCGTCGTTTCTCTATCCCTTGCTCCCCCCCCCCATATGGCGAGATATTCTATAAAGGGCGCTGAACTTCTGCCCTAAATTTTAGTTCTCTCCCCCCCCAAGACATTTATTTTTTAGTGACGCATGAACTAACCATTGATTTCGTCGAAAATTAAAAATCTTAGGAGATACAAAGCAAGACAAGTCTTTCTATATTTTTCCATACTATATTGTAGAAGTATTTATTGTCATTGTGCCTGAGCCAGCATAGGTGTACCACTGTACCACAACAATGTGGGAATGGCAGTTGATTAGAACTACTGCCAGGGTTACCATATTTCTCTCCACTAAGAAGAGGACACGAATGTGTCAGAGCGTTATTCCGGAACCAGGTCTAAACCAAAAAATAGCTTAATAAAAAGGAATTCCTTTTGTAAACGGGTAACAACAACCAACTACCACCTCACCAAATGGCTAAAATAAAAAAAATCATGTGTTATATATTACAGTTAAATCTTTACTAATATTTCAAATTCTGGTATGACAATTATGTGATTTTTTTGTAACGTACTTAATGGCTGGGGAATAGAAGAGGATAATTCGACTAAATTGCCAATTTGATACCGAACACCCACACACATGCTTGAGAAGTGGGCATGCCCAATAAAACAAGGGCGTCTGGTAATCCTAAAAACGGAAAAATGGTGATCAACATATGTATCAAACCATACAACAAAAAGATTTTCATTTAAATTATGTCTCTCTAGCACTACCTTTAATGACTTACCAAATTGTATTGAAAATCAAATTATTTTTAAAAAATTCAAAAAATACTAAAAGTTTACTTGTTGAAAAATCAAGAGTAAATAAATAAATAATAAATTCTATGCATGGACATGTGAGAACGAAAAGGTTGGAATAAATTCATTTAAAAATCAGGTTTTTTTTCTCGAAAAAACGCTTGGAAAACTCGATTTTTAATTTTAATTTCCCTTTTCTTTATTATAATTTCATGTATATAGGGTGACCCAAGCAAGTTAGTTAGGATAGTTAACTTAATTTTTTTAAATAGAATGTCTCATTTTTTATTTTATTTTCGGATTCTACGGAAATTTTTCATCACATTTCATGTATCATAATCTACATGTCTAAATTAAGTTGTATAAAAACTCAGTTTTATTAAAATAAGGCTTAACTTTAAATAATAAATCTCTAGATGTCTAAATTATGTAATATTAATTTTAAAATTGTTAAAATGTATCACCAGCTACATCCTGACAATATCCTAGGCGAACTTCAAATTATTGCAAAACATTGTGCACTACCTAAGCTTCTATCAATTAAATTTCTTGTCTTATTCGGTCTTTAAGGTCATCAATATTGTTGGGTCTGTTGACATACACTGTATGTTTTAGGTAACCCCACAAATAATAATCTAACGGGATCAAATCAGGGGATCTGGCAGGCTATTCGAACGTCAAATATGTAACAGGTAACAATGTTATTAATTCAAAGAAATCGTCCATATTTCTCTAAGAGACCTGATTATAAGAATTGAGAGAAAAGAATAAACTAGTCTCGGTCTCAGTTAGATACATACAATTTTGTACTTTAAAATTTATTTTGTGACACATGTTTCGACCTTACGGTCATCATCAGACCTAAAATATCTGAAAAATTTTAATTATATTTACAAAAAGGATAAAAAAGTTAATGTTACCTTATAACTAGATCGCCACTACAAATTAAAACATAAAACAACTAGGTATACAATACACTATTAGACCAACACTTAGGTATAAATATTAAAAAGTATAGGCCTACTACCACACAGAAATAAAAAGTTCCAGTTGCACCAATTTCCCCTGCTATGCTTTGCTTGTCACACATAGTTTAAGAGTTTGACCAACGTTTTATAGCGCTTTGTTAAATATTTTTTTATGTAACACAATATTTAGCACTAGATACCCCTCATATCCCAACGCAGTTCGTATTCACAATTATACAAACTCAAATCTACTGAAAGCGTTAACATTAATAACATCGTTACCTGTTACATATTTTACGTAACTTTGACGTTGATTCACTGTCAAAAATAAACATTTGTTCCATTAAAAGTAATTTTTTTAAACTGTGAAACAAACAACAAATACCCCAACAGAGCGCTTATATCTCGATCAATTGTAAGTAAAATTGAAAAAAAAAGTAGCAGTTAAATGAGTTACTGTCAGTGGAAGAGAACAGTCGTAAAGCTAGTCACATAGAGTCGCACTATTGCTAACGAAAACAATATTAGTAAAGGATGTACTGAAATACCGACACAAAAATAAATGGCATCCTTATAAAGTTCAGTTAGTTCACGAACTTAATGAGGACGACTCGAATAGGAGAATGCAACTTTGTGACATAATGATGGAGATATGTGTCAATGATCCTCAATTTTACGAAGAATTTTTACAAAACTGTTTCCGCTGTGTGAATAGACAAAATGGTCGAGATTAAGCTATAGAAAACAAGCACTGGATAATGAATTACCACACACAATACCCCCAAAAAGTAAATGTATGGGCGAGATTATTGGAAACAGAATTTTGGGTCCCTTCTTCTTCGAAGAAACTTTAGCTGGAGAAAGATATTTAGAATTTTTAACATTCGATTTGATACCTGCGCTTGCTGTATTGTATCCAAATCCAGTAGATCCCGATATTCCCAATGATACATTATGGTATCAACAGGATGGAGCACTAGACCATTATACTCGCTCGGTTCGTGAATATTTAGATGCTGTTTTCCCTGGTAAGTGGACTGGTAGACAGGGTCCGATAGAATGGCCTGCCAGCTCCCCTGATTTGACCCGTTAGATTATTATCTGTGGGCTTACCTAAAATCTATAGTGTATGGTAACAGACCCAACAAAATTGATGACCTTAAAGACCGAATAAGACAGACGAATGACAAGTGCACAATGTTTTGCAAGAATTTGAAGATCGCCTAGGATATGGTCAGTATGTTTCTGGTGATCAATTTCAACAATTTTTAAATTAATATTACATATTTTTTTCATCTAGACATTTATTATTTAAACTTAAGCCTTTTTTAATAAAATTGATTTTTTATACAACTTAATTTAGACATATCGACACCTAATCTGGCAACCCTTAATATTGAAGAAAAAGCGTTAAGAAATATAAAAGATCAAAGAGGCAACAGTACAGCTCCTAAAAATAAAACTAAACCTGAAAATTATGAACGATATGTGAACTATATTAAAGCGTTGCCAGCTATCCCATGGCACTATTGCCGGGAAAGCTCAAATAAAAAGTATTTACCATTAGAGTTTAATAAATATATCAAGATTGTTTTTACTCTATAAATTATGGTGTATCGAAAATAATTATGAGTATTTGAGCCCTTCCTTATTTAGAAAAATATTCATCAAGCATTTTAATATTGGTTTTCACATGCCCAAGAAAGATAAATGCAGTGTGTGTTGGTTTTATGAATGATAAAGCTACCGAAGAAGAGCGAGAAACATATGTTGTAGCTTTGACATCCAAAAGGTGTTGGGGACACCTCATGGGGAACTTGATATGCGAAGTTTTTATTATAATCGATATGCCGTCTACAAAAAGTTTTTGTGGGGCGAAACAGATGGAAAAAGAGGATGCAACGAAATCTCTACAATCCTTTATAAGTACTTGCAGATACTTGAAGAGAGGGGATTTCATTATACTATTGCCCATTTTCGACAAAAATAAGGTCAATAACCCTAAACTTTTTGGTACCAGGCCATACCTATATGCAGGTTGATAGTATGCATGCAATAATACAGAAACATGCTAAAAAAATGGTAATTTGGGCCCCATCTCAATGTCAACCGTTATTCAAAACGCTAGAGTAGATCCAAAGGCCTATGAGGTGTACGTATTAACACACAAAGATTTTTTGGATTTCAAGACAGTCCAAAAAAATTTTGCCAGATTAAATTAAGACCGACACTAATGGCGACATTATTAGATTTTTGGATATTCGTCAAATCGAATGTGTCAAAGGTTTGACATTAGAAATTAGAAGGTGAATACAAATTCATAAGCATTGAGAAACGCCCTCTGAGGAAATATACTATTTAAATCCTTTGTATGATGCCCCGCTATCAAAATCAACAAAAAAAATTAAAAGTATTGAAGAAATGTGTTTGAAAAACATTATTCCAAAACGATATCATGCTGAGTACAATTCGTTTATTCATTCAGAAAATGTGAATTTAGTATTAGATGAAACAGATGAAGAAGACGAAGTAACGTGTAAAAAAATGTAAGAAAATGTTTATCTTTAAATTAGAATTTTAGGTTCACTAAATAATTTACATAAGCTTTTACATCAAAATATGATGTTTTAAGTTGTTACCCATGCATTTTTTATCTAAAATAAAAAATCAAAAAAACATTGAATGTATTTTTTATTTTTATTCAAAAAAGACCTAAGCCAATGGGCCTAACCCACATACTCTGCAAATTCTAAATTAAGTCGAAAAAGGTAAAAAGACCTAACCAACACTTTTAATTTTAGAAAATCTATAGATACTACCACAAAAATATTTTCAAACCTAAATACTATTTACTTTTTACAAATGTCTGTAATTTTTTTTATTGTAAAGTGCAAAAATTAAATTTGTCATTCCTGTAAAATGAAACTTTTGTCGATATGTAGATTATGGTACACGAAATGTGATCAAAATTTTCTGTAGAACCCGAAAATAAAATAAAAAATGGGATATTCTATTTAAAAAAATTAAGGCAACTGTCATAACTTGCTTTTGGGCCAACCTGTTTACATAAAATTATAATAAAAAAAGCGGCAATTAAAATAAAAAGTCGACGGGCCCGAAATGAATTTATTTCATATATATATATATATATATATATATATATATATATATATATATATATATATATATATATATATATATATATATATATATATATATATATATATATATATATATATATATATACATATATTTATTTCATATATATATATATATAAATATAAATATATATATATATATATATATATATATATATATATATATATATATATATATATATATATATATATATATATATATATATATATATATATATATATATATAGTATATATAGTCTTAAAATGTAAGTTAAACTTATTAAAAGTCATATGCATTGTCAAAATTCAATATTTGTGTTAAACAAAGAACTAACTAAGAGAAGTTATTTGTAAAAATTCACGCCATCGAGTCTTGGGATATGGGGATTATTTTTTATTTTAAAATTTTAAAACTATAGTTGAATTTCGACGAGATTTTGCCAATCTTCTCCTTTGGGGAACAACCATTGGTCTCCAATACAAACATACCAACATATACTATTCCATTCGCTAGTGGACACATATTTATGAATAATGCGCTGCTAAACTCGGCAGAGAAAAGTTGTTTTTTTTTGACTCGTTTGATGGATCATTATATATGAGTAGCCTCAACAAAAACTCAACTAGAAGTAAAGCATTTTCTTTACATTTATCAAAACGCATAACTACCATAAATTAAAAACTTCAAGTATTTCACAAAGTATTTAAATTACAGCATAACTGTTTCGTCGCATGCACCGATGCAGTTGTAAATGAGCTAAAAACTTGAGTAAAAAGATACAAAAACATTAACAGTTGGTTTCTGTGTAACCGCATTTTTTATCGGACGTTATCTATTAGGACTGCCGATAAATTTCCTAACCAATTTATTGCCTGTCGGGTTTCTATATTTTTCTTGGATAAGATATCTAGGAGCAGACAATGATTTGTGGATCCCCTATTGACTAAATACAGTGAACATGTAAATGGTGTTCGATATACTTATTCGTAAGAAAAAAAACAGAACACTTATGAATAAATTCATTTATTATTAAAGATATGTATTGATATATGCAAGTTTTATAGTTATTCCTAATACCTACAAACCTAATTTTTGTGGTATTCTCTGTTGCGATATAGTTAAAGTTTTATTATAATTGGAAAAGTTAACCTTCTAAAATCGAAAAAATGTGTAATTAAGGCCGACACAAAATAACCAGTGTTTTTTTATAATGAATGGTCTATTTTCTGTTCACAGGATTAACACAAAAAATTACTTAAAAGTATTTTTTTCTAGTTTGAGAAATGTATAATGTCGTCATGGAAGGAAGGACCGAAAAAACACTCCGATTTATATACCTAAACTTGCAGAGCGAAGCTTTACCAAGTGAAAGTGCTCGCTCTTAATATGTTTATCCTCTCCCTGAGAAAAAGAAAGCTTGTTGTTTTAGTGTTTCGTTCACAATCTGCTTAATGATTTTAGCATTGTAGCTCTTTTTTTCTTTAAATTAAATTATTTTTTTCACACTTACATATTACATTTACTCACAAATACGTAATAAAGAGCACGAGCAGCGCCACGCTCGACCATCGAAATATTATTTCTCATTTACCAAGATATGTGGCTCGAATAAAACCTCAACTCTGCTCAACACTGTCTCCAATCCTGCGAGCCCCATATTTTCTTCCTAACCTACACCAATACAAGCCGTAAAATGCAACCTTTGCTTTGAACTTCTTCCATAATTTCGCCTGCTTTCTGCGTATGTTCGTATAATCTATTTTGTACAAGACTTTCCAATCTGATTCGAATGGATAAAATATCTCTATCTATTTCTTGTGGCTCAAACTAGCCCTAAAAACTTCCACTAAATTTATTTGTTGTATCTACCGCTCTCAACTAATAATAAATTAAACTCTAAGCGCTATTATTTTTATGATAGTAAGCCATGATAAAAGACAAGTCTTATCCTTGCGATCAAGGTTTTATCATGGAAATGGAATTCAATATAATTCAAAATAGTATTAAGATATTAGATTAGTATTAAGATTTTACGTAAAGTTTCATTTAAAAAGTAATGCGGATATTTCAATTTTAGTTAAATTTTTTTAAAAAACTACCTTAAATCATCGCCGTTGGCGAAAAGATCGCAAGTAACATTTTATGATTTGTAGAAGTAATTATGATGTTTCTGTTACTTTTTTATATAAATAAAGGTTTTATTATTAAGAATCTGCAACACTTTTGCGACAACATTGTAACCCTTAAATCGCTTAAATGAAGAATCATAACAAGGTTCCCCGTTATCTAAATTTTATAGCCCTTATGGAACTGAAGGTTTTAATACTGAATTATCAGCAACACTTTTGTCAGTCCTATAAAACATAATTAGAGGTATATTAATATCCGCAAGAGATGACAGGAATCTTTACAAAGGAGAATTATTTAATAAACATGCAGGTGCCAGCTACGCCACCTACACGAAAAAACCGCAGGTGTAACTTTCTTGTAAAAAATATATGCCGTTCATAATTTACTGATAAAATAACATCTTACCCCTTCTAAAATATAATCGCCACCGATTAAACACAGCATATATTTTGAAAATAAAGATCTTGTAAAAATGCGTAAATTTTGCTATATATATATATATATATATATATATATATATATATATATATATATATATATATATATATATATATATATATATATATATATATATATATATATATATATATATATATATATATATTTATATATATTTTTATATATATATATATATATATATATATATATATCTATATATATTTATAGATACTAAAATCAATAAAAATGCGCTTTCACACACCTTTATCAAAAGTTCTTGGCCGGAAAAGATATATGTAGATAGCAGAAATATATAATTTCTGCAGGTGCAAAACGGCCTACAAGAAGAATTGGTTTCGATTATGTCACAGGGTACCCTCCTGCGATCATGATTTCTGGGCCTTTACCCTCATCAGGCAGGCTTGTACCCAGGGAGATCTGAAATAACAGATTGCTCGATATGACAAAATCGAAAACGAAACGTCTATCATACTGAAACAGTACTACATGCTAAGTATAACACTTAGCGCCACCTATTGGGGCTCCGGTGGTTTCCGGTTGCAAACCCATAGAAATTTGGCAAAGTATGCACTAGCACCATCATACGGAGAGTAGATACTAAAATGAATAAAAATGCGCTTTCACACACCTTTATCAAAAGTTCTTGGCCGGAAAAGATATATGTAGATAGCAGAAATATATAATTTCTGCAGGTGCAAAACGGCCTACAAGAAGAATTGGTTTCGATTATGTCACAGGGTACCCTCCTGCGATCATGATTTCTGGGCCTTTACCATGATGAAAATGCTATATATATATATATATATATAAATATATAAATATGTATATATATATAAATATATATATATATATATATATATATATATATATATATATATATATTTATATATATATTCACATATATATATATATATATATATATATATATATATGAGTGTTGACCTTTTTCAAGATTTATTGTTGTTGTTACGTTTACTTTTTATCTAAAAATGTTTGCTTTTTTCAATAAAATTATAGCACATTACATATATATAAACGTAAACATTAAGCATCAAATACATAAAACGTCCTAGTTCTATTTTTTTTTCCTTTAAAATATCTTATATACTATTGGTGATAAATAGCATAAAATAGTACTTGTGATTTGGTAAAATAAAATATCTGGATTTGACTAGAAAACATATTTGGGTACAACGATTTAAATAAAATTTTATCTATAATACACCTTAAAATTACCACAAAAAGTCAAAGAATGATAGAAATAAAAAAAGAGGTTTCGGCAGTTAATGACAAAAAAGATATATGTGGTCTGAGCCAAATTTATTTTAACTTAATTTAAATAAATAATAAAAAAATCGAAACTCAAATTCTCAACTCTTCTACTCCCCTGTATATATTTTTAAAATCCCCGTATATCTAATAGAAATAACAATATTTATTTTCGCAGACACCAAACAAAAGATAAATGCTGCAGTTTTTATAAACAAAAAATTGTACAGTATTTAAAACCAATCAATCTAATATCATTCACTACATAAACTATCCACAACGAAGATCGTTTCTATAAGGTACGTACCCGTAAATAAATTAAAAACTAAGGTGTATTATAGATAAAATTTTATTTAAATCGTATCCAAATATGTTTTCTAGTCAAATCCAGGTATTTTATTTTACGAAATCACAAGTACTATTTTATGCTATTTGTCACCAATAGTATATAAGATATTTTAAACGAAAAAAAAAATAGAACTAGGACCTTTTATGTATTTGATGCTTAATGTTTACGTTTATATGTATGTAATGTGCTATAATTTTATCGAAAAAAACAAACATTTTTAGATCAAAAGGAAACGCAACAACAATAATAAATCTTGAAAAAGCTCAACACAATGAGTGAAACGTTGAATTGATATGAAAAATTTGTGTTTGTATAAATAACCTTTACCCAAGACTATAAAATACCCACGTATAAATATATTGTTAAAGAAAATTCTGATTTATATATATATATATATATATATATATATATATATATATATATATATATATATAAATTTCCAGGTTCATTGCTTCTTTTGAGTAGACGGTTTTAATGAGGTCTCTTGTTTAAAGATATCTGGGAACATATTGCTCCTTGAATATGCATAATATTCGGAAAATTATTCGACGAAACCTTTTCTTGATTTCTCTTTAAAAGCACTGCTATACTTCCCCTTTTCTAAGACTTCATGGTAGGTAAACTAGTATTCATGTTTTATCAACCACACACCAATATCTCTCTGAAAATCAGATTATTTTTTTAATCTCCCCTCTAGTCTGTTAAGCATAAAAAAGTAAAGTTATTTGCTAACTCCATAAATATTATTTTTTCATTTCCTTAGTATTTTAATAAATGCTAAAATATTATACAGGCTATTTAAAAGCCTAGTAATTTTTACTAAATGCTAAAAAACATAAACGAAATAAAATAAAACGAATATAAACTATAGTCACAGGTAGGTACATAAAATAGTTACATGTGCCACTTCATATGTAGTAATTTAATGTTTAAAATCACTTGTGTGCCACTTATAAAAACTTTTTAAGTGATGCAATAGAACTTTAGGTTGTCAAGATATTATAAGCCTATTATCAAATGTTGACTTTAGGTGTCTCAAAAAAAATAGGAGAACAGTTTATATTCCTCTAAAAACCCTTTATAAAACATGGTTTTCAACTTATATACCTTTTAGTTAGATAGCAAAATTACTTGGAGAAACAAATGTTTCTATCTTAACTTGGCATGTCAACCCGCTAGTCACTATTCGTTGATTCCTCGATTTGATGCATCAACTTGCAAATCTCCGCATAGTGTGGAAAGTCCAGTTTTTACGTGTGGCAATTCCTGCTTTGGGCGATTTGATCTAGTTTTTCACATTGACTTCGTCGAACCATGCTTTCACATAAAATCTTTTGATTTTTTTTGTGTATTGTTAAGCATTGAAACGCATGAAATCCATGCTAACGAATTAAATAAAATTTGATGCAGAGCATGGTTCGCACCGAATAATGAATACCGAGCTTTACTATCATAGAAACAATGGCTCTTACCGTTTAATTTGTTATTCACGGTAATTTATAATATTTTAAATGGGGAAAAAATGGAGGTACAATAATTATTCCACGCACTGAATAATGCATAAGGAAAAGTGTTACATATTCCTACATAAGTCTTTTTAGAATTCCTTAAAGAGATTATTTCCTTTTACAGGAAATGCCTGATTACGATATGTCACTTTAGAGCTGTTTCTTGTAAAGTTCATGCCATGCCTTTTTTATAAACTATTCATTAAATCAATAATCTGAAATCGGATTTATACGCTGGTAAGTACACTAAGATCTATTTTGAAGATATACAACGCCTTAGAAAGTAATATTTAATCCTTTAAGGTGAACTGACAATGGAGTAGAAAATGAAAAAGGAATTGACCTAACGGGAGTCTATAAAACCAACAAAAGCTTTATGAAATAAATTAGTACGTCGCCAATAATAAATAGGTAGTATCCTAAGTACATTCAAGTGTATGTATTTCAATAATTTCACATATAGCAACAATTAAGCCAGTTTTATAATCATAGGTATTACAATCAGAAGGACCTCACTGTAGGCTTATAAAAAGAGGTCCCTGCAAACAGCTTGAAATTTTAATATGATCTACTTTTTCACTTTATTCGAGCAGTTTGTCAGTTACAGTGCGCCAAAGTTATGAAAAAAACCCTTGTTTTAATAATTCATTTCAGTATTAAATCAGTGGTAGTATAGTAAATTAAATAAATAGGATTTTGTTACTAGATTACAATTATAAAAATAACTTGAAAATATGATTTAAAATTAATATGTTTTTGCTTTGGAATACTGAACTTCGAAGGTTCTCACAACATACGGGTAGGAAGGGGGGGGGCGTAACCTAAACTTAATATAACAAATAAGTTCGAAAACTATCTTGTATTTCTTATATATCGCGAAAACAGATTTTGTATTGCTTTATATTTTCAGGTTTACTTTATAAATATAATCTAATAATAATACCCTATTTATTCTTTGAATATTATCACGGGTTTAATATTGAAATGCATTTTTAAATTAATTTTTTTTCCTAGATTTGACGCTCTGTACAGGGTATCGCGTTTTTCGCACTTTTGCGAGGTAAATCGCTTATTTTTAAAGATGGAGGGTTGCAGTTTTCGCGGCAGTTTCCTACTTTTTTGGGAAATTAAAGATAGCCTTAACAGAATTTTCATAGCTCTTTTGGTTTTTGAGATACATGGCGTTTATGAAAATGTTGCATTTTCATGAACACTTCGTATCCCAGCTATCCCTAATATCTGATAAGCGAAAACTGTTCCTTATATAACTTTTTCTGTAGAATTCAGTGCCTCTTTCATAATAAGTATACGGGGTGAGATCAAAATGTTATCGGACTATAATTTATTTTTTAAATGGGACACCCTGATATTATTTTTTATATTTATTATGAACAATGTGAGCTTACCAAAGCTATATACAAGTATGCAGTTGTTTCGAAAACAAGTTCAAAATTCGAGATTTTCTAAAATATTATTTGGTGGCTAGTAGGCTATGGCTAAAATGTATGAAAAACAAAAATCATGTAAGTAATTATATATATATATATATATATATATATATATATATATATATATATATATCTACAGTGTGCAAGTCAAACAGCATACAGGGTAGGTCAAAAAATATCAAGATCATGCAAGAGTAAAGTACCCTTATTTCAAAAGATTCAGCAAATGTTATTAAGAAAAGTTGTTTAGTATCAAAAGTTATGTCTGGATACCAAGACATAGCCTCCTGAGAAAAAAAAAATTTTTTGGAAAAAATCAAAAAATTTTTTGAAAAATTGATTTTTTTGATAATTATCACAAACACTTTCATAGTTTAATCAAAATCAGATCAGATTCGCATAACTCCGTTCAAATTTAACTATACTTGTGAAATTAACTCGAATTTTTAATTTTTTAGGGAATCACAAACTTCAGGTTTGTTGCAACGATATTAAACACAACTTGGATATTTCTCCAATATTCTTTTTAACAAGATGAAGCATTTCTGAAGAAAATATGCACATTAAAAAAAGTTCATTTGAAGTGCAAAATTTTCATTTCAAATATTTATTAAAGAACTGTACACATAATTGACAAACTGGAAATCCTTGAAAAAACCAATGAGGGTTAAAAGTGAATTAATGTGAATTAATAGTAACAAAAAATCAAATGCACCGAGATCTAATTGAAAGTGATACCACTACTTTTACCAAAAATGTTTATTATAACTTAACAATTAACCAGCATGAAGTGTGTGCCCACCTTCTCGTTCAATGCATCTAATTGTCCGGTCATAAAATTTACTAAAAGTAGATCGCAAGATATTTGCTGGAATATTTCTGCAATCGAAACGAATCGAATTTTCTAGTTCCTCAAAATTATTAAATGGTCGATCCTTATAAACTCTTTGCTTTAAGTATCCCCATAAAAAAAATATAATGGGGTAAGATCTGGGAAACGCGGAGGTCACCGTGCATCGTCGGTATTTCGTCTTAACCATTTAAGTTTAATTCAAAAGATCTTTCTTAATTCTCAACTCTTAATTTTTTATTGTAGCATTGACAACTTGATTATGATAAAATTACTGAATTTTACTCAAAACAAAACAATAATTACTTATCATACTTAAAACTTAAGTTTGGAAAAACAAAAGACAAACCAAATTTTGAAAAAGCAAAGAATTTTCAAATACCTTTAAACTTAATTCAAATGATCTTTTTTAATTCTCAACTCTTAATTATTTACTACAGCATTTTAACTTAATTATGATAAAATTATTGGGTTTAACTCAAAACAAAACGATAATAACCTTTTATTAACACTTAGTGAGGAAAAACAAAGAGAAACAAAATTTTGAAAAAGCAAAGTGTTTTCAAAGGTGGCTTTGACGGCTATATTTCTGGTTGCAAACTTGGTATATTTTTGGGATTCTTTTAATAGCGTTTAAAAGAATCATAGGCCTTCTTTGCAAATTACGGAAAATAAAATCGAAAAGTAAAACCGCAATGAAGGAACATATCAGGTTTATGAATAGGACATCTTACAGGTCCAGGTTGTGGCTTGAGCACCATCTTGTTGAAGATAAACGGCATTATAAAGTGCCAATGGAACATTTTCCATCAGGTGTGGAATAACTTCCTCAAGGATTTCTAGGTATTGATACGCTGTGGGTTCCACTTCAAAAATTCTATAGACTATGAGTCTTCCAAAAATGAATCACCCAAAACCCCAACCTAAAACTGTCCTTGTTGTACCCTCTCAGAAATTAAATGGTGATTTTCTGTGGACCAGTTTCTTATATTATGGTGATTAAAAATTCCCGCACTTCATCAGTATGGATTTTTTGTAAATAACACTGGCAAAACAACATTCGGCGCTCAGCATCGCCGGAGTGTAAATGTTGAACTATATGGAATTTCTTGACTTAGGTCAATACCTACTATTGTTTAGTAGGTATTGCTTGGATACACCAGTTGCTTCGTTTATTTGCTGGCAAAAAGATATAGGCTTCACTTCTACATAAACAAATACGTTTATTTCTTTCCTCTCTCTATCTTGTTTGGTATATGCTTTAGGACGGGGCTGGATAAATTATCAGTGCTGTGCTAAATTTCATTTAAGGCGGGCAAATATGTCTCGGAAAGGTTGCTTTGTCTCTGGATATCTAGAATGAAATAAAAGGACTCATAAGATATTATCCCCTTAGTGCTCAAAATACGTTCCCTTTGTAAATATAATTCCGAAGCTTCTTGGAGATTTTCATTAGATTGTACATGGAAACAAACCAACATATCATACTTTTTTATAATTTTCGTAGACCGCCATTATTGTAAAAAAAGTAAATTAGATATAATAAATAGTTAAACAGAAACACCAAAACAACAAAAATATTTCAAACAAATTAGCTATAGCCTACATAACTACTAATTGGACACAAATGAAAATTTTAGAAAATCTCGAATTTTGAGCTTGTATATTTTTGAAAAGCCCACATTGTTCCTAATAAATATAAAGAAAATATACAGGGTGTCCCATTAAAAAAATTAAGTAGGGTCCGTTAATATTTTGACCTGATCCCGTATTCATTTTCTGAAAGCGGCACTGAATTCTACGGAAAAAGTCGTATAAGGGACAGTTTTCGCTTTTCTGATAAAGTATCAGGTAGCTGGGATACAAGGGGTGCCTGAAAATGCAACATTTTCTAAACACCCTATATCTTAAAATCCAAAAGGGCTATGAAAATGCTGCTAGCGCCATCTTTAGTTTTACAAAAAAGTAGCACAATGTTGCGAAAAACGCTACCTTCTATCTTTAAATACCCTGTATGTGTACCTCAAAAACCCGCTCGAACAATTTTATCTCGGCCACTTTTCCATAAGCTCATAAGCACACTGTCGGGTATCTTGTTGGCACGTGTGAAAAGTGGACGAGGCCACGCTGGAATACCTTCAGAGTCGAGACCCTCTCCAAGGATGAATTGCCATATTTCGATGATAAATTAAATTTTAAAAGATGTACCACTCGGCCTCCTAAGTGCCTAGTCACCATTTTGAAATTTTCAATCACGAAATGTGTCAATTTTTAAACTTTCATCTAAATTGGTTTTAATAATAAAGGGGTAGATTGTCATGTAATTTTCGGTACATGTTGCTTGGTTTTTGAGTTTGAATGTGCCTCTCCAAACTCAAACCCCACGAGACGCCACTGCATACAGTTTGCTTTCATTGGTCCTATTTTTTGGGTGATTATAATTATTTTTTATACCACAATGAATATTATTTGCTAGTCTGTAAATTCTTTGTGTGTCTTTTTTAATTGATTTCCTGTTTAGATATATTAAAATAAAAAGCGACAATTTATTTACCGCACAGATCTAAAAAACCACATAGCCTTAAGGAATGTTCTAGCGTTTTATTGCGAACCTCTTCTAAGTAGCTCTAATAAAATGAAACCACGTGGAGTGGGCCCCCAGGTGGCATACCACATACTTAGCCGCGACTATTCGCATATCGCAAACCGCATCAGTACGACGGCTAATAAGGCGCACTAAACTTAAGATAACAACGAAAAACATAAATTTCTCGCTTAATTGAAGAACAAGTATGTATATTTTCCCTGGCAAAACTGCCAGTACAAGTTATTCTAATTATAATAAAATTTAATGATTGGGTGCCATGGGTGGAAAAATTTTAAGTTTTGTTTAGACGTTTATATAATGTAAGCATATCATAACATCTGCAGCCTGTTTGTGTTGGGAATAATAATGCAAAATTTCTCAATTAATATTTTTAACGGCTTCTTTAAAATTACTTACAGTATTTTCATATTTGTGGTCTGTAATGGCTTTTGAAGTTATTCATAGAATATGTTCAACTTTGTTCTGAAATAATTCTGAAGACACACAAAATATGGCTGAGTGTTATGTCTTGATATCCATTTTATTTCTATTTTTACTTAACTGTGCATGCAAAGGAGAGTAATGTCTTTAACAGTCATGTATGTGTGCACGTATGTATCCATTGTTTGTTACCACTTACCAGTAGCGTAGCCAGCTTTTAGAAGCTAGGAGAGCAATCATAACAAAGGCGCCAAACTACACTAAAATAATTGGATAGTAAACAGTTAAAAGAACATGTAGGGAAAACAAAAGTCGACCAAAACAAAGGACATTAAAATAACCAACGACCAAAAGTAGTGTCTTCAGGTCTAACCGACGAATTTGTTTTTTGCATCCCTTTATTTAGTTTTTCATCACAGGAGGCGCGAAAAAGCCGGAAGGCGAGAAAAAAAGGAAAGGTCGAAGGGGGGGCGAAACGTGGCTACGCCTTTGCCACCTAATGCCTAAACGCCCGTATAGTCTAAATTACAAACTGAAAATGGTGTAATTCTTGCCATGCTAGAAAAATATGAGAAAGGGCCATTGGATTCGGAATGGCGATGACGTCTAACCCGCACATAAAAATTTCAAAACTTATTAACAAATTAACATAAAAAAGCATTTTAGCTGTTTTTAAATAACGAGCAATAAGCCGTTACTCCCCAAGGAGCAATTATAAATACTTATTGGGCAACACGACACATTTTTGCGCTACTGAGTCGACACCGCGCGCACTTTAAGTGGAAAATGAGGCCGAAATGGTGATTAAAATGTATTCCAGATAGAACCCAAAATATACTCAAAGTTAGTCTAAAATGTGACTTTACTTTCACTAAAATGTGTCCACAGTGTGATTTTGGTTTCCGTTATGTTTCTAAAGTGGGGTTTTAATATGACGAAATCAATGTTAACCCGCCTTTTTCCTAAAATGTTACCGAAATACTTTTTGTACAAAATTAAACTCATTACGGACACAAAACACATTTATACATAACAATTTAGTTGCATAATGACACGATATATCAATTATTAATTGTGTTTCCAATAGGTCGCCAAATGAGAAATATGCATATTTAATAGGTAGGTATGTGGGTGATACACGAGGCGCACTCAAAATTTCTCATAATAGTTGATAAAATACTTCTAAAACCACACGCGCCTTCAAAAACAATGAGTATTTTTTAATATTTAAATATTTTTATTCATTTTTAAAATATTTAAAGAAAAACAGGTGCTAATATACTTATTATATTATTTATTATTATATTATATTACTTATTAATATTATGATTTCCTAGAGCACACTGTATATGTTTTTGCTCAAAATGAGCCAGAAATTTAAATTAAAAGTAATTTTATTTTTTTCGCCATTGTTTTCAAATTAAGCATTGTAGAATTAATTAAAACACCATGGTGTTTTAATAATTGTGACGAACTGAACACATATTTCCTATAACAGCTCCTTTTGTTTTCAAAAATTACCAAATTTGACACGTAAAAACCGGGGGAAACATTTTAGACCCTTGTTTTCGATATTTACCAAAATTCTACCTAAATGTATCTGTTTAGCCATATAGGATTTATCTGTCTTTCGTGTACATAATGTGCCTAAAATGGGTTTGTTTTTCAGACACATTGCCTCTAAAATACGCCCAGGACGCATTGACGGTTCCAATTTGAGCTCAATACTACAAGGATTTTCTAGCCTCGAAATTCTCAAATTTCAGTTTTGTTTTTGCCGCCTGCCGCCACCGTTATGAAAATAAATAATAAACCATCGATGATGAAACTTAATGCTAACTTTATTGGCTTATCGAAACTCTCAAAACGATAGATTAAACATGTTTCTAGGCCACTGTTCCAGAAATTACTTACTCCAATTGGTATATCTCTAGGTAGATAACTATGACTCGATTTTTTTAACAAGTTGAGTAACTATTTAATGCGCGATGCGTAATTTTATGTCTAACTGCCCATATTTCCCAGACTATCCATAATATCACCACTCAAATCATAATTGCACTCATCACCATTAAAAAATATATTTTCAGAATTGAAATCCAAGGGTACATTCTTATTGACGTTTTGCTGACACGGATTAAATGCAGCAGCCTCGTTTTCATCCCTGGAAACAGGTTTTCTTAACTTCTGACACAATATGATTAGATCCATTTATGTAAAACTTTAATTTATTTTGGGTTTCCTCTATTTTCTTTTGGTCACAACGGTAGTAAGTTGTGTTTACACTTTTCGTGTGGTATTTTTAGGCATTTCGTTTAAAATTATGGTTAAATTCTCAGAATCAACTTTATTTAATGGGCCATCTACTTATCTAAGGTAGACCCCCCATTTTGGAAACAAAATGGAAACTAGGTGCATGAAATAAGTCCATATGAGACCTAAAATGTGCCCATCCAACAACAAAGAATAAACAAAATTTTCGGACAACGTGTTGGAAAAGTGTTGACACCATTATGATCCAATTTTGTTACTGTGTCCAAACTAGCACAATACGGGAACATTCTAGGTATATGGTGTCTAAAAGATTTCCAGTTAGGCACAAACTCTTTTTTAACACAATTCAGTTGATATTGTGTCGGCACATTTTTTAAAATTAGACACGGTGTCAAATAGGGCTCGATTCCAAGAACAAGTGTCGACTATATTTAGACACATTTTGCTCCTTGGATATGCCCCAAAACTGGAAGTAACGAGTAAAATATATTTATTCTATTAAATATTAATTTAAAAATTAAAAAAATATGGTATCTAGACACTTTAAGGACAATATCCGGCTGAAAATTTTTTTAACGGGTTTGTCATAAAATGAGCCTATTATTAATTAACAAATGTTTTTTTGGTTTTCGTTTAGTCGGATAATTGTTACACAAAAGCAACTAAAATAATTTCGCTTCGACCTTATTGCAACAATAATACAACTTTTTAATTTCAGCCATATAAAACTGAGACCGAGACTTTGATGCTTTGATAAACAGAGTGTCTGCTGATGTGGGGAGGATTCAGTTGTGGTCTGAGGCTAATTTCCTTAGTTTTAATATCAGCAAGACTAATATAATGACTTTTAAATTTGATATAGATGCAACTCCCATACCCATGTCTAACAAGAGTTCTACCAAATTCTTGGGTGTCTGGATGAATGACAGGTTAAAATTTAGTGACCACATCTTAGCACTTAATTCCAAATCGGCTTCAGGTTGCTTTGCAGTTCGTATAGTTTCACAGGAGTTGGGTAGTGCTATGGCAAAATATGTTTACCTTAGCCTAATTGAAGCCTATTTGAGACATAGCATTCCATTCTGGGGATTTTGCGCCCAATATCATCTTAACTTAGTTTTTATTTTGCAAAAAGGAGCAATTCGTTATATTTGCCAAGCCAGGGTTAGAGACCATTGCAGGCCTTTGTTATACCAAGAAAAAATACTAACATTGACTTGCTTACTGATATTAGAGACTGCATCCCTTATCCACAAGTGATTCAGAGGTATTAGAATGAGTCATCAGTATGAAACAAGAAATTCCGATGACTTACCCCTACCTATTCCTAAATCAGAACTTACCAAAAATTCTATCTTCTTTGAGGGGCTTAAGATGTATAACCACCTTCCACTACATATCAAACAAATAATGACAATTAAATTGTCATTATAAGAAAATCATTAAAAAAGATTTTATTATAAAAAACTTTTTATAGTTTACAAGAGTTTTACGACACCATATTGTACATTGTTATTTCCTGTTTTTATAAAAATATTATTAGTGTGATTTATTTATTTGAATATTGTTTACTATTTCATTTCTGTATATCTAATTTTAGCCATATTAGTTTATTGTATTTTTATAGATATGCTTGTTCACAAAAGTTTACCTACTCTTTATAACAAATAAAGTAATTTTTGACTTTGCAAGAGTTCTATAATACCAACTTTTAATTGTCCAATTTATTGTGTATTGTCATTTTAACTGTTTTTATAAAAGTATTCTTAGTGTTAATTGGGTATTTAAATATTGTTTATTCTACTATTTATGTATGTTTAATTTAGACCATATTAGTTGAATAACTTTTAACAAGATTTTACTCTTTATAACAAGTAAAGCGATTTTTGACTTTGACTTTGACATTTGTGTTTATTATTTATCACTAAAAATTGACATTTAAACTTTATTTCTTGCTGAACTCTCTGAAATTTTCATTTTGGCATCAAGGCAGCGAAATAAGGTTTACCGACAGAAACTACTTCAGGAAACATCTAAAACTCCCAAAAACATTTTTTTTTTACTGAAATTTATTGTCCGTCTTATTTTCAGACGAATGGGGATGATCCTCGACGAAATGATGCAAAACGATCAAGGGCCACCATCCTGCAGAGCCTTGCCGGGTTTAAGTCCTGGACAAAGCAGGCTTTGTCAGCTCTACATCGATCACATGAACGCCGTGGCAGTCGGTGCAAAACAAGCGTTAACTGAGTGCAAACATCAGTTTCAAAATAGGCGATGGAATTGTTCAATTCTGGACGACGTGAATGTTTTTGGTCCTATAATTACTACAGGTGAGATTAATATTTGTCTACATTAACTGTTTCGAGATAAATGATCTAGTAATTAGCCATATTGAAGACTGGGTAATGCACAAAGAACAAAGCCAAATCGCGTACCTGTCCCTTGTACACTCTGTCTTTATATATGCTTCATGCTGTCTTTTTTTCACTTGTACGTTTTTTATTTGTGCGTTTTTTTTACTTGTGGTAGCAATATCGAAAAGTATGTTGTGGATGTTCAGTGATATTTACAGGGTGTCCCAAATGGTTATAGTTAGAACCGCACCGTTTGTTTTGATGGAAGTGTGTCTTCTATACATTTTTTTGTGGAAATTAATAATTTTGTATCACGTCTACAGAGTGGCCGAAAAAAATCCCATTATGTAATTTGAAAAATCTCACATATTTAAAAATGGATCACCCTGTATATCTTCACGTCAAGATACAAATAAAAAATTAATAATTCGACCAATGATATTCCCACAAATAAAGTAAAGTAGAAAATTATCATATTTTTATTGCTCAACTTAATTATAAAAGTAAATTTTGAATATGATGTCCATTCTGTTCAGCACATTTATGAATCCGTATCAATAGATGTTTGAAGGAATCCTGTAGCATCTTCTGGGGAATCCCTTCTCAATGACATTTCGGACATTTTTTTAAGGTCCTGGATATTTTCTGGAACGAGATTATAACACCTGTCCTTGACGTATCCCCACAGGAGAAAATCCAGATCTGTTAAATCTCTAGAATAAGCCGCCCACCCCTGGGACCAGCTCTTCCTATCCACTTTGCTCCAAATGGCATATCTAGTGATTATCTTGCTATAGGAGAATAATGTGATGAGGCACCATCCTGTTGGAAATATGTTTCATTTAAGTGGCCATCTTGACGAAAAAAAAACATCTCTAACGTATGAGTTTGACACCGTCACTGTTGGTTCGTTGAAAAAAATAGTCCATAATTTTTTATTTTGAAATGGCACACCATACGGTAACTTTTGGTGAGTCCCGTTGGTACTCGTTGTACTCCCTTGGATTTTCGGAAGCCCAAATCCTGCAGTTATGCTTATTACATTGACCGTTTATGTAAAATGTAGCCTCATAGGACTAAATGAAATTGATTTTTGGGTGAGTTCTAAATAAATCTAATAGAATTTCGCACGTGAGACGTCTTTTCTCGTAGTCCTCTCCATGCGTGCTCTCCAAAAGTGTGAATTTTATAGCGAAAGAGATCTAAAATTTTTGTACACCTTTGACATACACTTTTTGACAAACTTGCCTTTTTACCTCCAAGGATCTCTCGGTAGAAAAGTTTTGGTACCATTTCTTGATAATATTTGATGATGGCGGATTCTTCTGAAATCTCGTTTTATATCTTGTTCTAGTAGATACAGTCGATTTGATTTCGGTGAAAAATAAAACCGCCTGAGCTTTTTCAACCAAAGAGAAGATCAGTTTTTAATGCGTTTAATATTAACTGACGCTATTTTGATCGTGATAGAAAGAATTTCCAGGTGTCAACTCAGGCATAATTATTGTATCACTAGAGCTTCAATATTCGTAATGTGATTAGAAGGATGCCTCAGGATATCATATATATTTATACACACATTATCATCAGTGAAACATAATTATCTATTTTACTTCATTTGTAGGAACATTATTGGTCGAATTATTAATTTTTTTATTTGTAAAACGTTGACCACCCGGTATGATTCTTAATGATTTTACAGGGTGTTCTATTTAAAATAAGTGAGATTTTTCAAATTATATAATGGAATTTTATTCGACCACTTTGTAGATGTCATAAAAAAACATTAATTTCCATAAAAAAACTTATAGAATTCGATCAAAATCGAAAAAAACAAACAAAACGCGTTTTTAACTATAACCGTTTAGAAATTATTAACCTTCAAAATCGATCACTCTCGGCTGCGACACCCTGCATAACAAAATCACGAAAAAATTACTTTTTGGTTTACAATTTGAAAGCAATATTTAATAAGATTTATAATTTTATAAAATAATTGCGATTAAAACTTTTTAAATTTTGATTTGCATTCTTTTATTTTGCCTCCAGAAAGATTTGTTGGCTGGCGTATTGTATTGTAGAGAAAACTACATTGACAGAAGCTTGGGTAGCTTTTATTTTCATACCATTAATTTGATAGTTTTCCATTTTCAGAACCATTTATTTTTCGTTGATTATGGGTTCGCTCCAAAACATACATACTGGAGTCGCTGGGATCTGTTTTCTGCGCGTGCTTTAGTTTGCACAGTTCTCTAAACGATAATAAAATTAAACTCTAAACGGTAACAAAATTAAACAACAGTTGGAACGGTTTGTGAAAGCGGCATTTGGAATCGATATAACAACTTTACTTTTATTTATTATTATTTCTATAGGTTAAGCACAAATTTTGTATTTTGTGGGGCAGAAACCCAATAAAAACCAAAAAAACATATGCCTTTAGTGGGGGGTCAGATTTAGGGATGTTTTTTTTTCGATATATCGATAGGCATCCCATAAGTACCAATAGGCATCCAATAATACCGACATGTATTAAATTGTTAAATGAGTTACGTATTTATGATGGCGAACACCTTTTTTATTTTAGTTTCTTGCTGATTTATTTGCAAGGACCTGACCCCATCTAGGAATGTTTCCCAAAACCGCCTTTGTCACAACTATGGATAGGTAGCAATATTAACTATAACTAAATATTTTTTTGCTCGTTGATGGGTTATATATTTATAAAGGCGAAGACTTCTTTGTTTTTGCAAAGACGTGACCCCACCTAGGAATGTCTTCCAAAGCCATCTTTATCACAACCATCGATAGGTAGCAATAACCGCCGATAACTAAAATTTATAGATAGGTAAAAACGCACACCCCTGTCATCCACGAATATTGAAACAAACGTGCGCATATTGAATTCTGTTCGTTCGCTCGTATTCAACAAGTGAGAACGCGGCTTTAGATGTTTATAATTCTACAAATCTAGTTATCCTAGTCACAAAAACGGTACTATACTTTCCGTAATATTTTAACATGTGTAACTAAAAAAAATCGGTGTATTGCCCATGTTTGTGACATGTTCACAAATGAAGAACGAATAAAGGATTTATCGGATAGCAGTTACGTATTTACTTTTCTCACTATGAAAAATTGCGTTCTGCATACGTATTGGAAAACTATATTTACTTAACCGAATACAGATCGAAAACTAATTATTTTTTAAATGGAACAAACACCCTGAATAGTATATGTCTACAAAACTTTTTATCTTCTGTTGATTACAAATATGTTAAGGTTTGCTACCTTTATCTTTAGAGGCACCTGAATACTCTAAGAAAAATCCTACAATTAAAAGCAATGCATTCCCAATTCCCACTGACTCTATTATGTAGTAAAACGCGATACTCTGGGAATAAAGAAGGGCACAAAGTGGAGAGACCAAGGTTTGCAGATGGACGGTGAAGGGATGCATGTGGTCGACGTTCGTGTTTCCCTGGTAGGAATGACTAAGATAGGCATAATGGATGATAATTCATCAGAACAGAATCCGTGGTAGTATCTGTAAGATAGAAACAGATCGCTCACAATTTGACGATGCTAAAGTGATGCAACCTTCCTTGTGATGTTTGGATGATCCATCAGGCAATTTGACAGATTCAAGGATATTAAGGGTTGAAGAGAGGATGCTCCCCATATGTACGAACAATACTAAAGATAGGGTCTAATTTGCAAAGCGTAAAGGGCAAACAAGTTGGCGGAAGAAAAGTATTTTCGAGCTCTAAAAAGAAAACCAAATTTATTCGCGGCTGCTGTGGCAGTTGAGGTGACGCGATCATGCCAGATAAGATCTTTCGGAAAAGTGATACTGACTAGGCTAAAGGAATATTCAAGCATTTGATTATTCATTTGAATGGTGTGGGTACTGAGAGATAATTTGTGAGATAGTAAACAAGTCTTAGTGTCGTTAAACTGAACAAGGTTCTTTGCTTCCCATTTTATGATTTTAATGAGGTCCTAGTTTCGGGATAAAGTCATTACTCTATACTTATCATTAATTTCAGTCAGGAGACTTAAGAAATTGTATATTAGACTGGAGTGTACAGGGTATCCGAATTTCGATGGTTTTGCGGGGTGTCTCCCTTATTACTGAAGATAGAGAGATGCGGTTTTCGCGACACTTTTTTGTGAACCAAAGAAGCCACAAACAAATTTTTCCTAGCCCTCTTCCTTTTTGAGATACAGGGTGAAATTGAAAATTTTGCGTTTTAGGTACCCCTCGTATCTCGAAGGCCTGGCAACTTACCGAAAAGGTGAAAACTAACTTCGATAGAGTTTTTTGCGTAGAATCCAGTGGCGTAGTCAGTTTTTGGTTAGCTACTATCGTTTTCGAGGTATAGACTAAAGTTGGGTTTTTTTTTAAATAGGATACCCTGTATATTTTTTAATATTTGTTTTCTGCTCATTTTTAGCTTCTCAAAAATATATAACATTTGATATTTATTTCAATCCGGTATTAAGTCAATTTAAAGAAATTTTAATCTGTTTTTCTAGTAGGCCATGAAAATTTTGTGTTAATTTCCTAAATCTGAATTACCTGTACCAAAGTTTGTTATAATATAATTATTAAACAATAAATCAGTTAACAAAGATTCATACTATTTAATTTTTACGCTAGGGAAACACACAAACATCTAAGAAATCTACTAAAATCATATTATAAACTAAAAATATATACATATGACGATAATTTAATTATTTTTCTAATGTTGACAATAAAATTGTATTCTGTTAAATACTTACTATTGACTAAATTAGAAAAAAAGGCTATGTACGGTGTAGAAATTACAGATACTGTTCGAACTGTTCCCCATTATACCTTATACTCATATCACACATCTTTCTTATTCTACTTTGTGCGTTAAGCATAATCATCTGACGAGCTTTTAAATATCTAAAGGCTCTTCTTGTGTCGTTTTGTAGATCTTCGATCGGGTGGTATTGCCTTGGGTAGATGATGCCTTCAAGATAACCCCATAGAAAAAAGTCTGTACCAATCCAGCGACCTAGAAATTCATTTTCTTCATTTTCATCTTTCTGAAGAAAAATATTTTGTAATTGTGCCAAAGGAATATTATCTAACAAATCAGGAAGCGTATTTTCCAGTATCTCTAGGTACCGGTTTGCAGTAAGACTACCGTTATAAATGGCATACCTTATTTTTGTGCCAAGGATAAAGCAGGACACGCTAAATCCAAACCTGCCTTGTTCGCGTGGAAATATAACGTTTTTATTTTCCTTGGACCAGTATCTATTATTGTGTCGATTTAGAATACCTGCACTTGAGATATATGCCTCGTCAGACCATATAACTCTTTTTTCGAAATTTATTTCGGTATTAGTCATATGAATGTACCAATTGCAGAAATCTATGCGACGCTGTGCATCTCCCGGGTGCAAATGGTGCACTAACCTATATTTATATGGTTTGAAATGGTATTTTTTTAGAATAGTCTGCACTGTTGACTTAGGTACTCCCACTTCATCCTGGACTTTTTGACAGGAAGTTGACGGATTGATTGCAACGGCAGCTAAAACATTAATCTCTTCAGTTTCCCGATTTTCTTTGTAATATGATTTCGGTCGCGGTACTTTGAATGATCCGTGATTGATCAGATTTACTTTTATTCTTGAAAATGTTCTCTTATCGGGCTGTCTTCGTTCTGGGTATCTATAAGGAATAAATGCTTATTTACAGATATATATAGAGTATAGAACGACATATTCAAAATAAATTAAATTGAATTATATTATATTACATATAATATAATTATATTATATTATATATAATATAATTAATTTTATTGGAAATTTAGTGACATCGTATCTTTCATGTTACAGACTTGCTGCAATAATATGCTTTTTTATTACAAGCAATTTTTGGACACAATTGTAACATATTAGGAACGATAGGCATAATTTGAAATATTAATATTATTATTCTGAAAAAAAGTCACAAAACTAAAATTTTATTATTATCTATACTTTTGTTTTTCAAAAATACTGAGAGTCCTTCTACATCGGCTATCACTAGTTCCGAAAAGCCCTGGTTTAAGAAGCAAAGTTATTTTGTTTACTTAGTATTACTCCTGTCAGTTACCGGATTAGATACATCTCTGACGCTTCATCCGGATTTTCCTGGCACTGTTTAAAACAAACAAGCATGTCATATTTCTCCAAGTTTTCGAAATTCGCAGCCATTTGATATTTAATAAAAGGACAAAGGCAATATTTCATTAAAATAATTTAACAATGACAAATGTCAATTAGTTTCTACAATGGCTCTATATTCTTTTGTTTAATCAAGTCATGGCCGCTTTATTTTATTTAAAACAGACCTTGGATATTTCTAAGGGATAAATTAAATAGTTATAAGTAAGTATTTTTAAACAACATAATTGTCAACATTAGAAAAGTTTTAAATCCAACGTCATTTGTTGTAAATAAAACATTTTTAGTGTATAATAGGTATATATTTTTTTTATTTAGTTGTATTTGTGTTAGTTGTGTTGTCCAGGGTAAATACTAAATAGTAGGTATGTATCTTTGTTTATTGATTTATTGTTTAATTATGATATTATAACAAACTTTGGTACAGATAATTCAGATTTAGAAAATGAACACAAAATTTTCATGGCCTACTAGAAAAACAGATTAAAATTTCTTTAAATAGCTTTATTGTCGGTACCGGATTAAAATAAATATCAAGTGTTATATATTTTTGAGAAGATAAAAATGAGCGGAAACCAAATATTAAAAAATATATAGGGTATCCCATTTAAAAAACCCAACTTTAGTATATACCTCGAAAACGATAGTATCTCACCAAAACTGACTACGCCATTGGATTCTACGCAAAAAACTCTATCGATGTTAGTTTTCACTTCTTTGAAAACGCAAAATATTCAATTTCACCTTGTATCTCAAAAACGAAAAGGGCTAGGAAAAATTTGTTTGTGGCTTCTTTGGTTTCACAAAAAATTAGCGTAGTGTTGCGAAAACCGCATCTCTCTATTTTCAGTAATAAGGGAGATACCCCGCAAAACCATCGAAATTCGGAAACCTGTACTATCGTCAGCATATCTGTGAACAAGATTTTTGGTAGAAGACAGTAGTTCATTGATTTGCTAGAGGAATAGGGTAGGTGTCAACACTGAACCCTGTGAAATGCCTGCGTTGATTTGGTTGGTAACTGTTTGATGAATGGCCGTCAAACACTACAGAAATACTAGACTACATAACCAACAATCCAAGTAGAAAGTTTTGGAGGAAGACCATAGATAAGAAGTTGGTTCAGAAGTGCGTCATGCCAACCTTGATCAAATGCTTTGAATATGTCGAGGGCAATAATTTGAGCTTTTCCGTGGAATTCGATGGACTTGTGGAAAAATGCCTTTGTCATAGGACATTTGGAATAACCTGGCAAGAGTAGGAGACAATTCAGAAGCGCACTTTTTTGAGGACTATGGCCAAATACTTGGAGGTCATAGTTGATGCAAAGTTGAGCTGGAAGGCGCATATTGACAGACTAACGAATAAATCGATAGCGACCTTCTGGCAGCTCCGTAGAGCGGTGGGCTCAAGCTGGGAGCTGAATCCTAGAGTCATGCACTGGCTGTATAAAACAGTCATAAGACCTAGGACTGCATACGGCTCGATAGTATGGTGGCCCTCAATCAAAAAGAAAATAATTCGCTCCAGACTGGCGAAAGTCCAGAGACTGGCCAGTTTAGCGACAACCGGAGCAATGGGAACGACACTGTTAGCAGCTTCGGATGTTTTGCTAGGGCTGCCGTCTTTGCCGACTTTCATTAAGAAAGAGGAATGGCAACTCACCTGCGAATGAGAGACGCAGGAGCATGGCATGCCAGGGGAGAGGCTGTAGGTCACACAAGGATCTCAGATATTATGGAAAGAGAGATCCCGATGTCCACTTATAGAATACCACGACACTCAGGCCGACTGAGGTGGAATAAGGGTTGTGCTCTTTCAATCCCGGAAAAAAAATTCGGAGAGAAACAGGTGAAATTTTCGAGGGATGCACTTGTTTGTTATACGTATCGTTCACGTATGACATCATTGCAATCCTCGGGAGCAGGCGTATATATAAAGGCCGGGCAAAAGGGGTCCAGCTTCCCTTTGGGAAAGTTTTCCTTAGTGTTTTAGGCTGAGGTGTACGCCTTTTTAATGGCAACAACGATGAGGGAAGCCGTAGAAGGAATAGAAGAGGAGATTTGCTCAGATAGTCAAGCAGCGCTTAAGGCGCTGCAGTCACCCATGTTGGAATCACCATTGGTTCAGGCATGTGATGAGAGGCTCAAGCAGTTGGCGCGAAGTAAGAGCGTGACGTTCGTTTGGGTGCCGGGAGCTAAAGATTTCATTGCGAAGCCCGATAAAGGCCGAACAGAGTGGCTGTTAACGCGTGACAGGAAGACGCTGAACTCCATCGTAGGAGTAGTAACAGGGCATTGTCGATTAAGGAGGCAACTCTCTATTTTAGGTATTGAGGAGGACTCTACCTGCACGGAGTGTCAGGAGAAGGAGGAAACTCCTCTCCACTCATGTGCCGGTATGAAGCACGAGCAAGACTACGCCAGGTTATTTTTGGCACTACGGTCTTGCATAGGAATGCAGTCAAGGAACTATCCTGGAAATAGGCAGGACAGGTAGATTTAAGGATAAAAACCTGGTGGTGGGTGGTGGTTGAGGGAGGGTCTGGGGTAGAGCGAAAGGGTCTTATAGGCCTACCAGTCAGATATCTAGACCTCCCCCCAACTACTACTACTATACTAGGACTATAGCCGTTAACACAGGACAGAGTTTTTCTTCAGAAATTTCTCGGGCATATTTGAAAAAAAATAAATTTATAATCAGCAAGCTTTATAAAAATATAAGTTTTTCGTTTTACTCGACCTACTATAAAGTTTACATACGTTCCGAATACCTAAGCAAAAAGTAACTAAGTTAAGGGGGTCAGATATTACGCAAAGTCACCCGGAAAAACTATATATATATATATATATATATATATATATATATATATATATATATATATATATATATATATATATATATAACCCTTTTAGCTTTAATTATTTTTAATTTAGTCAAATTATAATGCACATATTTCCCTACGTATTTTGTTAAAAAAAGTATGATTCTAGGATTTTCCCAACAATAATGAAAACAATCCATCATACTACCTAATAGCTTCATCCATCAAATAGCGAAGTCGCAACTAATGTTATGAAAATGTTCCATCATCATCGCCATTTTTAAATGCCAGTTGAGATGCTAGCAACCGTGTCATGCATGCAGATCGATTATAAGGCTGTTTGAACTTAAGCAGATAAAACTGTTTACGAACAGATTATTTACAGTAGAATTAATAGAGATGATTCTATTGATAATGGTAAAATATATCTTCCAGTTTTTTTTTAAGTTCTGTCTCACCAATTATTTATAATGTTCATTTGCTGATTCGTTAAATATCCTGTATATGAATTCTAAGTTTTTTTAGTTTCTCGATATTAAGTGGTATCTATTAAAACTTAAACTTGGTAGCTAGAAGTACATACTCCACTATTACAATAATCGATGTACCCGCACTTGAAAAGTGCTGTGCTATGTTAACTATATAGTAATAATAAACCACGCTTTTACTAAAGTACTAGTAAAATAATACATGTACGTAGAACTTGCCAAAAATGTTCGCATTTAAATTTTTTGATAACGATTTGTACTAGTAAATAATGTGCATTTCTGTATTCTTTGTATGTAAGCATACAGTGGCGGATCTAACGGCTTTAGTTGGACGACCATTTAACAAAACGGTATCAGTAGCGCATTTTTAAACAAATTGGTAAAAAACTAGTCTAGTAATTTACCATTACAAAATTTCACGTTTACGTTGTTTAAGAGAGTTTTTTCTTCTAACCTTGTCGGTAATTTTTCTTCTAACCTTCTCTTTAAGAGTGAAACGTAAAAATATTGCCAGGTCATGAACTTTTTTTATTTCCCTAGTAAGGAGGAAATATTGTAATCGTGAAAAAATCATGGTCCTGGGTTTTTATAGATCATTTAGTTTCCCTAGAAGCCACTTAATTCCGTCGGAATTAAGTGGCTTTGGTCAATTAAGAAATCATGGTTCTAGGGATTACACCGTGTGAAATTGGAATTACTATCCGACGTTTCGCCTTCGATTGCACAAGGCATCTTTAGGGATCTTACTCTACGAGATCTGAACACTGAATGAATCATTCAGTAAAGATCCCTGAAGATGCCTCGTGCAATCGAAGGCGAAACGTCGGATATTAATTCCAATTTGACACGAACATGAACATGACAAGAAGCATGATTTCTTAGATTTTAATTTTTATAAAAAATGTTTAAACATCTTCCCCACTCTCCGCCTATGGAGCGCTGTCTAAGGGTTGAAGCCCTATAATGGTTGTTCGTTTTACTGACACTTTCGTGTGGCTTCTAAAATCTGCTTCGTCGGCTTCTGCTGGCCGTGGATTTCTTCCTGTAGGAGCTTCGTGTGGCTTTTACAGAGTGCTTTGGTAGCTTTTGATGGCCGTGGAGTTTTGTTCCTGTAGGAGCTTCATGTGGCTTATAAGCAATGCTTCGTCGGCTGCTGCTGGCAGTGGAACTGGTTTGTTTGATGCTCGAAGGACCATGAACAGAAGAGAGGGTTGAGCCATGTTATTTCGTGATAAGGATTTTATTCTCTTCTTAGTTTATGCTTACTAATAAGGCATCAAGGCTTATCAGGTGCCCTCAGATTCGTACACCATCCTACAGTACATACATGTTTTTAAGATCCTGCCCGGTCCTGTGCAAGTCTGGTATGGTTTTGTACAAGACCTGTATGATCCTGTACATACTATTGAAGTCCTGTTGGTATCCTGTATAGTCCTGTAAAGTACTGTTGAAGTATTCCAAGTTCTATATAGCTATGGTAAGACTTTAAAATGCGGGATATTTATTTTTAATTTCCGGTTTTTCAAGACCAACTTTGGGGCAACCCGAGATGCAACGTTTCTTCCTACTAACGAAAACTGAACTAAGATAATATTTCCAACTTTCAAATTTTCTTTAGGTGTCAGTTTAATCCATTCATTTTTTTGGTTATAATTTTTTTATAAAATCGTCGTCACTGTTATCCTGATCATTAGAACCGCTTTCACTAGAATACTCGGTAGCCATCGTGTCGGTAGGGTCTCTAGTATTTCGTTTTTCTTTTCTTTTTTGAAGTTTCTTGCATAGCTTGGCAATTAACTAGCTACGTGTTGAGAAACATCCAAGGTAATAACAATCCAGGCTATGCCAGGAGCAAAATAATAAACTAAGCATAGTAATTAATAATATAACTTGTACTGTAATTAAGCAGAAATATCATTTTTACAATGGACATTATAACTTACAAAATTAAAGATTAATTTATAATAATAATTATATATATTTAACGTCATTTTTGATTTGCTCCTGGTTCTGCACACAAAACACCAAAACACAAACCGAGGTTGCAAACAACAAAACTAACACACAGTTTTACTCCAGAAAGCTCTCAGAAAGGCTTCCGCCTCTCATTTCATAACAATACTTGTTCAGTTCTGCTGAAATACTGTACAATCCTGTTGATGTCCTGTATTGTGTACTGTACTGTTGAAGTACTGTTCAGTCCTGTTGAATTCCTTTGTGGTACTTTATAAAAGTGTGTACACCTACTGTAGACACCTGACAGCACTTCGCCTATGAGGTACTTAATAGTAGATTAAATTAAATGGTTCATTCATCTGCTTTTACACACACATATATATATATATATATATATATATATATATATATATATATATATATATATGTATATACTTATATATATATATATGTATATATATATATATATATATATATATATATATATATATATATAAAAGTAAAAAGTATAAGTAAAAACAATTACACTGCAGGCAATTATTTCACAAGGTAGTAGCGTACCTGGTTAATATCAGTGAATGTTTACTTAATATTATAGATCGGGATGTAATTACTTTTTGTCAATGATAGTTTTAAAATATTAAACCTTTTATATAATTATTAAAATGAACTTATTCCTTAGATGGATTTTAATTGTTTATAAAAAATGTTGGTTAAACAAGCCTTTTTATTAGACTGATTTCAAATTTTCAGCAAGATTTAAGTGTGACATAGAGATGAACTGGTAAAATTATGGTACGAATTCAAAATGGCGGAACAAAATAGCAGTCAGATGAAATGTTTATAATCGTGAAAAAATTGCTCTTCCAAGTTTCAACAGATTTTCACGTTTTATGGACTTTAGATACCAAAAAAACCTTTTTCTTCAATTCTGTGGGTCTGTCTGTTCGTCATTTTGCGGCATAACTAAAAATTTACTTACCCGATTGGCTTCAAATTATAGGCAGAAATTAAGAGTTATACGTTGATGATCTGGTAACTTTTTAGTTAAAATTCAATATCGCCGAACAAATTCGCGGCTTAGTGAAATGTTAAAAAAATTATTACTAAAAACTAAATATGCAATTCACCTCAAATTTTGCACAATATATATAAGAATAAAATGCTAATATTTTGGTACGAATCCAAGATCAAATCAGCCTGAAAAAGTACCTGCTCTAATGATTTCAAATTTTGTTCAAGAATTAGGATAATATGGTCATAAATGCTAAAATCGTGTTACTAATGCAAGATAACGGAACGAAATAGCGGCCAAATAAAATGTTTAAAAATACAAGGTAAAAAACTTTTTTTTAATTGACTTCAAATTTTGCAGAAAAATTAGATGTGATATAGAGACAAATTGGTAAAATTTTGATACGAATTCACATTGATAGAACAATATAACGCTCTAATAATTTTTTTTTTAAATCAATGTAAAGAACTATGTATTCAATTAATTTTTTAAATTATGCTAGAAAATTAAGCGTGGTTAAGGTAGAAACTGGTAAAATATTGATATAAATTCAATATGATGTAACAAAATAGAGCACAATAAAAATGTTCGAAAAGACAGTAAATATATGTTACCAAAATGACTATGTGCTGACTAAACACTTCACTATTCCTAATGAAAGGAAAGATTCATAATAAGGGAAGTTCGGGGTAAAAAAAAATCATCGATTTTTTTCTCATGTTTCTCCTTACACATGAGTCAGGCCGCATTAATTAAAATATCAAGATATTCATTTGTCACATCAGTTTGGTAGTAAATTTATTTTTTGTTTTACTTTGTATCAATGGCTTTCTCAACTTAAAGTTTACATGCAAAAATAAAATAAATTTGAAGTGTTAATCGTATTTTAAAAAAGGTTAGCCTTATACAAATATATTTTTAGGGGAGATTTTATCTTTCTAGGGATACCCTCTATGGTGAAAAAATTGTTTTTGATATACAAAGAGAAAAAAACATTTTACGTGTCTAAAAAGCTTTTGATATTTATTTAAGCTTATATATAATCCAAAAAAAAATCAAATATCTACGCCAATGACTTCTACAATTCTTTAATGTTATAAAACATACCGCAACAATTTCTGTTTTCAATGACTAAAATCAGTTTGCGCATTCTCAAAATATGAGTTATTTATATTTGTATACCCTTTAAAAAAATCAAACATCTACGCCCATGACACCCAAAAAAATCTAATGCACCTACGCACACACACCACTTTTTTCTAAAAATGTTTTTTGTGTGCTATATTAACTCGAAAACCTCGAAGAACTGAAACTTGTATTATGATAATTTTCCCGAGATCAATACTTCCCTTATACCTAAAGCTCATATCCTAATAATAGAATATATGGAATGTTACGGAAATGAAAATCAACTCCCTGCTAGCAAGAAAATGACCATGTTGCCATATAATAAATATGTCATCCACATAACGAATCCATAATTTGGGTTTTAAACTTGTTTTCTCAAGAGCTTCTTTCTCAAAGTATATCATAAATAAATTCGCGACTACTGGTGATAGCGAGGACCCCATTGGAGCACTATCCATTTGTTTATACATTTGCCCATTGAAAGAAAAATAAGTATTTTTGAGGCAGTGCTCCGAGAGTTCTATTATATGTGCCTGGAAATCCTCGTTCATAGCAATCTTGTGCAATGCTTCGTCGATTGGAATACTGGGATATAACGATTTGACATCTAGGCTTGCTATGATATCGTTTTTTTCAAGGACGATATCTCGTATAATTCGAGTGAAATGCTCCAAGTTTTTTACAAATGAATCAGCTTTTTCTACAGTTGGTTGCATAATTTCAGAAAGGTATTTCTCTAGTTTTTGTAGCGGCGAATTAACAGCACTAACAATAGGTCTGATAGGGGCCCCTGGTTTGTGTATTTTTGGTAAACCATAGAGTTTAGGACATCTGCTCGACTTTTCCCGTGGTATGATTTTTTGTTGAATTTCGGGGTTTATTGGTGAACTTTTTATTTTATTTTTAGTTGTTTTTTCTAGGTACGTTGTCGGGTCCCTTGGAACAGGCCTATAACAATTGTCTTGTAGGATACCCTGCATTTTTTGTACGTAATCTTGAGTATTCATAACCACAGTTGCGTTTCCTTTATCTGCTGGAAGGATTGTGATGTCTTTATTTTTTCGAAGGTTTATTAGGGCCCTTTGTTCAGTGGCATTTAGGTTTTGTTTTGGTGTTTTGCTTGTTCTTAAAATTCTTGCCACCTCTTGTCGAATCTCCTCTGCTTTTGTTTCTTCAGAGGAGTCAAGGACAGCTTCCACTCCAGCTATTATTTCTTCTTTCGGGATTTCCTTAGGAGATATCGCAAAATTAAAACCCTTACTCAGTACGGATTTTTCACTTTCTGAGAGACTGTAGGATGATATATTATGTACTAATTTATCGACGTCTACTGATGATTTTTGTGGCTGACTCGGCTTTTGTAGAAGATTGTCATACTTTTTCGAACTTAAGGTAGTATCTAGTGCTTTAAAGAAAAATGGCTACACAAATCGCACCATAGAGAAAGCTATTAATGCACAGGTTTCCCGAACAACGAACAACAAAAAATATGAGCTGGGAAAGCAACGAGTAGTCTTACCATATGTAAAAGGCACAACAGACAGAATCGGAAGAATTCTGAGGAAACACAACATACAAACAATACACAAGCCACAAACAACTATAGGTAAACTACTCGGAAACCCAAAAGATAAAATCAAACTGGAAAACCACGGAGTGTACAGCATTCCGTGCCACGACTGTGAAAAGTTGTACGTAGGGCAAACTAACAGGCGAATATCAGCAAGAGTGGAAGAGCATAAACTCAGCATCAGAAATAAACAAACAACCTCAGCTTTATTCCTACAACATCAGGAAACCGGCCATAAAATAAATTTCGATGGGTGTAGGGAGATTGCCAATATAGAACATTATAAGACCAGAATAATCCGAGAAGCCATAGAAATTGAAAAACAAGGTGATTTGAATAAAAGGGACGAATCATTAAAACTACCAACAGTATGGAAGACAATAATCGACAAATCTAAAATCGCAAAAACTCAAGCGCAATTAGCGCAACAACAGCACCATCCGGAAAACATAAATAACGACCAACGCCTGCGCAGATATAACCTTCGGCCCCGAGTGGGGGTATAAAAGGAAGCGTCGCAGTCACCAACACTTCAGTCTCTATTCGGACGCGAGAAAGAAAGCTTCGAAAATGCCAAATGTGATTTTGGCGAAACGTCAGCAAAACTGTTCTTTTCAGAACGACAGTAGTGAACGGATGTACACCCGGAATGAAAACACATTATATATATATATATATATATATATATATATATATATATATATATATATATATATATATATATATATATATATATATATATATATATAGGGAAATGGTGATCGTCGTTTTACAAAAAATAGATCAACGTGCATGCGGGGTTTCAGACAGGGATTATGGTGTCCTTGTTGTAACGTCGGTGCACGTGAATTAAGAATATCAAACCCCCTAAATATTTTACTACTACATCGTCACTGGTTATTTTTACAACAGTCATTAGATTATGTTGCTTTTTTCTGATATTAAAAAAAGCGGTAAAAATTCATCTTTTAAAATTTTCTAAAATAACAATAAAATTCCATCAGTGTTTTGCTAGTTAACAGAGTATGGATTTAGAATGAGTTTAAAATATTTTTTGCTATTCTGGAGGTGCTTTATTTTTTGCATTTGCATAGTGATCACTTTAATTTTTATCCTGTATATGGCAAAACACAAAACTTACATAAATTTAAAAACTGGATAAAATATCCGATGAGTGAAAACAGAGTTTTTACAAACCGGATTCAGCTTGCCCTTTAGAAAAGAAAAATTGTTAGTGTGGTAAGTTTATATTTTTTTTATTTCTGCAGCATTAAATGATAAATAATTAAATTTGATTTTATGTTAAATTATTTGAACCAGTGAAAAAGATAAATAGTAATCCAACTCTGCATCAAAATGGAATTTTCCTTGCACAATCATTTACCTACCAAACCATCCCATGGCATCCCATGCACGTTTAAAGCATTAAATTCGGCCTAACGGTTACGAGAACTAGAAATATCGACGATGGGAAAGTAAAAAATTACGGTTCCGACGTTAAAATCTGCGATTACGGAGGAACCCTGAGCCAGATAGATATAGATATTTCTTTCGGATAGTAATTTAAGAATTATATCTGCATGATTGCTGCAGGTAGTGTTATGAAGCTTAATTATCTTAGTCGGTGCTGCATTACTGAGTTTAATAAAGCGTGTAATAAATAGAACAGTATTTTAACCTGGAAGACTTGAAACTACTAGTTTATTGCTTAATTATAAGTAGTACTATAATTTTCGCGCGTATGTCTCAAAGGTTCTATTTGAAGTCGACTTTTTTAAAACTGATATTGTTTTTGATATCGCTCAACTTGAACTGCGGTCAAGATGTAAGGCAGGGTCCCTTAATGTTAAAACAAAATATTGTTGGGTTTTATATTAAGATCAAAAATAAACAAAAACTCTGTTCCTTGACCCGGAACTTCCCTCTTGATGAATCTTTCCTTTTATTATTTTACTATTTTTATAATTTTAATATTTACCAATATTTTACTAGTTTGCACATATGTCACATTTACTCTTTGGGAATAACTGAAATCAAATCAAATAAGTAGTTTTTAAGTTTTTAAAGATTTAAAAAAAGCTTATTAGACCACCATTTTGTTTAGCTTATCTCTAGATCACTTTTAATTATTGCATTGCACATATAATTTAAAATCAATCTACATAATGATGTGGCTAATTATCGTCCGATATCCCTCATTAATACGCTTGCAAAAATAATAGAAAAACTAATGTTTAATAAAGAACACACAATTTTTCTACCAAAATAACTTGTTAGGCTAATGCCTACATGTCTTTAGGAATAATCCCTTCCTACGGAAAACGCTCTGTATAATATTTGGAAAGAAATATATAGTAAGCGGAACGATGACATGATATGTATTATGATAATATGTGACCTGTTAAAGACTTTTGATTTGGTAGGGCGCGATATCTTACTAGGCTAATTGGAATCTTATGGCATAGGAAGCGTAGTTTGGGAAGGATTCAGATCTTATCTACAGTAAAGGAAACATTATGTTTTATTATCTAAGTAAGAAATCTACTTCGGACCCCTGCTCTTCAAAATTTTTATAATGATCTAGCCAGACATATTTCGGACAAAATTGTTATGTATTCAGATGACACAACATGCATTGTTAGTGACTATAACGCGGAAATTCTAGGTCTAAACTGGTAAATGCAATAAAAGAAATATCAGATTGGTTTAATGCGAGGGTGTTCAACCCGCGGCCCTCAGACCGCATGCGGCCCGCTTTCTAATTTCTTGCTGCTCCCAGAGGCTAAAGAAAATATTGTATCGCTCCGGCCCGCGAATGACACTCCGAGGACGCTAGCGCCACCTAGTTAGAAGAGATCCACTCTGTGAATTCGCGATCACGACTATCCTCAAGGCCACTAGATGGCGTTCCATGTCTATTCAGTCTCTCTAATGATTCTTGAGATTATCACTACTAGAGGGACCTACTAGTCAAGTCTCGTAGCTGCCCGAAATTTCAAAAGAAACAAAGTTGACGCGCTCGGCCTATATAAAGTCGGCATCAGACGGCAGCGGCCAGTTCTAATTCCAAGAGCGAATGAAGCGATACAAGCGAAAGAGTGCCAACTAGCAGTGAAGTTGCTACCTGTGCGATAAGTGATTATAGTGAGTTGAGTATAGTGTGTTTTGACGCGTGTAAAAATTAGTGAAGAAAAGCGCATATTTCAAGAAAAGTGGACTGAGTTGGACTTGCTCGTTAGTGTTAATCAAAAACCCGTCTGTTTGGTGTGTCAAGAATCCCTTTCAGATTTGAAAGAATACAACTTAAAAAGACATTACGATACTAAGCATGCAACAAAGTTTGAGACATTCAAAAGACAATTACGGCAAGATAAAGTGAGAGCTCTAAAAAGTCAGCTTCAACGACAGCAAGATAGTTTTCAAAAGGAGAACATTGAAAATGAAGCAAGCGTGAAGGTTAGCTACATTCTATCCGAAAAAATTGCTTTGATATCAAAACCTTTTACTGCTGGTAAATTTATCAAGGAATGTATGGAGGCCGCCGCTGAAGCATTGTGCCCGTCTCAAAATCAACTTTTTTCTAAAGTTATTTTGTCCGGTGTTATTGTCGCCAGAAGAATCAAAGAGTTAGCGGTAGACATTGAAAATTCACTAAAAGATCGTGCATCGAAGTTCGTATACTATTCTGTTGCGCTCGACGAAATCACAGATTTCCAGAGCCATATTTATTCAGAGCATTGATAATAATTTTGAAATCACTGAAGAGATGCCTGCCTTTTTTTCCGATTAAAGGAACTACAAAAGGATGTGATATTTATAAATGTTTGATGACAGTACTGAGACAGTACTGAGACAGTACTAATTTAGAATTGACAAACCTTTCTGCAATTGTAACAGACGGTGCACCATCCATGGTAGGAAAAAATTAATTGCTCGTGGGTTTGATTAAAAAACAGCAGAAAGATCTTCCTTAGATGCATTTCCATTGTATCGTTCATCAACAAAATCCACAAATATTGATGAGGTGATGAAAGTGGTCGTAAAAACTGTGAACTTCATTAAATTACGGGGCCTCAACAATTTTCTTTTCAACTTTCACAATTACCATTTCAATGACAAAATTTGAAATTAATATAATAAGTAATTTTTCAGGCTGATTTTTTCAATATTTTATTAAGCCGCAATTTTGTTTCGCCATCTTGAATTATTACCCAGTTTATTTCTACGTAATACTCGATTTTTGTACAAAATTTAAGGTAAATTGTATAAATGGTTTTTTAGTTATATTTTTATTAACATTTCACCAGGCCGCTATATTCGATGTTTACCAAAATATTACCAGCTCAGCTCATCCCCATATGACCTTTAATTATTGACCAAAATTTGAAGTCAATCGGGAAAGTAATTTCTTAGCTATGCAGCAAATAGGCGGACCGACAGACAAACCGAAACACCGATAGAATTGTGAAATTGTTTTTTTTACGAGGGAATTTAAAAATAAAAATCTTACCCAGTAATATTGAAGTTGATGCTTAAATTTTGATTCCACAATAAAGATACCAAAGGAACGAATCTATGAAAAACCTTTCTAAACGTTTCGGAGAAACTCTAAAGCAACTGGAAACATTAAAAAGCATTTTTATTTATTTTTAATTCATTATTATAAATATTTCCCCTGCAGGAAAAAGGAGAAGACCAAATATTTACTGCATTATTGTTATTTTTTAGTATATATGATAACTGTTTTCTTAATATTCAGTTATGGTTGGGTCTGACCGCAATTCATGTTTTTTATTCAAAGGTCTTTAGATAAAATTAAATTCGGTAGCTGTAGCTTGTGCATTACTGCAGTTCAGATGCACCCATTTTAGGGTCTTTCTAGGTCATAGAAATGGGTGTCAACTGCTTTTTCTGGTGAGAAACATGCGTTTTTTATTAAACTTTGCACGAAGTTCCACATACAGAAGGCTTTATAGAAGTAAAAAAGTAGAAAAAGATAATAAATAAATAAATAAATAAAGAAAATAAAAATTGGAAATTTCTGCCGAGAAAATGTTTAATTACCGCATCCAGGAGGCTCTATAGAAGCAAAAAAAAATATTTTGTATACAAGTATATCACATTTTAGCCAAAAAAAGTTGAAATTTAAATAAATAAATAAAATAAAAAAATAAGGGAAATGCAGAATTTTTTTTTTATGTTCCACATTCAGCTTTTTGTGTTTTGAATGTATCACATTTGAGTTAAGAAAAAGGTAAAAAATAAATAAATAAAATAAAAATTGAAAGTTTCCGCAGACATTTTTTATTTTCAGTAGCCAAAAATATTTTGTGAATATCACCATTCAGCTAAAAGAAAGTTAAGCCCAAAAAAAGTTTAAGAAGGGAGTCTTCCGGTTCTGCTCTGCAGATTTACTTTACCTCCTAAAATATTACTGTGAAATTTTCTAAGGTAATTAGAATTAGTAACTGATGCATTGAAATTAGGAACTTCTCAACACCCTGTGGCGGTTTTCATATAAACTTTCAATATTAATCGTGAAGATAAAGTCGAGAATTTTGATATTTAACAAAATTAACTGAATGGGATAAATGAGTTCTTTAAAGTTGATGAACCGGGTAACAATTCTTTGCAAACTGACCTGTATTTTGATTTCAGAAATACTCGGCATCTTGTTTATAATTGCACAAGCAACTCAGCATTTTTCTTGAATTTTTTGCGGGATACTTATTGCGATCTTTCCTCGTATGAGATAAATAAGTGCATTGGTCCTAGAAGATGATCTAACGGAGTATAATTTTTGCAGAGAAAACTCACCTCTGTTTTGATCTGAAAAATGCCTTGTCAAGTGATATGTTGGATAATACGGCAGAAGTATTGGGTTTAGTTTATGGTATTAGATATCATTAAGCATTAATTTCGTAGATATTAAATATTGAAATGGTAGGATACTCGAGTAAGATCTTTGATATATGCATTGCCATTCGAGTTATCGTGATTTAATATGATTTGCGGAGTTAGTCAAAGTTTCCAAACTTACAAATATAAACCACTTTTTAAAATTTGCTTTCAAAGTATTAATATACGAAACTATTTTATATAAATAACATCTCAGCAATAAGACAGACATTTTTTCGAATTACCCTGTATAATACATTTTTTCAACACAAGATTTTCACATGTTCCACGCAGCTTAATTTAAATAAGTATTAATTATTTCTCAATTTTCCATTGTGTTTGGACCCACAAAATCCCTCCCTTTATGTACAACTGTGAGTACGCCAAAACCAGTTCTTTTGGATTACTTCTACCGTAAAGGGTAGGATTAATTGTACGCTAAACCCACCCAGCATGCCGAATTTCAGGGTCCTCGGGAAGTATTCTTTTGCCTATAGAACACGGATTCCCAACCTTTTTTGTGTAGAGCCTCTTAGGATTTTAAAAATATATACTTATGTTTTTTTTCATTATTATCAGGGATATCCCCAGACCCTTGTTGTTGGGGGTGACAGAAAAGGAAAACCCAACTGACAAAGAAAAAATCGGTAAATTAGTTTTACCCAGAACTTCCCTCGTTATAATCCCTCCTTTTATGGAAGGAGTACTTTACAGATTCAATTACCCAGATTTCATCTCTTAATGAATCCTTTGAAGTAACGAGGGAATGGAAAATAACAAAATTTGTATATATACTCTGCCTACATATTATTAAATATCTCCACTCTCTCCCTGATAAAAAGATTCAGATTTTTTATAATTTTTATTATTATTATTATTATTATTACTATTATTTACTTTCCAAAACATTATTTATGTAGTCTACAAAAAATTAATTATGTAATTTATTTTTTTCCTTCATAAAAAAGGTTTTATTCCAATAAATGGAATTTTAACGAATATTAGATCAAGTCGCCATTTATTTTTGCCATATAGGATTTGCACCAAAAATTTACCACTCTATCCATGTTTAACATTTGATCTTTGGGCAAAATCTCCCGCCAATTGGATAAGTAGTTTTTTGGTACTGACTTTAATAAGTCGTCGTTTTGTTTCGGCATCATATATTTATAGAAACATTTTATGATTTATTTAATATTTTGAAGTCCATCACGTAAGTAGTTTCTTGATAATGATTTTTTTACATTTTGCGACGACACTATTTTATTCCGTCATATTGGATTTTTACCAAAATATAACTATTTCCTCCCCTTATGACCCTTGATTTCTGACCAAAGTTTGAAGTCAATCGGATAAATAGTTTTTGAACTGTGCTGCGTACAGACAGAGCGACAGACCAACGGAAATGGGACAATACGTTTTTCGGGGTTCAGGGAATCTAAAACGTAAAAATCTGCAAAAATCTCAGAAGGTGATTTTTTCACGATTATAATACTTTCCTCTTACGAAGCAAGTAAAAACAAAAAAGTCAGGCCTTTTTCATTACAGTAATTCGAATCAACTGATGAGCGCTTCTAAGACTTTAAATATATTGGGCCCCCTTCAAATCTCTTTACGTTCCCCCCCTCTACGGAGACGCGCCTCACTGGTTAAAAAATCCTGCTATAGAATATACCCCCTCCCCATGATTCGTTGGAAGGAAAAAATCTCTAACTTTTTAAAACTGGTGTTTCTTGTACCCTAAATCCAACAACAACATCCAATTTCAGCTTACTGAGACCACAGCATGTACCCCAAAGTGAAAGATGATCATCAGTGACCAAATCAGTGAAATTTACTTATTATTAAAACACAAGGTAGGGTAGCTAGATAAATTAAATTTGCTACAGTTATAGATCTGTACTAAAAGTTGAATTATACGCTCTTAAAGTAGATGCTCGAAATTGAGCTTGGATCGCGACGAAAAAGGGAGGGTTGTCAAAAACAGGACATTTCAGTGATTATGCAGAGTAATGCAGCTTTTCCGTAGTTACTCGTATTCTTCTCACAGCTACAGATTCATGCGGTAGAATTTACTTAATTAACAACCTAAAACGTTTTATAATTTTATTCACTCTGTATTCACTACTTTTTATTAAGAAGTAGTAATTTTTATAACAAATAACATTACACTAAATAAAATGTTTTCTTATTCAGCAAATAATTTATAGTTTTTGGGCAATGCTTTGTCTAAATTTATAAAAGAAAATAAACATTATGACAGTCACTTCCTTTGGTCTTAACTCATGTAATTTCCGTCTAAAGGGTTGGGCTAAAAACGCAGATTGGGATGCAACATAATCTAGCTGGCCGTAACAGCGTAAAGTGCAAGACGGCCGATGTAAAACCGGCACATCAAAGGATGACAGAAGCGATGCGGCATAATCGCATCATCTATGGCGGGCATACGGGCCGCTGGTGCTCAAAATCCCAAACGTTATTATGCAAATCGTTCTGACGTGTACTTCGAGGCTCGAAAAAGTCCAAAGAAGACTTTAGTGCTTAATTTTATTATGATAAACTGCAGTTTTGCGTGCACAACAATATTAAATCTACTATTAGGGTATAAAGGGCTGCGGAACGGCTTATTTCATTATAGATTGAGGTACCTAATGTTTATAAATAAATATTAGCAAAGTATTTTATTCGGCAATTCGGTTTGATATTAGTAAGTGATCGATAATAGAAAAACTCTTTACATTGTAATTTATTTATGAACCTTTTAATTACACAAATATTTCTTCTCAAGGAAGTTAGAAATGAGAAAAAATTAGTGATTTCCGCGTCAAACACAAAAGTTAAGTTTCAAAAACTTTAGGTGTGAAAAATACTTTGATACTGAACAGGTTGGCTTTTTTTTAAGATAGAAATTTTTTAATTTAAATTCCTTTTCGAATATAAACCGTGCAGGATTAAAAAGAGGGTTTTGAATGCTAAACCTCCAATAGAGGCGTCACTGAGGGGGGCAGGGGAATATCTTGGTCAGTTGTTGGCTAAACTTTATTTGAATTGTCTATTAGGCGGCAAATTAAGAGACTTTTATCCGCAAGCAGAGCCAGCATCTGTAATGAAATTACTGTAATACAAAAGACATGACTTTTTTTTGGTCGTTGGTTGTTAATCAGCAATACAAAAAAATGGCAGACTTTTTTTAGACAGTTGGTTTTTGCTTTTGTATCCTGCCCCCCCCCTCCTTTCCAAAAACAAGTGTCTATTGACGCCCCTGAACCCCAGTCTAAGTGTGTCATTAAAAAAAAAATAGATTTAGCTTTCTATTTTGATAACGCCGCATGCAGTTTCCATCTACAAATAGAGCGAAAAAAATATTGACAGATTGGTGCACCCATATTTATTTATTTATTTATACTCAGTTCTTCTACAATTTATCCCACTTGACAAATTATATACATATACTGACAAATTTTACGTACATTTTTTTCAAATTCGCGGCTTTTAATAATAACTGACATATTTGAAGGTTATTATATTCATTTTCTGAATCTTAAATTCAAATACTCCTTTAAAATTGATGACTCGACTTCGCAAGATTGAGAAATTTTTTATGACATAAAACAAAAAACTCTTTGGGAGAAAACAATTTTTGTTTTTAATTTAGGAGGTAGCAATAAAAAATCTAACAAAATATCCCAGAATATTATCTTAAACATTTACTTAGTATCCCAAGACACCGTGAAAAAAAACAAGTAGTTTCATTTTTACATCAATTTTCTTTATACCTGTGTATCATAAAATACAGCAAACAATATCAACAATCATGCAAATTCTAGTAGAATCTGCTGCATTCTGAATCCGAAAATCAGTGTGAACCAGTTTATATATTTGTCGCTTGTTAAGTAATCTTAATATTAGCAGAGTACCATTTATACATAATTTGCATAGCAACATAGACGAGAAAGCACGAGAATTTTTATAGTCTCACTCGTATAAACGTTACTGGAGCTATTGGATTTAGGAATAAAGTCAATGCTGGAGCTTTAAAGTCTAGCCACAGAGGTCTCTTTGGGACTAGGCACTCTATAGTCAATGAAGGCTTTGATACGAAAAACATGTCCTTAATTTTGTAATATAAGTTATGTATGAAAAATGTAGAGAATAATTGATACTAGGCAATAAACCCTAAGTCGTTTCCACCAAAAACGATAGGTATTCCAAAAACAACCTAATTAAGTTCATACATTTTTCTTAAATAAAGCATTATTATAAGATATGTGTTTTTTTTACCTGTGCGCCAGTGGCGGCTCGTCAGGGTAGGCCTCTGAGGCCGCGCCTCACCCCCAAAATAAAGGAAAAGAGAATTTTTTTATATAACTTTTTATCTATTACCAATTAGAAATATACTTTTTAACAGTTTTACAACATAACATTTAAAAAAAAACAAAATATAATCCCATAATAAATATTTTAGAAAATAAATTCTGACCGCATCAAAAAACCGACCGTTATGGAACGCCGTTTTACTTTTTAGTCATACGCGTCTTTGATACCAAATTTAATTGCAAAACATATAAATGATGCTGCCTGCATACAATTTTTATTCTTTTTAATTCTTCCGATATCGAATTTTTGTGGATACCGGATTACCGAATGACATTTTTATGATAAGCAATTTCTTTGCAGACCATTTCAATTGATACCACAAAAAAGTAGTTGTTTATCCTTTTTTAACACGTATACAGCCTACTTAAAATTTCTATATACATGCGTCTTTCCTTAGTTATTGCATTTCAACAAATCGATGTTAATAAAAATTGGTATGAAATAAATTCTATATACAAAAATCAGTTTAAATATTTAATAAATTGACTCTTATTAAAATGTAATCGCTTCAAACGGGATCGCATTAAATTAATATTAATACCGAAAACATTAGAATGCAATAACGACTTTGTGGAGATTAATTTATTTCAACCGTATGAAGGCAAATCTGATTTAAGAACTCATGTAATAAAAAAAATTAATTTATTTTTATCGCATATCAAAAAAAATTAAAGCATCTCTAACGATATCATTTCTTTTTAATGTCAATTCCATTAACACCCTAAAAATGTAAATAGAATAATGCTCATTATTTTGATTTTGATTTTCGTTTATATGTAATTTATACTACATCAAACGGATATAACACGGGCCCTTTACCATTGAAATTAAAATACTTGAATATACATTTGAATAAATAAATAAAAGTTAATACGAGATTTAATTGTATAAGAGTTGTGGAATTTAAATGATTAGCGGGTATAAGGTAACTGATTTTATTTAATATGCATTGTTTTGATTTCGAATTTTTATTAATGTCGATTCTTCTGAATATCAATTTTCATTGAATGCAGCCACCTTGTTTCAATTTTAATTATCGGACGTGGAGCGATCTAGTGCAAACTAAGAAAAACAAGAGCAGAAATCTGTAATTTTTTAAATACCCGAGTTTCTGGCTAGGCATGCGTTCGAAGATTTAAAAGTGCATCTAAAATTAAGACTGTGTTCTGCATGACGTTATGACGAGTCGGATGCGAATAATGAAAAACATATTCGTAGGTAATCAATGACAGTTAAAACGTGTTTAATTATTGTTCGATTGGGAATACTTAGTTATTAAATCATTGCGGAATACGATATACACCCCTATATTTAAAATGTGACCACGTACAAAATACAGATCATAATAAACATCATAAACCAGAATAAAGAAAACAAGGTTTTGAATTTCCCAGCTATAATTCACAGATTACCACACAATGTAATTTGTAATGGCAAATTGCAATTTCTCCTGGAAGCTGTGTGCCCGCGACATGCTCTACTACAGTTTTTTTTGGCTTCTTAAACGTGATTTAAAGTAGGCTGTCCAGATTTTTTTAAAATGAAAAGAGTATATTTCGACGAAATGTAAAAATAGGTACCAGCGTATAATAATTAAGTAAAGTCTTATCACTTTCGCAGAATTCAATGACTTTCAATAATAATTATAATACACATAATAATATGGACTAAAAAAAACAAAAATAATTAGAAAATGGCACCAGATTTCGCAAAATAGAGATCTTTGTCCCAGATTTTTCATAATAGAGGATATTTGTCGTATTTATGGAAATAGTAAGAGTACCAGAGTACATGGACCCGAAAAAGAGAACATTCCTCTTAAAAAGAGTATATGTGGTCACCCTATTTAAAGCAAACTGTAGTAAGGTTGTATAGGTATATCACTATATCTTTATTTACAATATTTATTTGATAATTAGGACACTATTTTCATGTTTGTCTCCCTTGTTTAATATGTGAGTAATTATTATAATTTATAGGTATGTGCACTTCACTTTCAAAGCTGCGTGTCGATCAAGATACGGATTTACAAAAATGAACACATCAGTGGTGTATTTAGAATGCCGTCTTAGAGGGGGAGGTAAACATTTGATAACTAAAAAAAAGTTCTAGGTTCTTGTTGGAACAACATAAGCATGAAGACAAAAAAAGCAAAGTTCTCAATGTTTGTGAGGTAAAAGTCCCGAAATGCTTTATATAATGTAATTTTTGCTTGGGTTATTAGCTCGGGGGGAAAGGGGGTGCAGGGTGCATTTGTCTCCTGCACGTACTCAAACCGAAACTGTCGTATGTTGGAATGCAGAACATGTTATATTGAAGAATACCCCAAAACAAAAACATTGCATTCATGTCCTATTATCTTGGTAATTTTGTTCACAAGGTCTCTTTACACACAGCTTTGTAGGTTACACAAATTTAACCTACAAAGCTGATTTTTTTTTCTATTTTTAGTTTTTACATTCTGGTACTCACGCACATATTATGAAATCAAGGGCTTTTAAAAAACGCAGGTGTATCTAAAAAAAAAATTAGTTGATCTGACCGCGAAAAAGAAACGTCGGATTTCAAATCTATGTGCACCATCTTGTTGATAATGGAAAGTAGCTATAAAGATATAAAATTTATTTTGTGATATGTCTTCAAATGCAGCCTGAAAAAAATAAAATATGTATAGCTGATTTTTCGGTATTTTACGTACCTATATCCTTGGAGGTAGTCATAATTGTCTAACTTTGTCAACTACTTATTATTCGATGTTAAATTGCGCAACTTTGCTCTATTTTAACCGACATTGTATCGAATTTGTAACACCCTGTATATGTTTGCGTGTTTTCATTCGTTGGGACCATTCCGGTATACTACCTCAATGGTTGAGATATTCCAAGTACAACCATATGTAATTCTCACATTGAATGCTATTTTTTAACTAATTTTTATTTCTCAATCTAGAGTGCTGTGATTTGGCAAAAACTATTAACTTACCTCCAAGAACCCTGAGAAAAATAAAATTATCTGTCTATTCACTAAACATCTTTTACGCCTATTTAAATATTAAACGATTTTTTCTAAAAAATCTTTTTTTAATGTCGCTCTTCAGGTTAGCCTTTGCGAGTAATATATAATGATACCCCCCACAACAATATGCAGTATTTTAAAAAATCGGCAATAATATGCATTTAAGCCTAAGCAATTTCTAGTCACCCTGATATACGAAGGTTCTGGTTTGACACGTCATGGTTGAAGTTACAATATCATAGTAAATCAAAATAACAAACAAATATAGGGCGTCCCATTTAAAAAACAAAAGTTAATAGCAGAAATTCGGAACTAAAAGAAGATACGGCAACACTGTTACAGGAAGATATATCATAAAACAAAATAGATAATAACTCAAAGTGGAGGTGCTATAGATAGAACGTTTAAACACGCATTTCAGATTTCAAAACATAAAAATAGCTTTCTGGATAAAAAAATCAGATTCAGCTTTTGCTGGAAGAACATTCATTGCTTTATTTTACACCTACCAATAAAATAAAGGTTGTGTTGTTTGATTGAAATTGTTATATCATTGTATAAACGGGGGCTTAACAATAATGGTTGTATACATATATATCTATATATATATATATATATATATATATATATATATATATATATATATATATATATATATATATTTGATAAATTAAAAAATAAATCCGAATTCAATGGCCGATTCAAATTATAAACCTTTCATTAACATCAGAATCAGACACTATCACTAACCGAAAAAATAAGTGTTACTTCACAGATTGTTTTGTAATCTGTGACAATATAGCTTGTAAAAATTTTTTTAAAACTAAAATCTCGAAGTGTTGAAAGTAGTTTGCCGAACCATCGACGTCGCACGTCATGCGAATACTATTTTTTGCCTTCGCCCTCCCACTTCATATACTAACGGCCCGCCACTGACTCAGGCCCCCGCCGTCGCGTCGGCAGTGGCCCCAGCACAGAGCTTGCGCGTTTTGTTTTTGCGGGGATTTAATGATTGAAAAGGCCACAACGCGTAAGGCTCAAATATGTGGTGGGGGCCCCGAGAGACATCAGCGAGCGAAATACAAAACTGAGGATCTTTTCTTTTTTTTGCCATCATGTAAATTTTGAGTTGCTGCCGAAGTGCCCCCAAATACGTAAAACCCATTGACCGTTTTTTGTCATCGCAAAATTTTGCCTCGCCCAGATGAGCCCCAACCATCGTAAGTAGTTAATTCGGCCTTGTTGCTTCTAGAAAAGCAGCCTCTATAATGCAACATGCGAGTCGCCTTTTAATACTCACGTATGCCCACGCCGGTCTCTTCAGCATTCAGCAAGAAAATAAAATTGAAGTTTACAAATATCAGATTATCTAAAGTGCTCATCGTGAGGATTCGTGATATTTATTTTGATTAAAATAATTAATTAATTTAAAATAAAAGTTAAGAATGCTGCAAGTAAAATAATTGCAGGGGAAACTTCCATTCATATTTTATAACATTTGTTACTTGAGTTGCTGCACTAGTGCCGTCTATTGACATTTTTAGTTTTTACTTGCAATTGAAAAATACAAACCAGTTTCAAAAGTGCCCTATACAAGTAGCTAAAACCATATTTTTCTATTATTATAGTAAATATATCCTAAATTACCATTTTTTAAATTTATCTTAACAGCTTGACGGTAAGCGCCAATCCACATTTTTGAAAATGTATTATTTTGGAAATTTGAAATATCTTATATCTGTCACTTTTGTTTATCGATTATAATTTCAATCTCGATTTCTACTGCCTGCAACTGCACAGGTAGGACGTAATAACCTGTATTGAAAATAAAATCTTTAGATTCAAAATAATTAGTTTAATATCTGTAAAAACATTTTATTGAAGCGTAAATTCTACAAACGTTTTCAAATGACAATGCATTACGGCCTATTTGACTCCCAAACGCTGTACATAGATGTGACGTACTTGCGCGAGAAAGACGAGTTTAAATTCGGTCCGTATCATCGTCGTTTATTGCACAAATGATATTAAAAAATCAGCAAGCAAGATTATTAGAATGCAATCCAATGTTAGCGCAATACGCAAACCAAAGAAGTCGGCTCATACTTCAGAACACAGAATACCAGACCAGAGAAGCTCCAGAATTTTACAAACCTTTTTGAGCGCGAAGACTTCTCTTTCGTATGACGACACATTCGCAAATTAATTTGAGTTATCGAACACACTCACGCAAACACATTATATTTCTTTTGGGAGGCTATAGATGGCGAAACTTCCGATAATAAAAATGCATTCGAGGTGCTTGTATTCAATCGAAATTGATATCAATAGAAATTGGTTTCAATGAAAATAGATAATCATAGAAATTGCTGTAAATGAAAATACCATTCATAAAAATTGATAATCGGCTATATTGTTTCCCACAAAATATTACAAAGGTACTCGTTAAATATTGGATAAATATTGATATCAACAAATTTGTAAGTAATAAAATTATATTATAATAAAAAAAATGCATTTTAATTATAATAATATAATGAAAATTGAATTAATTTTGTAAAGACCCATCCAAATATCCTGACATACATTTTAATAGCTAAATCAAATTAATTGATTGTTAAAAATCTATATGAAGGCTTTAGCTCTAGATGTTCCAAGGATTCAGTTAAAATTACATTTTTATTATAATATTATAAAATAAATTGCCATAATGAAGTCCCATTCAATTTAAATTAATACCGGGCATATAGCAGACTAAAAAGTAAAACGGCGTTCCATAGACCGTGCAATCCGTGCAAACCTATTCCTAAAGAAAGTGCTCTGGAATGAGGCGAAATAATTTTAGCTTGGAAAGTTTCGACTTCTGACCTATTTATCAACGGCCGGTGCCGATGCCGGCGAGTCACCTGATTACGACAGAGCGGGATGGCGATTGCCGATGCACGCGTTTTCTATTGCATTCTTGAGGCGATAAATCTGTAGCTTGGATATGCTTTTATTGGTTATTTAAATCACATGACTAGCGAAATATTCCAACGGCTTCTTTTTACGTGGTGCGTGCGGCTGAGAAAGAAATAGGAAATAGATTGCGATAATCGCTGATTGAGGGCGTTCTGTCTTTTAACGTGAATAAATACGCGTGAGTAAGTTTTTGTTTTGTTTTGATTTGGTAAGTTGGACCGTTCCATTTTTTGTATTTGCTTTTTGCTTTTGAAATGAATCCTATTCACGACATTATTGCTTCATTAATTGAAACGCCTTTTTTAAGAAGAAGCGAAACTGAAAAGAAACAGATATTAGGTAGCCGTCCGACGCCGAAAATTTTAGCAATATTTAACGATAAGAGGTAAGGTAAAAAATATTCAGGAACTTTTCAAATATCTTGGTACGAAACTTATAGGTGGCTATGCGGAAGTATTTATAAAGAAAGCTTATATTGTTGGCCTTGTATTTTATTAGGTTGCGTCAAAAATAATTGGAGTTCAGGGGGCGGATATTCGGATTTAAAAAATTTTTCACGAGCAGTAAAATCGCATGAAAGTTCAAGAGAGCATATTAAAAATTCGGTAGCACTTACAAGACTGGAGCAAAATAGGGCGACTATTGCGGATGCACTACAAGAAAATGCAAGTCTTAATAAAATTGTTTATAATTAAAATGTTCGAAAAAACCGTTTATTATTAAATTATTTAATTGATGTTACTATTACTTTGGGTAAACAGGACTTGGCATTTCGAGGTCATAATGAAACAACAGATTCTTTTAACAGTGGCAATTTTAAGGAAATATTTGCATGCTTAATAAAAAGAAATGCCGAACTTACTGAACATTGTGCTATATTTAGTAATATTTTTACGGGACAATCTAAGACTATACAAAATGAACTAATTGGTTGCATACACGACTATATTCAAGAATATCGATTGTTGTTTTTTTGGCGTAATTGCGGATGATAGTACTGATATAACAGAAAAATCACAGTGCTCGATAACAGTTAGGTATGTGACCAACGGATCTTTAAAAGAAAGATTTTTAGGATTTTTTGACGTTAGCGATAATAAAACAGCAGAGAGCCTTTTTCATTTAATACAAAACAGCTTAGAGCCTTATGACTTTAAAAATAAATTGGTCGCGCAGTGTTACGATGGGGCTAGTGTTATGGCAGGTGAAATAAATGGGCTTCAAACAAAAGTTAGATCTATTGCTCCTTTAGCTATGTTTACTCATTGTTGCGCCCACAGATTAAATCTAGTTTTACAACAGGGAACAAAACTGATTACCCAAAGTCGTATATTTTTTGCCACTTTATTAGGAATACCAAATTATTTCCACCAATCACCAAAACGGTCTTTTGTGCTTAATCAGATAGTAGGTAAAAGAATTCCGCGAGCTGTAGAAACGCGATGGTATACACGGTCTAAAATTTTAAACTTAGTGGCTAATGAATGGGACAATTTAATTATAGTATTTGAAACTATTATTAATGACTTAAGTTCTGGAACAGAATCTATTAATGGTGCAAAAGGATTTCTAAAGCATTTTAATGATTTCGAATTTTGCCTTTTAACGCATATTTATAAACAAATTTTTAGTTGCACTGATGTACTGTTTCAAATATTACAGTTAAAGCATTTAGATATAAATTACTGCATTTCGCAAATAAACCTTGCCAAGCAACGAATTACTGAATTTAGAAACGAGGACCATTTCAAAGAACTTTTCAATATTGCTAAAAAAGCCACTATTCTGCCAACTAACACACGTCGAGGGCAATGTTCTAGCGACTTTGATATTTTTACTAAATATAAAATATATTTCGAAATAATAGATTATATAATTCTTCAATTAGGGACGCGGTTTGAAAATTTAAATAATTTAAATTTCTTTGCTTTAGTCGATTGCACAAAATATTCGGAATATGTTAAATGCTTTCCAGACGACTTACTAAATAATTTATTAAAAAATTATCCAAACATTTTTGACAGAGATAGGTTAAAGAATGAGCTTTCTGTATTGTATAGGGATGAACAATTTTCAAATTTAGATGTCGAAAAAAGTCTAGCTTTGTCATTTAAAGATTTTAAAGCAATTTTTGCGGAAGCATATAATCGAACTGAATATGTTTTATTTTAGTGGTTTGCAGACTTTTAGTAAAAATTCCAACTAAAAGTTCGGCGTTTTTTGCCAATCATGTTCCTATACTCACCCTATCTGCCTTCAGACAGCGCCGTAATTTTTATTGCTTGGCACAGCTTTTGGCCCGATTCCCGAGTACCTTATATATTTATATATAGCAATCAACAATCAGCGGCACCAGAGGCCCAGAAAAAAGAATAACCCCAGAAAAAATGTGTTTCTTGATTGTCAGGGTAAAATTATTCCCAAATAAGTAAGTCTTAAATAAATTTTCTCTACTAAAATGACTCTTATGATACTAGTTTATAATAATACAAGTTAAAAAGGATAATATGAACAACTAAAACGATCTCAACAACTAAAACGATGTCTTAATAACGGCTTGCTGAAGCTAAAATTTGTTCACTAACAAAAAAAAATCGCTAGTTTCTAGGCACAGTATATATGTCATCTTATAGTGTGAACCAGAGAAATTGTACACTTAGGGCTCTAGGCACATGCCTTGACAAAAAAAGTCAAAAATATTAGACAAAAAGCAAAAATCCGATATATTTTGAAAGTACATGTATTTTCCCCAAATCAGTCTTAAATATATTTTCTCTGCTAAAATGACACTAGATTATAATAATACAAGTCAAAAATGATAATATGAACAACTAAAATAATCTCAACTTCTAACACGATCTCTTAACAACGGCTTCCTGAAGCTAAAACTTGTTCACTAACAAGAAAAATCGCCATTTTCTAGCATAGTATATATGTACTCTTGTAACGCGAACCAGAGAAATCATACACCCGGGGTTCTAGGCACAAATACTGTGCCTTGGCAAAAACAGGTTAAAAATATTATCCAAAAAGAAAAAAGTCCTATATTTTCTCAAAACTAACTTTTTGGACACATGCCGTTTTTCAAAATCTACGCAATTCTTCAAATAATTATTTTAAAAGATTTCTTCTCCTTACTGCTCAAACCGGAGAATCTTGTTTGCTAGTATTCCGATGACTTGCTGATAGTGAAAAATATAAAATTTATAGGAAAGTAAGAATACACTTCTGTTTAACGGTAATTAAATAAACTAAACTGAATTTCGCAATACAGTTATGTGATAGGTTCATCTAGATTAAAGCAAAAAACCTTACTGTCAGTTAAGACTAACACACAATGTCTTGGTCTCAGCCAGTTAGCGTATTACATACACTTTTTAATTTTAACGTTTTGAATAGGAAAAATACAAATTTCCCCCCCCCTCGAGCTTAAAGGATGAGAAGTCATAAATAATTATATTTGTTACACAATTTACCACATGCATATGTCAACCTAGAGATAATTAAGGTTTTTCTCCGTTCTACGGTTGAATGGGAGCAATTCAACATTCGCGTTCACCTGATGGGGGTAACACAGAATCTTTGTGATTTTAAGAATGCATTTAAAGAAAATTTAAATTTTTTTTACCCCGAAATTCTTTCGTTATAATTTTTTTCTTTTCTTAGGAATAGTGAAGTGTAACCCAATTTAGTTTCGACCTTTGAAACATTAATGGGCGCCATTTTGTTCCACCATGTTGGATTTGTACCAATATTTTACCAGTTTCTACCTACGCCATCCTTAATTTTTAGGCATAATTTAATATAAACTACCGGTTTATCCTTATATCACATTTAATTTTTATGCAAAATTTGAATTCATTTCGAAAAGAAGAATTTTTTACGTTGATTTTTTAACATTTTATATGGCCGCCATTTTGTTTCGCCACTTTGACCCGTACGACAATTTTACCAATTTATCCCCTATGTCACACTTGCTGCTTGTACAAAATTTGAAAATAATCTAGTAGTTTTTAGACTGGTTTTTAAACATTTTATGAGGCCTCCATTTTCTTTTCATATCTTAGATTCATACCAAAATGTTACCATTTCTATGTAAAACTTGATATTTGTGTAAAATTTAAATTAATTTGGATAATTGATTTTTTAATAATATTTTTTTTAACATTTCAATAGGACTCCATTTCGTAGTGTATTATTGGATTTTTACCACAATATTACCAGGTCATCTTCATAGGACTTTTAATGTTTGCAGTTTTTTAGCTACACCGCGAAATGGCCGACCGACAGACAGATCGACGGAATTAAGAGAGCACGTTAAAACGTAAAGATATGTAAAACCTGGAAGGGTGATTTTTGTCACGATTACACAAACATTTTATTAGGCCACTATTTTCAATTCGTATCACGATTTTACCAGTTCATCTCTACCAGATTTTTAGTAAAACTTTTGTAACGTTTCCTTAGACCGCTATTTTGTTGCCCCATACTGAATTTGGACCAAGAGTTACTAGGCCGTTCTTACTTTTTGACTAAAATTTGAAGTCAATCGGGTAAGTAGTTTTTTAGTTATGCCGAGAAAATATCAACCGACAGGCAGACAAACAGATTTACAGACCGTCGGAATAAAAAAAAACATGTTTTTCAGTATTTGTTTGAACTATTCCTTTTTACGAGGGAAGTAAATAAGCAATCTTGTGTTAGAAAGGCATCTCAACCTGTAAGAGGGGAGTAATATAATTGTAAAAAAAACATACTGCCAGATTTTTGCAGATCTTTGCGTTTTAGGGTCACAAGTTCCGAAATGCACCTTTTCCCATTTCCGTCAATCTATTTGTTAGAGGTGTTACAGCAAAACTGGAACAGTTGCATTTGTACAGGTATCTTACCTGTTGCAGGACAGACGGCTGTTTCGAGCTATGTAGTCCACATGTCATGAACGAAGTGTTTAATAACATATTTCAATTTGAAAAGGTACGTGCGTGGAACTGGAATAGGTTGCAACTGTTACCAAAAAGTGCTGTTCCATAACTCCTCTACTATCTGTACGTGGAATATCGCAAAAATTACTTATCTCATTGACTTCAAATTTTGGTCAAAAATCAGAGGTCATAACGAGACGAAATGGTTACATTTTGGTTGATAAAAATCCAATTGCGCCAAACAAAATGGCAGATTCAAAATGTAAAAAAAAATTGTTTTTATGAGACTGTAATCCGATGGATTTCAAACGTTGCACAAAAAACTAGTTTAATATAGGGATAATGTGATAAAACTTTGGTTATGAGGTAACAAAAGTAATGAAATGTTTAAAAATATAGTACCAAAAAACTACTTATTCAATTGAATTGAAAACTGGTAAAAAAAGTATAATATAAAAATAATGTTATAATGTTAAAATATTCCGTAAAATTCCATTTTCTAAATCTTCTTTTTATGGCGGAAAAGAATGAATGAGCAATAATAACAATAATTTAAATATTATAAAAATAAATTAGGAACTTCCCTCGTACAGAATTCCACTGCACACAGGTAACACATTAGTGGTTTGAAATTCAATCAGAAATACGACAGAGCACTACTATTTAATCTTATAATGGACAAATTAATACAAGCGATAAAGTCAAACGGATACGAGTATAGAATGAGCAACAAGGAGATATCAATGCTATGCAGACGACATTGCTTTGAATTTGATAGATGAATTACAGTGCCTGCTATATCCATTTACAAACACAGTGAAAAGATACAGTATGGAAATATCCACAGCCTTGGTACCAATAAAGGAGTAATGAAGGTGCAAGCTAGTTGTTCAAGAGATCATAACCCAACAGGTCTCATACTTCTAATACTTATGAGTTAATATCTCGAGCTACAGTAATCTTCAGAAAAAAGTAGGAAAATAATAATATCGCTGCTATCATATCGGAATGCCTGTGTGATCTAGAGAAATAAGAACGTGAGATTAGTTGGGAAGATGTGAATATATAGATACTGATACTGCTGAAGAGGGAAAGACATTGAGAGATAAAGTAGCAAATAATGAAGTACGCGAAATATGTAAATTGCAAGATGTTGTCAGAGGAGAAGAACATGAAACTGGCAAGTAAGCAGAATGGATCATAAACGAATAATTAATATAACAAGAGATGGAATACCATCAGGCAAAAGACGTCAAGGGAGACCACCAAAAAGATAGAAGATAGATTGCAATCAGCATCTTACGATTGAAAGCACTAAAATAAGTCATTCCAGTTAAATAGGCCAAAGGCCTCATAAGTATAATATATTAAACTGTATTATCTGTAGGTAGTGGAATTCTGCACGAGGTAAGTTCTGGGTATAGGTGAATTTACCGATTTTTATTATTATTATTAGTCATTTTTAAAATTTTATTGTAGTTATTGTGGAAACAGTTATTGTATTTTGTACATTTTATTACCCTAAAATATAGTTGCTTATTGAAATATGCTTAGCGGTACTATCTACCTTTGTATGTTATCTTATGCAATTAAAATTATTTTATTTTATTTTTTTAAATATTATAGTAATATATATCATACAGCAATAAGTAATAAGACATTTTCAGATTCAATAATTATATTCTTGCTGCACCCACATTCAACTGTGAAATTTTATATACATGCAATATCAAAATACCAAGCCGTAAAATCATAATATAAGTACGATACAGTGGAAAACGGTAAATGATCAATCCTGCCTAGAAAAATAAACACTTCCAGCGATAATCCAACAACTGCCTGCCTACCAATCTGTAGAAATATATAATAACACTCTAGTCGGTTTTGAAAGACGCTTTTCCTCATTTCTAGCCTCTAGCCATAGAGGTCCGAAGAATCGTTTGAACTCGCATGTCATAGTAATTGCAAAGAAAACGGATAAAGCACGCAGCCACAAGTCCGGCGAATCTCGCGCATCTGCTTTCTATTTTAAAATTGAACTACCGAATGACAGGGTCGGACTGACAACTACTGATACTACTGACTTGGAGTATTGTATCGTTGAAGTTATTTGCTTTTCTTACTAACCTTTATCATATTACATTTTTTATCACAGTATTATTCATGTACATGTTCTTTGCCTTTATGCACTGTTGATGAGTCACAAACTTGGATTCTTATTGCATTGGATTACTCCAAGGTGTTTGTTTTGGATAATGGACTTCTGCTGGCTAAATTAATTTTTTCCCTGCAAGTGCCGTGGAGTGGTCCACTTCATATTTAACAGTAGATTCAGATAAGAGTGGAGGAGAGCGGGTACTGTGGAGTTGTCTGGAAATGTTGAGTGAAGTACCCATGGAGAAACAGAGAGTATAAATATTTTTTATACAATAGATTATAAAAACCCTACTACATACTAGCGGCTTTTTATAATCATGATAATTTGCTATAGTATTATTACGATAATTAGATAAAATTAAAGGGTATGTTTTAAATGGCAGTTGCCAACATAACGTGCAGTTCATGGAAGCAAGGGAAGCAGTGCTTCCCAAAAAAAAAATTACAAAACATCTTCTAAAATGTAATTTTTGAAATAGGAAACCATTAATTTAGTTTATATTAAAAATGCTAAAATATTGTCTTAATTATCAAGCCCGTAATAAATGCGGCCTTGACTCGGACCGAGCCATAATAGAAATCGAATAGAACCTATGCGGGGCGCTAGCTTCTCTGCAGCCAAGTCCTGTATGCTTGATTTCCTGTGAATCGAGCCAGAGGTTAATGAACTTTCCACCGGCTGTTTGCAAGTTTTGCATTTCAGTCGCGTGCTTTAAGTGGGGGCGAAAGCTATCGTTGGAGTAGGTTCTTTGTTTGAATGGCTATCCGTGTGTTGTGTGATACGTACGTCGCGTCGTGCATGGTGCGAAATGGAAAACAATAATACGGACGTGGATATGCAAATACCGTCAACTTCGGCTGTCGGTAATAACGTTGAAAATGTTGGAGAATTTAGTAAGAAGAGTGTGTGTGAATGTGTGGTGTGTGTCTTAATAATAAAGGGATTTTCAACATTAAACTTCGCTGATAAGCTTCAAATAATTTCCAAAGGAAGGGCAAAACCGCCTATGAAAAAATTAACCACAAAAATGTAAAACTGTATTGGACATTTTTATCCGGAAAAACAAAACGAACAATTTAAATGGCTAACAGGGTGTGAAAATATAAGTAAATTATTTTGTTGGCCATGTTTACTTTTTGAAAATGAAAAAGGTCTCTGGAATAAAACTGGTTTTTCTGACTTAAACAATTTCCATAAAGCTGTAAAAGGACACATTATGTCCAAAGCGCATTTGCAGGCCGTCATAAAATAAAAAGTCTTCGGCAAAACCAGAATTGAACACACCCTTAATAAACAATTGGAAATTAGTCACCGCCAGCACAATGAACTAGTCGATAAAAATAGGCAAATATTAAGAAGACTTATCGATGTTGTTTGTTTTCTCGGACAACACGAATTGGAATTTAGAGGTCATGACGAAACTAGGGTTTCTTCAAATAGAGGAAATTTTCAAGATTTACTTAGTTTAATGGCTAAATATGATGATTGCTTAAAAAATCATTTAGAGCAGTCTAACGTTTTTCGCGGAACGTCGAATCAAATCCAGAATGATTTAATTTCCGCTGTTGCAACCATTATTCTAAAAAGAATTAAGCAAGAGATTGGCGAGGCGCGGTTCATTGCTATTGTTCTGGACGAAACAACTGATATCACTAATTTTAGCCAATTATCTGTATTAATACACTACGTTAAAACAGACGAAATTATTCAAAAGCGATTTTTGGGTTTTAGGAATGTGTCCGAAAATCGTTATATACCGTAGTTTATAACGTTCCTAAAGAAATTAGTGGAGAGACAAAATTAGTTGCTCAAAGTTATGATGGAGCTGCAGTGATAGCAGGACAATTAGGGGATCTGCAAGCTAAAGTTCGAGAAACTTTCTATGTTGGTCCATTGTTTTGCTCATAAATTAAATTTAGTTTTATCCCAGTCCATCAATCATATTAAAGAGTGTAAAATATTTTTCGTTACTTTAAGTGGCATGGCTCCTTTTTTTTTCAAGTCAACAAAACGTACACAATCTTTGGACTCCATTCTCCACAAACGATTGCCCAAAGTAGCTCCTACTAGGTGGAACTATAATGGAAGACTTGTGTTAACAGTATCTGAAAATCGTGAATCACTGATTGAACTATTTGAGAATATAATAGAAAATAATGAAGCGAGGGACTCAGAAGCAATAAATAGTTCGAGGGGGTTTTTGGACTGTTTGAAACGAGATTTTAATTTTAATTATTTGTTCAACATATTTTCAGAAATATTTTCATTCTCGGACAATGTTTTTAATATATTACAAACTAAAACAAATGATATTGCTTTTTGCCTAAAAAAAAGTGGATGATTTTAAGTCCATGTTAAGTCAAAAAAGAGATGACTTTGACCTATTTTGGGAGAAAACGATGACGTTAAATGTAGAGCCACAAGCCAAGCGTCTTCGAACAGACAAGGTTGGAGATGTTCAAACATCATACAGACGCCTCTTTTATGGAATAATCGATTAAATTCAGCAACAGATAAACTATAGATTTAACGGTTTAAATGATTTGCAATTCCTCGAGCTCTGCAATTTTGATGCATTTAAAAGAAACACTTTTCCAGAAGATGCGTTTAAATCTCTTCTTCTCCATTATGGTCAGTTCTTCGACCGAGTATTACTGCGATCTGAACTAAGAGTGATTTACGAAACTGATGACATTAGCGCCAAAAATAACGCTAAGGAACTAATGCAATTTTTAAAGGACAAGGAGCTAGAAGATGCATACACCGAAGTGTCGAAATTGTGTGAATTAGTATTGACACTACCTGCCACAAATTCGTCAGTAGAATGCATCTTTTCAACACTTAAACGTATAAAAAATTTCGTGAGAAATTCAACGGTGCAGGAGAGACTTTCGCATACATCGCTGTTGTCCATTGATAAACTTCTCTAAAATATGTCGGAGCATTGACGTTTTTATGATGACGTCATTGACGAATTTGCAAAAAATGATAAATTACATTACAAATAGGTAAGTTTCTAAAAATTGCTTCCCTTTCTTAAAATTTCGCCGCACGCCTCTGAACATACAATTTAAAAACATTTAGGGTAACTTGCGGGTAGATGGTGAACTGGGTGAAACTGTGAACGACATTTTTTCACCTACTACCCGATAGATGTCGCTGACAGTGCCGAAATTGTTGAGTTGATTTGTTAGCTGTGTGAAATACACGTGAAAAACTGTTCTTTGGTTTGTAAGAAAATTAAAGCAAATTATTTCGTGGTACCCAGAATTTATTCAGAGTCGGCAGTTTACGTTCAATATCGTTGGTTTAAATAGCAGGTAAGATAAAATCTTATAATCTATATATATATATATATATATATATATATATATATATATATATATATATATATATATATATATATATATATATATATATATATATATATATATATATATATATATATATATATATATATATATATATATATATCTATCTATATTCTTATAATCTAAAGTCTATATGTATATTCTTGCCTCAAAATTAAAATGAATCTTCACCAGTTTTTTCGTAAACGCATTTACCATCTGTCCCGTGAAAAGGGATAAATGGTGACCTTTATACTGAGTGTTTCAGAAAACATGCGTAACCGTTTATTAGATTCTTTGTAAGTAAATAAGTGTGTCATACAAAGTGTCAAATGTTTTGAAAAAATTATGATTTTTTTTTCATAATCCTGAAGCAGTAAGAGATATGTCATTAAGATTTGGTATAATCTTATAGGTATTTACAAGCTTTAGTTTGACAGTATTAAGAAGTTTTTGTTACAACCATGGGCGTAGGTATGGGTAACCATGCCTGACATTTTTAATAAAAAATGGTACGCCACTGGTTTTTAAAAAACTACTAGCTTTGTCATTTAGGGCAAGTAAAAATAAGACTCTTGGTATTTTGGGATACGATAAGTAGTTTTCGAGGAAAAAACACAAATTCTGACAACTCTGGTCCAGTTTTAGTTGGAGTCAGAATTGCTCAAAACTCTGCAAAAATAGTTTCTTGAATCATTTTAAGAAAATAAATTTTAATAAATAATGTTAGCAAATGCCTTATATGAAAAAAAAATTTAAAGATTGTAAGGGAGAAATTGCTGTTACAGAACAACAAAAGGGCAAAAGAAAACAAAAATGCGAAAGAAACTAAAACAACGTTCAAAAAGAAGAAGTTAGAAATTCTTGACACATCAGACGAAAGTGAACCGAAGCCGGATGATGAAAAAAAAATAAGTAATGGTGGCAATGATTACTGCGCAGGATGTGGCGAAGAATGTAAAGCCACCAAAAAGAGCAGTGACTGGATTAAGTGTGTGAAGTGCGAGCGCTGGCTCCACGAAGAATGCACAAAATATGGAAATACTTGTGATTAATGTGGAAAATTTGTATCCAAATGCAAACAAAACTAAACTGGTGACGTCACAATTGTTATTTCTATAGTCACCATATCACTCATATTTCACCAACTAACCCATACATCTGTGGGTGAGATGGTGAATGAGTTGTTTTTGTTTATTCTGAGTTGCTTACTTTCGTAAGCCAAATTGTATTAAATTTATATGTATTATGTTTAAGTTTACGAATAGGCAATGCCTTACAGATTTTCACTTTTGCCTAAACATATTTTTTTTAAATACGGCCTAATAAAGTTTTATTCACCATCTCCCATCAAGTTACCCTATCTCTAAATAATTAAGAAGATGTACTCATCGATAGAGGAAAACATTCCTGTAGAAAAAAAAATTTATAGAATGAAACATTTAGTTGCTTTTTTGTATAAAAGCCTAAAATTATAAAGACATTAACTTTTGCTTGTAATATTTTGTCGATTTCTTTTTTTAAGCTACAAATTTATTATTTCATTGGAAGCTGTCTGTCCCCAGAGAGCAATGGATTTTAGATACGACGTGGAAAATCCCGCATAACGCATAACAATAAAATATGTCTGCTTAAATCCCTACAGTTTGCGTAAGGGTTTAACTTGGCATATCCACATGAAATATGACTACTACGTATTAAGGCATTTAAATCCTTTAATGGGATTCGTTTTATTATTAAAATTGAGAATCATATTATCCAGTACAACAATATAATTAAAACAAATGGTGAAACAAAGAAAATAGTAACAGAAAATATAATTTAATGCCTAAATAATTCAAACTTTATCATACAGGATGTCCCAAAAGGACCTACCAATAATTTAGGAATACATAGATTTGATTAAAAGATCGCGGTTTAGCCATACTTGCCTTAATCCAAAAGTTAATATTAAAAAAGATACAAAGTGATTAAATTAAAATTTTATTTTCGATTTTTTAAAATAATATCCCCGGTTTTTGAGATATTAAAGTGAAAATTGGTGATAACGGATTTTTCATAACCAATAATAATAATACGACTTCACTTTTGATGTAACTTGTAGATGGCGCTACGAGCGCTACTTTTCGCTCTTAAAATGTTGTAACTTTTTTAGATACAAAGTTATGGAACTTTGTACAGGAAAAAATAGGTTCTACTGTCTTTTCTCCCAAAAAAAAGTTATACTTTATAAATCTATCTAAAGTTTTATATTTACGAGATGTTTGCTGTTTTATTACTTAATGATGCAGCCGTATTCATCATTTAGCATATTACAAGTTGTATCATTTTTATAAATTTTAATAAATCGTTCAGAAATAAAGCTAATATGTTTCTTTGCGACAGATGCGCTAATTCCAATTTATGCTTGTTTGATAAAAGCCTACTTTATAAAAATGATAACACTCGAATATCCTAAATGGTGAGTACAAGGGGCTGTTTCAAGTAATAAAACAGCAAATATCTCGAAAACGGTAAAATTTAGGTAGATTTATAAAATATAGCTTTTTTGTGAAGAAAAGATAATAGAAAATATTTTTTCTATACAAAAGCTTTGTAAACAAAAAAAAGAATATTTTTAAATACAAAAAGTAGCGCCCTCCACAAGTTACATCAAAATTGAAGGCGTATTATTATTACCGGCTATGAAATCCGTTATCAGCAATTTTCATATTATTATATCAAAAACCAGGGATATTATTTTAAAAAATAGGAAATAAAATTTTAACTTAATCACCCTGTATCTTTCTTATATTAACTTTTAGACTAAGGTAAGTATGGCTGAATCGCGATATTTTAATCAAATCTATGTATTCCTAAATTTTAGGTAGGACTTTTGGGACACCCTGTATACAAAGTTTCTTAATAATAAGGTAACAATACAACATGCAGAAATAATTTCAGACAAATAAAGAATTACATATGTAACAAAAGACATGTTTAGTATACATAAGATATAACCCAGGTAGGTAGTCAGAAATTCAGTCCGGAGGGGGTCCGAATTTGTCAACACCAGTTCAAGACAAAAAAGTATCAATATAGTTCGGTCGTTACTTTAAGGTCAAATCTCGAGAAATCAGAAAAAAATGGAGGCAGGCTTTGTTTTTTTTTTGAATTGGTCATTGTTGCTAGTCCCTATACAAGTGCAACAATATATTTGCACGAAATTAGTTTTTTTGCCTCCATATCTTCTAAAATGTTCTTTGTTTTCAGTTGGTCAATTGTTGCTAGTCGCTCTGAAAGTGCAAGAATATATTGCAAAACAATTGCATAAAAACTAATTTTTGCCCTCTAGTATCTGCTAAAATATTGACGGTAGAGCAATTATGGAAATGTAAAAATTAAGGTGATAATATTCTGAGCAACAATTACCGTCATGATTGTTTTCTAAATATGATAGTTTATTTCCTCCCACTGACATGTCTGTCAAGGAAAAAAACTGGACATTGTAAACGTGTTCGAGGACTAAATTTTGTGATAATTCCACCGAAGTTTATAATTGTTTATGTATGTTTAAAACCAAAATTGTTTATCTTCGTGAAGAGCTATCACAACTGTACTAAAATTAACGCTTTTTGTTAACTTACATTATCAATAACTAATAGATTATAACAATCAAAAATATCGTAATGTCATAGTTTTATACAGTATAGTTGTGACAAAGTTCACGAAGCGAAATAATTTTAGTGACTTTTGTTTAACATTTTTCTGACTTGGAATATAAAAAACTTTAAAAACAATAGGCTCATTTTATGAAAAATCAATGAAAAAAATTTTCAGCGGGATTTCTTTTTTCAAGTATCTAGAAAACGCCATATTTTTTTAAATTAATATTTAATTGTATACTTTTTTTTGGTAGGCGCATCTCTATTTTTAACATTAAATTAAAATTTTTAATAGTTAATAGAAATAAAATTCCGGGATTCGGGTCTTTTTTATTGGAAATTTCTTATTTAAGAACCTGTTTTAGGAAATTCTTAAATTTTAATTATTTCGGAGTTATTCGCAAAAAATTAAACTTCTTTTTTCTTAAATCCTTAATTTATTAATAACCTTTGAAACTCTTTTTATGTGCGGATTTGAAATGTTTGCACATTTTTCTAGACGTCATTCTCAATCCAGTGAGTCTTCACTCATAATTTTACTACCAGTAGCAATAACAAATACAATTTTTAGTTTTGTGAACTAATAATTATAGCAATTATAGCAACAGATTTTTTCTTTCAAATTTAATTTAAATATTAAAAAATAATAATTTTTGTTGAAATTATTATAAATTTTGTTCCCAGGATTATTCACAATTTTCAGATTTTTTCTTTTTAAAGATCTTAGTGGAAGAAAAAAAGAACTGTTGTTGTAATTGTTGATTTATCTCAAAAACTATGGCATTTATCATCAGGATGATTCTTGTTTAAGTTATATTCACCTTCACTTTTTTTACCTTTACATTTTTCAGATTTTGCAGATTTCAAATATTCAAAGCTTAATGTTTTGCTTGGGTATTAAAAAGTAATTATTTTTAAAACATTTTTTTAAATTGTTATTATCTAAAAGAAAAGTAAATTTGGACTGGCAAAAGTGGTAAAATACAAATAATACAATATCTAAAAAATGTCTATGAAAAATATTTTCGTGTTATTATTGATTCATCTATTTTTTGAGAGTATGTAAAATTCTTGTGTGTTTAATAAAATTATTCTCATTACATTGTTTTGGAGAATTTGAAATACCTTTTTAAAACAGATCTACAAAGTTAAATACGGAAAATATTTTTGAAACTTAAGATAATATAGTAATTTATCTTATTTAAGATTTTCGTCTCTTTGGTTTTATTTTTACATAGGTAATTTGCAAGCTCAATATATTCATGGTTATTACCATTGAATAAATAAACTTACGTTATTAGTTATTATTGCAATATCCAATAGTATCCATCAAATACTGCTCCTTTTTAAGACAAAGCTAGGTTATACCTGCAACACGTACAAAAACAAAACAGAAACAATCCAGAATACTAAATATGATAGAAATAGCAAAACAAAACACTATTTCTTTTTCAGATTGAATTTATTTATTTAAGTTTTGTTTGTTTTAAAAATTCATTTTTATTATGTTTTTAATTTTATTAGATTTTGACAGACCGTTCATTTGTTTCAGCCAGTCGGGAAACCGCGTTTGCCCATGCACTAGCGGCCGCAGGAGTAACCCATTCCGTATCCCGTGCTTGCAGAGACGGGCAATTGTCGTCCTGTGGATGTTCTAGAATGGAACGACCCAAGGATTTGAGAAAAGAATGGGTGTGGGGAGGTTGTGGAGACAATTTAGAATATGGATACAAGTAAGTTGACTTTCAAAATTAATTACGAATTTCTTCTCCACATGTTTACATAAACCATTTTTATTTTATTTTAGCTATTTTTATATATAGATATTTGTATTTCTATTAAATAAAAGAAATATGAGAGTTAAAAGACCTCTTTCAATAAAAATAAGAACAAATATCATAGAAAAATCATTTTTTGACAATCGAGAGCAGTGGACCAATATTCAAACCTCTTAGTTTATTTGGCACAAAGTTTTACAAAATATCCGCTACTTAGTACTAAAATGACAACTAATTGTGTAATAAGACGTGACTAGCCCTTTATTCTTTAAAAATACTAGAGATTAGAATTTTATTCATCTATTAGTTATCAATTCATCATATTCAATATACAGGGGCGTGCAGTCCATGGAAGCAAGAAAAGCAGTGCTTCCCCAAAAATACAAAACATCTTCTAAAATGTAATTTTTTAAATAGGAAAACAATAATTTAGTTTATATTAAAAATGCTAAAATATTGTCTTAATTATCAAGCCTATAATAAATGCGGTCTTGACTCCGACCCAGCCACACAACGAATAGAACCTATGCGGGTCGCTAGCTTCTCTGCAGCCAAGTCCTGTATGCTTGATTTCCTCCGAATCGAGCCAGAGGTTATTGAACTTTCCACCGCCTGTTTGCAATTTTTGCATTTCAGTCGCGTGCTTTAAGTGGTGGTGGAAGCTATCGTTGGAGTAGGTTCTTTGTTTGAACGGCTATCCGTGTGTTGTGTGATACGTACGTCGCGTCGTGTATGGTGCGATATTGAAGACAATAATACGGACGTGGATACGCAAATACCGTCAACTTCGGCTGTCGGTAATAACGTTGAAAATGTTGGAGAATTTAGTAAGAAGAGTGTGTGTGAATGTGTGGTGTGTGTCTTAATAATAAAGGGATTTTCAACATTAAACTTCACTGATAAGCTTCCAATAATTTGCAAAGGAAAACCGCCTATGAAAAATGTATGCACAAAAATGAAAAACTGTATTAGAGATTTTTATCCGGAAAAACAATACGAACAATTTAAATGGCTAACAGGGTGTGAAAATATAAGTAAATTATTTTGTTGACCATGTTTACTTTTTAAAAATTAAAAAGGTCTCTGGAATAAAACTGGTTTTACCGATTTAAACTATTTCCATAAAGCTGTAAAAAGACACATTATGTCCAAAGCGCATTTACAGGCCGTCAAAAAGAAAAAGTCTTCGGCAAAACCAGAATTGAACACGCCCTTAATAAACAGTTGTAAATTAGTCAACGCCAACACAATGAACTAGTCGATAAAAATAGGCAAATATTGAGAAGACTTATCGGTGTTGTTTGTTCTCTCGGACAGCACGAATTGGGATTTAGAGGTCATGACGAAACAAGGGTTTCTTCAAATAGAGGAAATTTTCAAGAATTACTTAGTTTAATGGCTAAATATAATGATTGCTTAAAAAATCATTTAGAGCAGTGCAGCATTTTTCGCGGAACGTCGAATCGAATCCAGAATGATTTAATTTCCGCTGTTGCAACCATTATTCTAAAAAGAATTAAGCAGGAGATTGGCGAGGCGCGGTTCATTGCTATTGTTCTGGACGAAACAACTGATATCACTAATTTTAGCCAATTATCTATAGTAATACGCTACGTTAAAACAGACGGAAGTATTCAAGAGCGATTTTTAGGTTGTAAGAATGTGTCCGAAAATCGTACAGCAGATGCATTATATACCGTAGTTTATAATGTTACTAAAGAAATTAATGGAGCGAAAATATTAGTTGCTCAAAGCTATGATGGAGCTGCAGTGATGCCAGGACAATTAGGGGGTCTGCAAGCCAAAGTTCGAGAAACTTTCCCAAGTGCTGTGTTTGCCATTGTTTTGCTCATAAATTAAATTTAGTTTTATCCCAGTCCATTAATCACATTAAAGAGTGTAAAGTATTTCAGGTTACTTTAAGTGGCATGGCTGCTTTTTTTCCAAGTCAACAAAACGTACACAAGCTTTGAACTCCATTGTCCACAAACGATTGCCCAAGGTATCTCCTACTAGGTGGAACTATAATGGAAGACTTGTGTTAACAGTATCTGAAAATCGTGAATCACTGATTGAACTATTTGAGAATATAATAGAAAATAATGAAAACGTTTTTCGACTGTTTGAAATGAGATTTTAATTTTAATTATTTGTTGAATATATTTTCAGAAATATTTCCATTCTTGGACAATGTTTTTAATATATTACAAACTAAAACAAATGATATTGCTTTTTGCATAAAAAAAGTGGATGATTTTAAGTCTATGTTAAGCCAAAAAAGAGATGACTTTGACCTATTTTGGGAGAAAACGATGACGTTAAATGTAGAGCCATAACCCAAGCGTCTTCGAACAGACAAGGTGGGAGATGTTCAAACATCATACAGACGCCTCGTTTATGAAATAATCGATCAAATTCAGCAACAAATAAATTACAGATTTAACGGTTTAAATGATTTTGAATTCCTCGAGATCTGCAATTTTGATGCATTTAAAGGAAAAACTTTTCCAGAAGATGCGTTTAAATCTCTTCTTTTTCATTATGGCCAGTTATTCGAACGAGTGTTACTGATTTATTTGATTATAATAATTTATTAGAAAACGTTTAATGGTTGCGGTTATCTAATCTAGCTTCAAAATGAACCAGAGGTTTTTGACAAAGAATTTACTTAACATGACAACAATTTTCCTTTCTTTTGTTTAGGCAATCGCAGACTACTACCAAACACTGAGTCTATGTCTAAAAAAATGTAAATTACTGGGCGATTCGAATAGAAAAGTATATACTATTATATATTTTCGAGAAGCTTATTGTGAACAGAACAATATAAAATAAAAATATAAGGGGTGTCCCATTTAAATAATTATAAGTTTGTGTTATATCTCAAAAACGACAGCTCACATAAAAAACTGACTACGCCACTGGATTCTAGGTGAAAAACTGTATAGAGCCAATTTTTACCTTTTCGATAGGTTAAACAACAACCGAAATACGAGGGGGCCCAAACATGCAATATTTTCACCCTGTATCTTAAAAACGAAGGGGGCTATGAAAATTTTGTTTGGGTCTTCTTTCGTTTCACAAAAAGTAGCAAAACCGGAACCCTCTCTCTTCACTATTAAGAGAGATATCCCATAAAAACAACGAAAACGGGACACCCTGTACTGTACGTACGGAACTCAATTGGGTCATACTTAACTATTCCTAATAAAAGTAAAGATGTATAATGAGGGAAGTTCTGGGTAAACGAGATTTATCGATTTTTTTTGTTCACTTTCATATTTGATCGTTAAAAAAGTAGGAACATAAATGTTTATTTCTTCAGTGTGTCCTCGTATGGATGACAGTGCCAATCTTCAGTTAATTCTTCAGAGACTTAACCGACAACTGGTTCTTATATAAAATGATTGTTGCCTATTTATGTCCAACTCGCACCGAACACGCTGACAAGCCGTTTACACAGGTAATACTTTATTGCTCGAGTAAATTCCAGTTGATCTTTACTGCTACCCACAGTGACGTATTCAATTAAAGTGGAAATTAATAACCGCCACTAGTTTTTAATTGGCATATAAATAAGGGGTTTACAATCAAACCAAACAGTACGAGATAATGCGTAGATAAGATATAGGTCTGCATCGCTGATGTTTTCTTTTATTTTTGCATTAGTCTGCCTATGGATCGGCTGGTAGACCTGTATTCCTAGATATTTTAAATTTGTATAAACATATTCATATTTTTCACTTAACGATCTTCTTATGTGACCTGTCTCGATAATTAAGAAATATTAACCTTGGGGAAGACCGCATGCAGTTCTAAATGGAGAGCCGCATTATATCTTTCTATCCTTGCCTCACACACTTGATGTTTCTTTATCAAATAAGCCATTTATCAGTTTTTATCTTCTAAACAGCTTGTTCTGGTAAACACTACCATGATTAAAATGGTTGCAAATGAAACAGGAAAAATTATTTTGGAGACATTAAATTCCCTATGATTAGAATTGAAATGGGAGTTTCAACTGTAATATTATTTATTCAAGTTTCTTCTGCCAAGTTCGTTGAGATGTATATATATATATATATATATATATATATATATATATATATACATCATAATATATAAAATTAGAGAATTTACAAAGAAGATACTGATTTGGGGCGTGCAGTCCATGGAAGCAAGGGAAGCAGTGCTTCCCCAAAAAAAGTTACAAAACATCTTCTAAAATGTAATTTTTGAAATAGGGAACCATTAGTTTAGTTTATATTAAAAATGCTAAAATATTATCTTAATTATCAAGTCCATAATAAATGCGGCCTTGACTCCGACCGAGTGACAATAGAAAATGGAATAGAACCTATGTGGGCCGCTAGCTTCTTTGCAGCCAAGTCCTATATGTTTGATTTCCTGTGAATCGAGCCAGAGGTTATTGAACTTTCTACCGGCTGTTTGCAATTTTTGCATTTCAGTCTCGTGCTTTAAGTGGGGGTGGAAGCTATCGTTGGAGTAGATTCTTTGCTTGAACGGCTATCCGTGTATTGTGTGATACGTACGTCGCGTCGTGCATGGTGCGATATGGAAGACAATAATACGGACGTGGATATGCAAATACCGTCCACTTCCGCTGTCGGTAATAACGTTGAAAATATTGGAGAATTTAGTAAGAGGAGTGTGTGTGAATGTGTGGTGTGACTTAATAGTAAAGGGATTTTCAACATTAAACTTCGCTGATAAGCTTCAAATAATTTCCAAAGGAACGGCAAAACCGCCTATGAAAAATTTAACCACAAAAATGAAAAACTCTTTTATCCGGAAAAACAATACGAACAATTTAAATGGTTAACAGGATGTGAAAATATGAGTAAATTATTTTGTTGACCATGTTTACTTTTTGAAAATGAAAAGGGTCTCTGGAATAAAACTGGTTTTTCCGATTTAAATAATTTCCATAAAGCTGTAAAAAGACACATTACGTCCAAAGCGCATTTGCAGGCCGTCATAAAAGAAAAAGTCTTCGGCAAAACCAGAATTGAACACGCACTTAATAAACAGTTGGAAATAAGTCACCGCCAACACAATGAACTAGTCGATAAAAATAGGCAAATATTAAGAAGACTTATCGATGTTGTTTGTTTTCTCGGACAGCACGAATTGGGATTTAAAGGTCATGATGAAACTAGGGTTTCTTCAAATAGAAGAAATTTTCGAGATTTTCTTAGTTTATAATGGCTAAATATGATGATTGCTTAAAAAATCATTTAGAGCAGTCTAGCGTTTTTGCGGAACGTCGAATCGAATCCAGAATGATTTAATTTCCGCTGTTGCAACCATTATTCTAGAAAGAATTAAGCAGGAGATTGGCGAGGCGCGGTTCATTGCTATTGTTCTGGACGAAACGACTGATATCACTAATTTTAGCCACTTATCTGTAGTAATACGCTACGTTAAAACAGACGTATTCAAGAGCGATTTTTAGGTTTTAAGAATGTGTCCGAAAATCGTACAGCAGATGCATTATATACCCTAGTTTATAACGTTACTAAAGAAATTAATGGAGACAAAAAATTAGTTGCTCAAAGCTATGATGGAGCTGCAGTGATGGCAGGACAATTTCGGTCTGCAAGCTAAAGTTCGAGAAAAAAAAAGTGGTGTTTGTCCATTATTTTGCTCATAAATTAAATTTAGTTTTATCCCGTCCATCAATCACATTAAAGAGTGTAAAGTATTTTTCGTTACTTTAAGTGGCGTGGCTGCTTATTTTCCAAGTCAACAAAACGTACACAAGCTTTGGACAATATTGTCCACAAACGACTGCCCAAAGTAGCTCCTACTAGGTGGAACTATAATGGAAGACTTGTGTTAACAGTATCTGAAAATCGTGAATCACTGATTGAACTATTTGAGAATATAATAGAAAATAATGAAACGTGGAACTCAGAAGCAATAAACAGTTCGAGAGGGTTTTTGGACTGTTTGAAACGAGATTTAAATTTTAATATTTTCATTCTCGGACAATGTTTTTTAATATATTACAAACTAAAACAAACGATATTGTTTTTTGCCTAAAAAAAGTGAATGATTTTAAGTCCATGTTAAGCCAAAAAAGAGATGACTTTGACCTATTTTTTGAGAAAACGATGACGTTAAATGTAGAGCCACAAGCCAGGCGTCTTCGAACAGACAAGGTGGGAGATGTTCAAACATCATACAGACGCCACTTTTATGAAATAATCGATCAAATTAAGCAACAAATAAACTATAGATTTAACGGTCTAAATGATTTTAAATTCCTCGAGCTCTGCAATTTTGATGCATTTAAAAGAAACACTTTTCCAGAAGATGCGTTTAAATCTCTTCTTCTCCATTATGGTCAGTTCTTCGACCGAGTATTACTGCGATCTGAACTAAGAGTGATTTACGAAACTGATGACATTAGCGCCAAAAATAACGCTAAGGAACTAATGCAATTTTTAAAAGACAAGGAGCTGGAAGATGCCTACACCGAAGTGTCGAAATTGTGTGAATTAGTATTGACAATACCTGCCACAAGTTCATCAGTAGAACGCAATTTTTTCAACACTTAAGCGTATAAAAAATTTCGTGAGGAATTCACCGGGGCAGTAGAGACTTTCGTATACATCGTTGTTGTCCATTGAAAATAAACTTCTCCAAAATATGTCGGACGTTTCTATGATGATGAACATTACAAATAGGTAAGTTTCTAAAAATTGCTTCCCTTTCCTAAATTTCTTTACAATATCAATCTTTAAATATTTTACTTTTTAATACTTTATTAATTCAAACATTGGAACAAATGACATAAAAGTTATCACCAAAGGGTAGCAAAACAACAATATTAATTCAAATATTGGACAAATACCATAAACGTTGTAACAAAAAAGAGTTAAGTTAGTAACACACTAACCTAAAACTTAATTATATAATTTTTATTCATCAATAGTCAAAATTTAATTTAGCTAAATTATGAAGGATGAATAATAGCTTTTCCGCATTTTCAGTTGATAATCTAGACCTGTTGTCAACATATATGTTCCCAATTTCGAAAAACAAACGTTCTGAATAGACACCAGTGACTGGGCTTGATAAGAACTGTCTAGCAATATTACTTATGTCAAGAAATGTTTTATAATAATCACACCACCACTTCTATGGATCTGCTTTCCTATCTAGAATTGGCATTTCGTAACATGCATTAAGCTGATCAATGTGTTTTCCAAAATTTTCAGTTCGTTTAGATCAGCCATGTCAAACATGCAGCCCGCGGGCCGCATGCGGCCCAGTGAGCATTTTTCTGCGGCCCATATCAGTTTTGAAAACAGCCAGATAATACGGCCCGCGAACAAGTTGAAACCCGTTTTTGAAAGAGTACGCCGCTGCAACGATTGGTCTAAGAAAATGTACAATTGTACATAGTGCCATCTATGTTTAGGAGGAGGAACTACACATACTCAACCTAAAACCTAAAGCCAAACGTTATCGGACTTGTTCCATGAAATTCTATCGCGCAAAAACACAGATGACGCTATCTGAACATTCTGGAAAGAACTCGAGAAATCACAATCCGTATATAAGCCGTGTTCGATTGAGTTCAGTCGTTCAGTATTTAGTCAGTTATGAGTCAGTTGCGATACAGTTTCGAGTTGAGTTGCGCACTTATTGTTACAACACTTAACAGTACTTATCATAATTTCTTTCGGATACAGTTTTTAACATGTCTTTTTCAAAACCAAGTGGAAGCAAGAGGAAACTTGTAGATAAGCATCGTATCTTTCAAGAAAAGTGGGAATTAGAGTTTTTTGCTGTAAAGTGAAAGAAAAAATTATTTGTTTGATTTGTAATAGTACAGTCGGTGTCTCAAAATTATATAATATAAAACGTCATTATGATATTCATAAAAGTATGTTTGACAAGTATACAGGCATGGTCAGAAACGAAAAATTAATAAGTTAAAATCACGGTTGAAAGATCAGCAGCTTATATTTACACGTCCAAAGCAAGAAAATGAATCTGTCCTTCAAGCGAGCTACGTACTGTCTGAGTTGATCGCGAAACACTCAAAACCATTTGTTGAAGGTGAGTTTATAAAAGAGTGCCTTGTAAAGGCCGCGGAAATTGCAAGTCCCGGGAGCGTGAAAGCATTTCAAAATATATCCTTGTCTCGGAATACTGTCGCTGAAAGAGTTATTGAGTTGGCTGCCAATATAAGTGATCAGATAAAAACAAAATCAGACTCTTTCATTGCATTTTCTATTACCTGTGACGAAAGTACGGATGTGTGTGGTGTGACGCAACTCGCTGTTTTTCTTCGTGCGGTTGATACAGATATCAATTTATACGAAGAATTACTGGAATTAGTACCATTCCATGATACAACAACAGGGAAGGATATTTTCAATGCTGTTTATAGACTTCTGCAAAAGTACAATTTAGATTTGTCAAAACTGTGTTCCGTTGCAACAGACGGAGCTCCTTCAATGACTGGAGTAAAAAATGGCTTCGTTAAAATATTACAAAGATCAGAGAAACGGGCAGTGACAAACCAGATTTTCATCATACTCATTGTATAATCCACCAAGAAGTTTTATGCTCAAAAGTGATTAAGTTGGAAAGCGTTTTGAAGTCAGTGAAAAAAATTATAAACTTCATAAGGTCACGAGGCCTTAATCAGCGACAATTTTCTGTATTTTTACGTGATTTAGAAAGTGAGTACACTGGTTTACCATATTATGCAGAGGTGCGATGGCTTTCGTGTTCTATGGTACTCGACCGGTTTTGGAAACTCAAAAAAGAAATACGCGTTTTTATGGAAACAAAAGGAAAAGGTGTCAGCTTATTATGCGATGTACCTTTTTTACAAGATTTCTCATTTATGGTTGATATCACAAAACACTTGTCGGACTTAAATACGAAATTGTAAGGACCAGTCAAGTTATTACAGATATGCATGATCATGTGAAAGCTTTCAAGTGTAAGATGATATGCGAAAAACAGTTAGCAGAGGATAATTTGTCACATTTTCTGACGTGTAAGGCATATCAGGAAAGCACAAGTGTCCCAATTCATACAAAATATATTCAGAGAAAATGAGAAGCCTTATGGCAGAATTTGAGAAGCGTTTTTCGGATTTTAAGACCCAAGAAAACAATTTTTCTCTATTTACTGGTCTTTTCACTATCGATATTGATAAAGTTCCCCTTCACTTGCAGATGGAAGTAATTGAGATTCAGTGTCAGACCCATTTAAAACAAAAATTTGATAGTGTTGGTACATTCGAATTTTATAAGTACTTCAATGTTCAATAGCAAGAAATGAGAAAATTTGCCTGTAAAATCCTGTCACTATTTGGAAGTACCTATAAGTGTGAACAACTATTTTCTTTGATGAAAGTAAACAAATCTCCAGCAAGATCGCGATTGACGGACGCACACTTGGACGCAGTTTTAAAAGTTATTTCCGCCGATAAATTCGCGCCACAAATAGACAACTTAATTAAAGACAAAAGATGTCAAATATCTGGCAAAAGAATTTAAGTTTGTAGTTTTTTATAATGTCCTTTTTATTGGAAATTTAATAAACAGACTTGTCCTATAATAGTACTTCTTCTCAAGATTTTCAGTAGTTTGTCTTCTTTAAGATGAGGTTTTGCGGCCCATCTAGTCGATGGTCTTCATGCTTTTGGCCCACCAGTGACTTTGAGTTTGACATGGCTGGTTTAGATGTTGAATAGTAACATTGCCATAAGCTCAACGAACCCTTTGACAGTATATTTTCCGCTGTTTTCTTTTTCCTAATAGCTAATGGTTCGTCGTCACTGTCACTATCACTGCTTGGTGCATCTTCTATTTGGATTCTAGATTCGCCTGTGTTGTTCTGAAAATCTGAAAGTTTAGTGAGAAGTAACTTTTTAATTTCGTCAACTTTGGTGTCACTAGAAAAAAAACGTGTTTTATATCTCGGGTCAACAATAGTAGCCAAGGGTCTGTGGTCTCTTCTTCAGAAAACCTTCTCAAAAGGCCTTCGACTAATTGTTCTCGCATAAACCTTACACCATGCAAATTTTTTATTTTAGTAGATGAAAGATAGCGCTTCAAAGTGGCGATGGTTGGAATTACGTCAGAAATAATGGAGTCTGTCCTGCTCATCTCTTTTGTATGGTTTGAGTAATTCTAGCAATGATTGTAACAGATCCCACTGATTATTTGTTAAGTATATTAGTGTTTTCTGTCAGATAAAGTGTTACACATCTTTTCAGTTCCAGTAGTCTCTCCAACATGTAGAACATGGATTCCACCTAGTTTGCTCATCTTGGATTATTTTTTCTGACTTAAGTTTAAATCTTTTTGGATTTGGATTAGTTTGTCACATGCTAAAAAAAAAATGATTAAAGTGTGTTACTATTCGTCGAGCAGCGCTTATTATTTCTGATACTGAATCTTGGGATTTAATACTGTCATTTATTGTTAATTGTATTTTATGTATAAAGCATCCTTCGCTATTAATTTCCGTATCCCTACAACCTTTAACCATGTTTGCTCCGCTAACTCTTAATATTAGATGAATTTTTGTTTTTTCAATACCCCAACTATTTATCAAAAATATAATTTTGTCTGCCATTGCAAGTCCGGTATGACTTCCTGTAGACCTCTCACAGCATAAAACAACGTTTTCTTTTTTCCAATTTTCCAAAATATAGTGGCATAAGATCCTAATAAAACTTTTATTTGTATTTGAGCATGTCCAAATATCAGATGTAAGGGAAACATAAATCGAATTATTTAATTTCTTGCAAATTAATTTACGTATCCTATCATAAATATCAGGAATTATATTATCAGAAAAATATTTTCTGGAAGCTAAGTTATATTGAGGAACAATACTGTATAGCAATCTCCTAAACCCAATATTGTCTACTATCGAATATGGCTGACTATCTAGGCAAATCATTTCTGCAATTTTATAGGGAATTTTTTTCGAACGGTGGTCATTAATATCCCATTCGTTTTTTGCAAGCATAAACTCGGTTAAAGTTGGCTGTTGGACTTGGCTGCAGCTTTTAGAAATGTCTTGAAGAATAATTATTCATAATCACTTTGAATCATTCAATCTCAAAAACTAAATCGCCTAACTATAACTACTTGCTTGCTGTCCTTAATACTTTTGATACAATTTCTTTCATATTCTTCACTGTGGTGGCGTTTTAAATGGTTTAACAAAAAACTCTCAGAAGCTCATTTACCGCTGTCTCCCCTTCACACAATCATTTTACATAAATTACAAACTGCTTTATTATTATCGTCTTTCTGCAGTTCAAAAAAACACCACACTTTACTTTTTCCTTTTACCATTGTAGACATAATAAAAATAAATGAATATTATCTATAGTAAAATGTTCAGTATTTTCTATTTACACACCAAACACTGAATGCGTATTGTGTGTGAATATAAATCGATGGCACTCAAAACGATTTCGGTGAATTACCTTCGTTTTACCAATTGATTCGGCGTTGCCAGTGCTATGGTGCACCAATGCGCGACGAAGTATTTTTGTTTGATCCATTTTTTTGTGGCCATACTAAATTGATTCGGCGGCCGAAGTTCCGTTCCGGTACGTGCCTATCTTAATGTAATTCTCATAAAGTACAAAAGCAAATTAAATAAAATTTTTGGAAATGAGAAAAAACACGAAAACGAACCTAAATATCCAAGAAAATGCAGGGTATACTGTTTAAAAAAAATATGTCGTCATACTTTTTTGGATCACCCTGTACATGCTGAATAACGAAATTTCTAATTTAGTAGGTATACGAGCTATGGGTGCCTGGCGCACTATTGCAGGACCTTAACATATACAAAGTCTGTGTAATTTTAGTTAGCAAGTGGAAATTTTTTTTATTAATGGCAAAAAAGTTTTGCTTGTTTAAAATAAGATTAATTGAAAAATCAATACAAAAATAAACGATTGAAAACAAAAAAAAAACTGATACTGAAATTTTTAAATTAGCTAAATATGAGTTGAAAGTTTTTTAAACTTTCTTTTATAATAAACATAGGTTTTGAGAAAGTCAATGGCGAATATGTAAAATTATGCGCTATTTGAAATTTCCGATTAATTTACCATTAAATTACCCAAAAACCACACCTCGTATTAAAAATCTTCAGATGGTTTTTTAACTGACATTTCTACACTCTTTAACTTAACTATCTCAAAAATTTGGGAATTTCGACAATCAGCGATATTAAGAAAAATAAAGGCAAAATTATAGGGTAAGTAAAAATAACGTGTGTTATTTTAGTGTATTTTATAGTTTATTTTTTATCTTCCAGGTTTGTTATACTGTGTGTTGCTGGTCCTGAAAAAAAAACTTTAAGAAAACCGAAATATCCAAAGATGCAAGATAAATTACACTCGTGGTTTGTGAGTCTTCGAAATCGACAACGTTCCTGTTTGATCTGAATTCTTTGCAACAAAAGCTAAACTGTTGTATGCTACTTGTTATGGTGATCAGAATTTGATGCAAGTACAAATTTTTCAAAAAGGTATGGTATTAGGCATCTTAAAGTTTGTGAGGAAAAATTATCCAACGACATATCAGCTGTTCAACCATACATACGTAATATATACAATAAAATCCCTCGACTTAATGCCATTTCAAATTTATAATGCTGATGAATTACCCTTTTCGGAAATTGATTCCAGATAGCATGCTCATAACCTAGTGAAAAAATCGCTCCTAGAAGGAAGACGAATAAGGAACGGAAAACATTCTTAGAATCCTGTTATGCTGACGACAGCCATAAACTTAAGCTTTTAGTCATTGAGAAATCAAAAAATCCCAGGGCCTTGAAAAATTCTCAGCTTCACGTGTATTACAAAGCTACTGCCAAGGCTTGGGTGAGTTCAGATGTTTTAATCAATCTTTTATTCCCCAAGTGAGGAAGATTTTCCGAATTCAAAACTTACTAGAAAAGGCACTGCTTCTCATTGACAATGCTTCTAGCCATTGTAGTGAATAGTAACTGACTAGTGATGATGGTCAAATTGTTGCAAAATGTTTGCCTTCCAATATAATAGAAATAATTCAGCCACTTGACCAAAATGCCATTCGCTTAACAAAGCTTTTCTATCGAAAAAGTCTTCTAGCTGAAATCATGACCAGCAAGGAAAACGATCTTGTAAAATGTCTTAAAAGCTTGGATTTAAAATGTATGTTCGCTTTAAATTTCTTGGGAGAAGGTAACAGCCAGCTCATTAGAAAAATGTTGGAAGAGGATTTTGAAACCTAAAAATGACACTACTGAAGATGACCCTGAATATGTGATTCCTTTCAGTGTTATACAGAACTAGTTAGTAAGAAGCCACGTCCAGAAAATTTTTAAAAATAGAAAGATATTTCTCGAGCTTCTTGGACCACTTTTTATTGTTATTGTTTCTTTCAATTAATACCGAAGTTTCGGCAGTTAGGTTTTCTACCTTTCTCAGGGCTACAATAAATAAAATTTTGAAATAAACACATAGACGAAACATACAAAACTAGACACAAACATTTTTTTTATATAAGAAAATATAAACAAAGCATAAAATTAAAAATTCTTATTCTGTAGTAAAACAGATTACAGCTTAAAAAAGAAGAAAATAAAATCAGCCAAAGGATTGCAAATTGATATCAAAATAAAAGTACAAACTGGGAAACATACCTGAATTGAAAAATTCGAATCGGGTACGATTTTCCCTAAAACCCATTAAAAAACGTAGAACAAATAACTTTAAAATTGAATTGAACATTGTAAACATCAATATATCATTAAAACGAAGACTTTTTATAAATTTTGTATTGATGGTAACGCTGGCTACCTTGTCAACTCAAGCGAACAACAGATCGATTTACCACACGATAGAAGGGAAGGAACCGACGTATTTATGTGAGATAGAGTTTTTTGCCATTTATAAACATTGCGGTTTAAAAAATAATAATTGGAATTCTTTGATTACCTAAAAATTAGTTATTATGAATATGCCTAAATAATCACAATCCGATTTTGAATTACTGCTGGATTTATTTTTTACTATATGGACATTTCAAGAAATAGTCTTTTTTCATAATTTCTTTACACATCTAATATTTTCAGATCATTGAAATTAAAGTTATGACCTTCTTCATATTCGTGGAAACTAAGTGCTATTTTTTGCGGCTTATCTTTATTTGTTATGCTGTACTGATAAATTGGTTTTTTTAATAATTGATAGGTTTGCCCAATGTAGACTTTCGAAGAGTTGTTGCATGGTACTTGATATACCATGTTCGTTTTTTATCGGGTTCGTTTCTGTCCTTGAGCTTCGAAAAAAACTGTTGTCCTATGGTTTTGTTTTATAGTAAGCTATTTGAGAGTTAGCGTCTGACAATTCCCTTTTTACTTTTTCAGATACATGTTCGATATAGGGTAACTTAAAGAATTTTGTGTTGTTTAGGGATTTAAGTACCAGTTGTTAGTAACGGTTGTACTTGGTTTCTGCTGAAGTATCCTATTAGTAAATTTTTTGGATAGCTATTTTTGAAAATTTTTTGTTTAATGTGTGTTAAATTTTTGTTGTGAAATTTTATGTTGCGTAATCTGTAAATTTTGTCTCTGAACTGTTTTATGCAACAATGTTTATTTTTTGATGCATTGAATGTGACGAGTTGTAATTTAAAAGACTATCGGTACTAGTTGGTTTGGAGTAGAGATCGGTAATTATTTTGGTATCTCCCCGAATAATTAATAGGTCTAAAAACGAAAGTTTTTGTTCGGTCTCTTGCTCAATGGTGAATTGGAGGTTAGAATTTATACCATTAAAAATGTCTTGAGTTACGTTGATTTTATTTTTGGGAAGAGTGTCGTCTACATAAATAAATATAAATGGAACAGGGAAATCTAGTAAAGATATAGCGAGTTTTGCAATGTAGTGTATCGTTAAAGAAGCTAAAATGGGACTGATTGGATCCCCATAGGAGTTCTAAATATTTGTTTGCAATATGTTATACACAAAATTGGTCGAGTCAAAGACAAAAATTAAAATTGTCTTTTGGGGTGTTGTAAACAATGACTTAACATCCAAACATATTATATAATCATGAGGCAACTTTATTGTTTTTTTTTTATTTATTTATTTTGTAATAGCGGGTTTAAGGTTTTTAATATTTCGTGGACATGTTATACATACAGAAGAAATAATTATCTACAATGGTCAGAGCATAGGAAATGCTGAAGTAAATGCTGATGAAACTCTTGATTGGATGATAGTAATGCACAATTGATCGAAAGAGAAAATTTAATCAGTGCAGATGAAGATGTGACGAAATTTATCACTGCGACAAGAATTAGAAATGAAGATGCTGTCAAAAGCTTAAATCTGGGCTTCTGAAAATGATATTCCTTTAATGGATATCATGATGTTACAAAAATTAAAGGAACTTGCTTTTTATAAGCAACAAAGCACGAATTACTAACTTCTTTCAATCTGTGCAAAGAAATATAAGAAAAAAAGGAAAAAATGAAGACGGTAACGTAGATGAATCCGATGAAAGTGAGGTTTGGGTAATATTTTTTTTTTACATAATATTGATGTACATTGTACAAACATGTATGTAGTTATTCGTCGTTTTCAGTTTATGCAAAAAACATTAAATAAAACGTCTTTATTTTATTAAGATACAGTTTTTTTTCTATGCGATAATCCCGATAATTCGGCATGGTTTTAATTGACCCTGATTATAGCGACACCACTGTATAAACTCGCAACTAAAGGTGTAGTTAGATTTTCTTGGGCTTTTCTAATATATATCATCGCCCTTCGCAATAAAATTGTAGCCTAACTTAAATGATTATATCTATTTTACAAGGCGTCTCATAACTGAGAAGTCGTCGGTTTTGTTTTATAGTAAGCTATTTGAGAGTTAGCGTCGGACAATTCCCTTTTTACTTTTTCAGATACATGTTCGATATAGGGTAACTTAAAGAATTTTGTGTTGTTTAGGGATTTAAGTACCAGTTGTTAGTAACGGTTGTACTTGGTTTCTGCTGAAGTATCCTATTAGTTAATTTTTTGGATAGCTATTTTTGAAAATTTTTTGTTTAATGTGTGTTAAATTTTTGTTGTGAAATTTTAGGTTGCGTAATCTGTAAATTTTGTCTCTGAACTGTTTTATGCAACAATGTTTATTTTTTGATGCAATGAATGTGACGAGTTGTAAACAATGACTTAACATCCAAATATATTATATAATCATGAGGCAACTTTATTGTTTTTTTTTTATTTATTTATTTTGTAATAGCGGGTTTAAGGTTTTTAATATTTCGTGGACATGTTATACATACAGAAGAAATAATAATCTACAATGGTCAGAGCATAGGAAATGCTGAAGTAAATGCTGATGAAACTCTTGATTGGATGATAGTAATACACAATTGATCGAAAGAGAAAATTTAATCAGTGTAGATGAAGATTTGACGAAATTTATCACTGCGACAAGAATTAGAAATGAAGATGCTGTCAAAAGCTTAAATCTGGGCTTCTAAAAATAATATTTCTTTAATGGATATCATGATGTTACAAAAATTAAAGAAACTTGCTTTTTATAAGCAACAACGCACGAATTGCTAACTTCTTTCAATCTGTGCAAAGAAATATAACAAAAGAGGGAAAAATGAAGACGGTAACGTAGATGAATCCGATGACAGTGAGGTCTGAGTAATGTTTTTTTTTACATAATATTGATGTACATTGTACAAACATGTATGTAGTTATTCGTTGTTTTCAGTTTACGTAAAAAACATTAAATAAAACGTCTTTATTGTATTAAGATGCAGTTTTTTTTGTATGCGATAATCCGGATTATTCGATAATTCGGCATGGTTTTAATTGATCCGAATTATCGCGACCCCACTGTATAAACTCGCAACTAAAGGTGAGGTTAGATTTTCTTGGGCTTTCCTGACATATATCATCACCCTTAGCAATAAAATTGTAGCCTAACTTAAATGATTATATCTATTTTACAAGGCGTCTCATAACTGAGAAGTCGTAAGTACATCCTGCCATTAATAACTCCACATTTTTTTGCGTTCCGAAAGCAATTTAAATTTTATTTCTCGTGTGTAATTGGTTTTTCATTCCCGGCAAAAATCAATTCAGCATTCACGCAAGATATTAAATTGATACGGATTGAATAGAGATTACACAATGCGCGTGTGTTATTACCGCTTAGTACTTGCATAAGACGAGGTTAGAACGTAGGCTCACCTCAAGCTCCGTAAGTTAATTCTCATTTAAATAACTGTACAGATACAGGATTTTAAACACATTCGACATGCTTTATTTTAACAAACAGAAAAAATGTTAAATATTTTTTTTAAATTTTGATCTAAACCGCCAGAAAGGAAAAAACCGATCAACTCGGTAGTTCCCTGGTAATTAATCATCATCATTTATTGGGGAAATTAAAGATGACGTAATTGTGTACGTTCTGTACAGGGTGTCCCATTTTGGATATTTATGCGAGGCATATTTTTCGTAAAACAAAAGTTGCCGTTAACAAAATTATCATAGCCCTTTTAAATTTTAAGATACAGGGCTAAATTGAAAATGTTGCACTTTCGGGTACCCCTCGTATCTCAACTATCAGATAACTTATCGAAAATGTGAAAACTTTTTCTGATATAACTTTTCCCGTAGAACTCAGTTTCGCCTTCAGCATTAGTATACAGGGTCAGGTTACAAGTTATCGGACCCTACTTTATTTTTTTATATGGAACACCCTGTATTTATAAACTATACAATTTGTCCTCTTTTACCTTTTCAAAAATATATAATAGTACGCACTTTTTCTCAGAAACACGCAAATAAATAACAATTTTCTAAAATTAAATGCATAATTTAATAGTAGGCTATGGCTATTGTTTATGACAACAAACAAACATAAATGTCAAATATTTGTCTCTCATCGGATTTTGGATCGACTTTTGGTTTATAAAGCAGTTTATAAACGCTCTTTTGGTATTATTATTTAATTCATATATATCAATTTTTTCAAATAATGGCAGCGTATGAAAATCAAAATATGATATGCTGGTTGGTTTTATACACAATAATGAAAATTCTGAAGAAGCCTGGAAATTATATTTCCAAAGGTAAGTAAGCTATTATGACTATAGCACACTGTCTCGAAAACATCAACTTTCTATCTATAAAAATAACCTGCAAAAGTACCCAAAATGGGACAATTGTACATATTACAAAAAACTACGGTTTCATACCAATATTTTACTAGTTTCTTCTTATGTCACACTTAATTTTGTGCTAAACTTAAAATTATTTGAATAAATAGTTTTTACACCAATTTTTCGTTTCATCATGTTAAATTGTTAATATTTAAATATGAATTCGATTAAATAACACGCTGATTTTTGGATTCCTACGAAAATTTTACAAGTTGATCTTTATATCAAACATGATTTTTGTAAAAAAAGTTGAATCAATCGAAAAAAACTTTTAAAACTTTTTTTTAACAGTTTATTAGCCCGCCATTTTGTTGCACCATATCAGATTCATAACGATATTTCACCAGTAGATCCCTATATTCCAATTTATTGCCTTAAAATTTAAATTCATTGAATAACTAGTTGTTACACTGATTTTTAAACATTCTATTGGCAGCTATTTTCAGGGGCGTGCAGTTCATGGAAGCAAGGGAAGCAGTGCTTCCACAAAAAAAATTACAAAACATCTTCTAAAATGTAATTTTTGAAATAGGAAATCATTAATTTAGTTTATGTTAAAAATGCTAAAATATTATCTTAATTATCAAGCCCATAATAATTGCGGCCTTGACTCCGACCCAGCCACAATAGAATATCAAATAGAACCTATGCGCTCCGCTAGCTTCTCTGCAGCCAAGTCCTGTATGCTCGATTTCCTGTGAATCGAGCCAGAGGTTATTGAACTTTCCACCGGCTATTTGCCATTTTTGCATTTCAGTCGCGTGCTTTAAGTGGTGGCGGAAGCTATCGTTGGAGTAGATTCTTTCAACAACTCGTCATTTCGTCAACTTCGGCTGTCGGTAACAACGTTGAAAATGTTGGAGAATTTAATAAGAAGAATGTGTGGTGTGTGTTTTAAAAATAAAGGTATTTTCCACATTAAAGTTCGCTGATAAAGTTCAAATAATTTCCAAAGGAAGGGCAAAACCGCCTATGAAAAATTTAACCACAAAAATGAAAAACTGTATTAGACATTTTTATCCGGAAAAACAATACGAACAATTTAAATGGCTAACAAGGTGTGTTTACTTTTGAAAATGAAAAAGGCCTCTGGAATAAAACTGTTTTTTCCGATTTAAACAATTTTCATAAAGTTGTAAAAAGACACATTATGTCCAAAGCGCATTTACAGGCCGTCATAAAAGAAAAAGTCTTCGACAAAACCTGAATTGAACACGCCTTTAATAAACAGTTGGAAATTAGTCAGCGCCAACACAATGAACTAGTCGATAAAAATAGGCAAATATTAAGAAGACTTATCGATGTTGTTTGTTTTTTCGGACAGCACGAATTAAGATTGAGAGGTCATGACGAAACAAGTGTTTCTTCAAATAGAGGAAATTTTCGAGATTTACTTAGTTTAATTGCTAAATATGATGATTGCTTAAAAAATCATTTAGAGCAGTCCAGCGTTCTTCGCGGAACGTCGAACCGAAGCCAGAATGATTTAATTTTGGCTGCTTATTATTATCTATAGTAATACGCTACGTTAAAACAGACGGAAGTATTCAAGAGCGAATTTTTGGTTTTAAAAATGTGTCTGAAAATCATACAGTAGATGCATCATATACCGTAGTTTATAATGTTACTAAAGAAATTAATGGAGAGAAAAAATTAGTTGGTCAAAGCTATGATGGAGCTGCAGTGATGGCAGGACAATTAGGGGGTCTGCAAGCTAAAGTTCGAGAAACTTTCCCAAGTGCTGTGTTTGTCCATTGTTTTGCTCATAAATTAAATTTAGTTTTATCCCAGTCCATCAATCGCATTAAAGAGTGTAAAGTATTTTTCGTTACTTTAAGTGGCATGGCTGCATTTTTTCCAAGTCAACAAAACGCACATAAGCTTTGGACTCCATTGTCCACAAACGATTGCCCAAAGTAGCTCCTACTAGGTGGAACTATAATGGAAGACTTGTGTTAACAGTATCTGAAAATCGTGAATCACTGATTGAACTATTTGAGAATATAATAGAAAATAATGAAACGTGGGACTCAATAGCAATAAATAGTTCGAGGGGGTTTTTGGACTGTTTGAAACGAGATTTTAATTTAATTATTTGTTGAACATATTTTCAGAAATATTTCCAGTCTCGGACAATGTTTTTAATATATTACAAACTAAAACAAATGATATTGCTTTTTACCTAAAAAAAGTGGATGATTTTAAGTCCATGTTAAGCCAAAAAAGAGATGACTTTGACCTATTTTGGGAGAAAACGATGACGTTAAATGTAGAGCCACAAGCTAGTCGTCTTCGAACAGACAAGGTGGGAGATGTTCAAACATCATACAGACGTCTCTTTTATGAAATAATAGGTCAAATTCAGCAACAAATAAACTATAAATTTAACGGTTTAAATGATTTTAAATTCCTCGAGAAGATGCGTTTAAATCTCTTCCTCTTCATTATGGCCAGTTCTTCGACCGAGTGTTACTACGATCTGAACTAAAAGTGATTTACGAAACTGATGACATAAGCGCAAAAAATAACGCTAAGGAACTAACGCAATTTTTAAAAGACAAGGAGCTGGAAGATGCCTACACCGAAGTGTCGAAATTGTGTGAATTAGTATTGACAATACCTGCCACAAGTTCATCTGTAGAACGCAATTTTTCAACACTTAAACGTATAAAAAATTTCGTATTCGACTTTCGCATACATCGCTGTTGTCCGTTGAAAATAAACTTCTCCAAAATATGTCGGAGCATCGACGTTTTTATGATGACGTCATTGACGTATTTGCAAAAAATGATCGAAGAATCGAATTACATTACAAATAGGTAAGTTTCTAAAAATTGCTTCCTTTTCTTAAAATTTCACCGCACGCCCCTTCCACAGTTGAATAAGTAGTTTTGACTTTCCTTGTAAAAGGGTATTGTAATTGAAAAAATCACCTTTCGAGATTTTTTCAGATCTATACGTTTCAGTGTGCCTAGATACCGAAAACCATGTTTACTCATTGCTCTCGCTCTGTCTGTTCGCAGCATAACTAAAAAACTACTTACCCGATTGACTTCAAATTTGGGCCAAAAATTAGGCGTTATACGAGGATGACCTGGTAACATTTTGGTAAAAATCCAATATAGCAAAACAAAATGGCTAGTGAAATATAAAAAAAAATATTGCCAAAAAACTACTTATTAAATTTCTCTCAAATTTGAACAAAAATCCAGTATTACTCGGGAATCAGCTGGTAAAATTTTGATATGAATCAAAGATGGCGGAATAAAATGACGGCTTACTCAAAAATTTAAAAATTCAACCTGAAAAAACTACTTAATGGACTGATATTAAATTGTGTGTCATCATTAATTGTGGTATAGAGATGAAGTAGTAAAACTGTGGTATTAATTTAAAATAACGGAATAAAATCCTGGACAAATAAAATGCTTGTAATCGTGAAAAAAATCACTCTCTTAGGTTTTACATTTCTTCACTTCGTCTAGATGCCAAAAAATATGTTTTATGGATTCCGTCGGTCCGTCTGTCAGTTTGTCCATCTGTCTGTCAGTTCGCAGCATACTACTTATCAGTTTGACTTCAAATTTTAGTCAAAAATTAAGGGTCATATGGGGATGATCTGGTAATATATTGATAAAAATCCAATGTACCGGAATAAAATGGCTGAAACGTTAAAAAAATGATTACTAAAAAATTGAATATCCAATTTACCTTCAATTTTGCACAATAATCAAGTGTTACATAGAAATTAACTAGTGAAATGCTAATACGAATATAAGATAGCAAAACAAAATGGTGGCCTAATAAAATATTTAAAAAATCAATCCGAATAATTATTAAATTAATTTGAAATTTTGTGCAAGCATTAAGTGTAATATAGAGATAAACTGGTGAAGTTACGATATGAATTCAAGATGGCGGAACAAAATGGCGTTCAATATATTTTTTTAAAACTCAACGTAAAAAAATCTTATTCAATTGACTTTAAATTTTGCAGAAAAATTAAATGTGGCAGAAGTAAATATTAGTAGAAATCCAGTATGATGGAATAAAATGGCGCCCAATAAAAACTTTTGAAAAGACAGTATATATGTGATACTAAAGAACTATATAATAAACTAATCCTAATAAAAGGAAGTATTCATATTGAGGAATGTTCCGGAGAAATTTTACCTATTTTTTTAATACATGATACTTTGTTAATTCCTAATATGCCTACAAAATTCTTTATTACAATTATATAATTATTATAAAACTGCCTGCATACAATTCGTATTTACTCCGATGATTTACAAAACTCTCTAAATTGCATTATTCGAAATAGTTCATCTGACAATAATATATGAAGAATGTTTTCGACTTGTTTAAACTAATTTGAAATTTTGTGCAAGCATTAAGTGTGATATAAAGATAAACTAGTAAAGTTTGATACGAAGTCAAGATGGCGGAACAAAATGGCGGCCAATAAATTTTTTTCAAAAATCAACGTAAAAAAAATCTTATTCAAATGACTTTAAATTTGCAGAAAAATTAAATGTGATATAGGGGTAAACTGGTACGAATTCAGCATGACCTAACAAAATGGCGGTGCATGCCAATGTAAAAACTATTTATTGAATTTATTTTTAATTATGCCCAAAAATCAAGTGTGGCATAGGTAAATATCCAATATGAAGGATCTAAATGGCGCCCAAAAAAATATGTTTGAAAAGACACTATATATATGTGCTACTAAATGTCCATGTACTGAACTAAATCGGGTCACACTTCACTTTTCCTAATAAAAAAAAAGATTCATAACAGGGGAAGTTCCGGATAAAGAAAATTTACCGATTTTTTCGTCCTGTTTTTTAAATATTTTATTAAGCCGCCATTTTGTTCGCCATCTTAAATCCCTACCAATATTCTACCAGTTCATTCCTGTATCACACTTGATTTTTGTGCAAAATTTAATATCAATCGAATAAGATATAGATTTTTATAATGCCGTCATTTTATTTTGCCACCTTGGATTTGTATCAAAGTTTTCCACTTTTTCACTATATTACACTTGATTTTTGTGCACAACTAAAATTTGAAGTTAATTCCGTAAGTTTTTAGCAGTACCGTGAAAAGATAGACAGCCAGACCGACGAAAATGGAAAAACAGGTTTTTTGGCGTTCATATACGGATCCTAAAATGTGAAGTTCTGTAAAAACAGATCACAATACTTCTCTCTTACAAGGAAATTAAAATAAAAAAAATCGAGTTTGTTATTTTAAATGTAACACCTTGTATATTTTCAAATAAATGGTATTTTTGTCTGTTTTCGAAAGTATTATATGTTTAGTCTAACTATGATCGATTATAGGTTTCCCTGATAAAAAAAAAAACAAAACTGTGGAAACCTCGTATTAAAAAAAAATTAAGAAAAGGGAACTGAGAAGCATGTTATATTTTATCAATCCACACAACAAAATTGTTGGATTTATTGGGAAATTAAATTGAAAAAATCGAAAACCTTAAGGGGAGTTAAAATTAATAATATTATTATATTAATTAAATCATAATTCATTTTAAAATTTAATATTTACTCCCAGACCTTTCACTTCCCTTATAGATAAGGAATATCGGAAATATGTTCTCATAAAATAACCTACGAATATTGTTGACTTTCTTCCTCTGGGTTTTTTTATGGGATTACTTTAAAACAAAGTTTTATTTCCGAATAAATTGCCTAAACACAAGACAACGCGAAAACATTCTCCATACATTATTGTCAGATGAAATTTTTCCGAGTAAATACACATTATTTGCTTGTTGAATAATGTACTTTTCAGGTAGTTTTATAATAATTCTACAATTGTAAAAAACAATTTTGTAGGCATGCTTGGAATTACTAAAATGTCATCAAAAAACGGTAAATTTTCTTACCCGGAAATTCCCTCGTTATGAATCTTCCCTTTTATTACGAATCGTGAATTGTGACCCAATTCAGTTCAGTACATAGTCATTTAGTAACACGTATACACTGTATTTTTAAACATTTTTTGGGCGCCATTTTGTTCCATCATATTGGATTCCTATGCCAGTTTCTATCTATACCAGACATGATTTTTGGGAATAATTTAAAATAAATTTAATAAGTAGTTGTACATTGACACACATCGTCATTTTGTTCATGTTGACTTCGTATCAGTTTATCCCTATATAACATTACATTTTTCTGCAGAACTTTGTCAGTTGAATAAGATTTTTTTTTTGTTGATTTTTTTTTTAAATTATTTGCCTCCATTTTGTACCGCCATCTTGAATTCCTATTACAATTTTACCAGTTTATATCTACATCACACTTAATGCTTGCACACATTTTGAAATTAATCTTATAAGTAGTTTTTTCAGGCTGATTTTTTAAATATTTTAATAGGCCGCCATTTTGTTTTGCTATCATATATTCAACCCAAAATCTTACCAGTTCATTCCTATGTAAGACTTGATTTTTGTGCAAAATTAGAGGTAAATTGGATAATTAGTTTTTTTAGTAATATTTTTTAACGTTTATAACGGCATATTGGATTTTTACTAGAATATTACCTGGTCAGTCAATCTGATAAGTAGTATTTAAGCTATGCCACGAAATGACAGACAGACAAACCGATAGACAGGCCGACGGAACGAATAAAACATATTTTTTGCATCTAAGGAGACTAAAACTTGAAGATAAGAAAAACCTCAGAGGGTGATTTTTTCAGCATTACAAAAATTTCATTTAGCCGACAATTTGTTCCTTCATCTTAAATTACTATGACAATTTTACTAGTTCATCTCTATACCACAATTAGTTATGCACGCCATTTGAAATCAGTCCGTTAAGCTGAATTTTTTAATATTTTATTAAGCCGCCATTTTGGATTAGTACCAAAGTTTCACCAATTGACTCCTACGTAATACTTGATTTTTGTGTAAAATTTGAGATAAATTGGATATTTAGTTTTTTAGTAATAATTTTTTGAACATTTCACTATGCCGTCATTTTGTTTTGCCATATTGGATTTTCACCAAAATGATACCCGGTTATCTCCATATGACCCTTAATTTTTTACCAAAATTTGAAGTGAATCGGGTGAGTAGTTTTTTGGCTATGCCACGAACACACAGACCGACCGACAAACAGACAGACCCAATTGAGAAAACGTGTTTTTCGACATCTTGGGACTCTGAAACAAACAATTACGATACTTCCCTTTTACGAGGGAAGTAAAACTTAAAAGTGTTTGCTTCTGCCTAGATAAGAAGCAGATAGTTTTGCCCTACATCAAACCGTTTTAGTTTTTATAGCCTCTCTAAATCCGAAATTGTCAATTTTCGATTTCGACAATATCTCGAAAACAATTGAGGTTAAGTATAGAACATGCCATAGGAAACATGTTTAGAATCAAAATACAAAAAAAACTTACATATGTCAAATAATTACATACGTCAAATAATAATTAATTAAAATAATTAAAATAATATCATAATAACACTTATAAAAATTACATCTTAGAGCTTAAAATGACAATTATGATCCAATCAATTAAAATGTAAAACAACCATTAGAATTAATAAAATTAACAAAATCACCCTGACAATCACAAACAGTTGAAAATGATATTGATATCACAGTTTAGAAAATAGTTGACAGAATAGTCCATGTTCATCAAAGATCCGAAAAATATGCAGCCACAAATTCCTGTAAACAATATGGAGCCAATTTTACAAGGAATATTTTTCAACTTGTTTTAAATTCAGATAGCAGCAATCCCCTAGTCCTTCGCGTCAGTCTATTAAACAGGTTTACTGCCAAAAACTCTGGTCTACTTTGGCTCCTTCTAAGTTGGCAAAAAATGAATCTAATATTATCCTAATTCCTTGTTGGGTAAGAATGCAGCTCACCTTGAAGGCTTCCTCATTCTTTTTAGGAAACAACACACTCTCCAGGATAACTGCACCAGGCAAAGTAGGGATTTCGAGCCCAACAAAAGCCGCCCTGCAGTCCTCCCGAACAGTCCTGCCAGTATCTCCACATTTCTCTTCTGAAGCCCAAATACCCTATCAGCGCCAGGTGACTACCCCATGCTAAAATGTCATGACTGAGTGGAATATAGCCCAATATGCAGACAGCAAGACCTCCCCAGAGACAGAACCCAAAGTCCTCTGAGCAGAAAATCTTCCTCTCAATCTTTTTGCCAGATTTTCAACACGAGCTGACCATTAAAGTTTAGGGTCCAGATATAACCGCAGAAATTTAAATGTTTCTTGATCTCTACGTTCAAATAACATTTTCTGGGTTTTATTAGAATTTAACAGGAGCCTGTTGGCCTGAAACCATTACTTAGCCCTCAACTGTGCCCCCCACATAATCTGTCCCAACCTGGGAAGTTACACATTCTGCAGAGAAATAATGGTGTCATCAGCATAGGGTGAATCTAGAAAACATGTCATAAATTGGTAGGTCATTGATGTAGATTAAAAAAAGGATGGGGCCTGTAGCACTCCTATCCCCACTTCTCTTTCCGACGACACCATCCCCGGAACTTGCCCTGTCTGCTTGCGGTTTCTGAGATATGACTCAAGAAGCTGAATGCTAGAGGCCCGAAAGTTATACTTTCCCAACTTTTGTAACAGAATCAAATGACAGACACAGTCGAAAGCCTTACCCAAATCAAAAAACAATGAACCAACATACTCCCGGTTCTCAAAAGAGTCGAAGATAGTTGAAAGCAGATCCAGGATTGCAAGGACTGTTCTTTTGCCTTTTCGAAACTTAAATTTCCCGAGGAAAGAAAAAAAAAGAAACTAGAAAAATCATTATGGATTTTGATTAATAGTTGAAATTTTGTTGCTCTTTGACGGTCTTACTCCTAGTTCATGTTTCAGTTTGAGACTGGTTTGATTCGCTTTACCCAGAAATCGTCGTCGCAGGAGAGTACAGTGTGACATAATCCGACGTAGCCAAGTAAACTCCTTATCGACGAGAATGCAAAAAATATATTCGACGAATTAGGCAACATTATTCAGATTAATGTTTACGAATACATACTTCGGCGTACTGGTACCATTAAAGACCAATTTACCAATCGACATTTAATCCAATTAAATTAAATGTTAATTACCAATTGGCCGGGCAAGACATCCAAAAAAAAATTTCGTATTGCACCTGAGTATGCCGCTATCCACCTGTTTGTATTATTTAAATGCGTTCAGGCCGAAGAAAAACAAGAAATCACATAGTCGTAAATCAACAATGAACATTTTTATTAACCTTTATAAGGCGCAATGAATATTATTAGGTACATAATAGCGATTAAAACGATCTGTAATGCCGAGAAATCGGTTTTAAATCTTCAGGATTACTTTCAACAGGGCACGATTTATTGCTGATTTGGCTTTTTGCCTAGTGATCGTAAATAGTACCTAGAATGGGATTTAGTATTTTTTTTATAACATAATAAGGGTAAAAGTTGTCCAGTTTACATCATATGATTGCTTAAGAAATAAATCTTAAAGGTATGTTGAATTTGAATTCGTTGAAAATACTAAAATTTTTAACATTGGTAGATGTTTATAACTATTTGAACTATATTGCAAGAATAATATAAGTAAAATGAGGAAGATATGTATTTCAGAAATTTTATTATAAACGACTTAATAAAGTAATATAATGTATGAAGACTAACGAACAGATAACGGCTTTGTCAATATACTATTCAAAATGAGATAAGTAGAGAGTATTTTCCGTAAAGACAGAAACTGAACTTAACTGTCAGCGTCGCGGTGGATGGCGTTTTAATCGCAACCTCTAACATATCTCAACATGTAGACTAGTCTGTCTACGGAATGTTTCGATACATATATAAACAATATTATTTAAGCAATCATAATAATAATAATATTGTTTATATATGTATCGAAACATTCCGTAGACAGACTAGGCCACATGTTGAGATATGTAATTTTATTAAATATTTGCTTCCATTAATTTAAAGTTAAATATTTTTATTCAGTTGCGAAAAACCCGAAAAAGATTTTTCTTTGTCAAACTAAATGCAACAAATAATCTGAACACATTTAAAAGTAGACCGTGTTGAATTATTTTTATAGATATATCATGGGACTCAGGAAAATTTTGCTCGTTGGAAAAAGAAAAGTACATTTACTCTTCGACTGCAGTAGTTAGAGCAATTCTCACTGCAGGTTGGCTCTCGACTGGAAATATCAGAGACGATTGCTAGTCAACCTTAGATTATTATTATGATAGGTATACAATGAGTTGTTAGACAGTAATAGTCGATACTGATTCCCATTACTGGCCAGTTGGCTCTTTCATACTGCTCCACCAAATTTATCAATACTGTATTCGGGTTTCGGAACAATTTATAGAAAGATTAGGGTGGCACCGATGGGGGATAATAAGATCGATTATGATAAAATACTCCATGTAACAGTTAGAGATTGAATTATTAGGTTTTTTTTTACTTTCTTTGCTAACGTTAGAAGCATAAATTGTTTTTAATAGGACTGCTAGTCCTGTTTTATTTAATAGCTTTTTCACATACAGAAAAAAATGTAATTACCGTTATTTTTGCAATATAATATAACTAAATTATTCTAGCGAAACAAGCTTATTCAGCTTTTATTTTTTATACCAATAGTCTAGGAATTATATGGTTAAAACGAGTATGACAATGTTAAGTAGAATAAGTAATTAAGGTTACTTTATACGTGATTATTATAACAAATAAAAAAAACAATGTTAGATTTGTTACTTAAAGTTTTCATATTCACTTATTCCAATAAAAAGGTGTATGTGTAATTATGTTTTATTGACTTATTTAATGCCCACATGTTTTCAGCAAATTGTGTCAACTTCTTAGGAATTCTGAGGGGACACAACATAGGAAATAAGCTTATAGCACAAAAAACAAGCTTTACAAGAAGTACAAAAAGTCTGGTTTTCAGTATGTCTTTGACGCCTACTCCTGGATCAGGTGGGAGGTTAAGTTGAGGAGTGATATGTGTTATTTCATGCTCGATAGTAACACAGAGCATTTTATTCTTGAAAATAATAAACACTTCTGGTCTTATGTCAAAAACCTGAAATGTTCCTCCAGGCGTGATATGACAGTAATGACATAGCAAATGCTTCTGGTACACATTTTCAATCCTGTCATTTTTAATTACGCCTATATAAATATGGATAATTTCAACCCTGTTGAATTTTACCCTACCTTATCTTACCAGTGTTTTACTGAAACTGAAATAAGTGAGAAATTTTGCGTTTGGGCATCTCAAAGAAAGCTGGACCTGACGAAATACCACCTGTGTTGTTGAGAAGCTGCTGCTCGTCATTCATATATTCATTGACAATTATTTTTCAAAGGTCAATGGTTGATGGATGTTTTCCTTCATAATGGAAGAATTCTAATCTCTTCCCTGTTTTTAAAATGGTTGCAAATCAAGTTTATTATCTCTATACAGACTTATCAAAAGCTTTCGATGGCATTTGTCACCCTTTGTTGATGAATAAACTCTCTTGTGTTGCTATGGTGGGAAAGTATCTGGAGTGAATTTGGTCCTGTCTGTTTCAACGCCGTCAGCGTGTGGTTGTTTGTGGCTCCGTTTCACATAAAGTGTTTGTGTCGTCGGGTGTTCCCAAGGTTCGCATTTGGGGCCTGTACTTTTTTTATTGTTTGTTTATATCCTGAAATGTATGTTTGAAGTTTATATCATGTTTTACTTCATCTTCATTTTGTACACAGATGACCTAAAATTGTATAATTTTGTTAATCCAAATTCTGATGGTTTACAGTCTGATCTTCATAGATTTGCGAAATTGTGTAGTTTTAATATTTTAACCATTAATGTGTCTAGATGTAGATCTATTAGCTTTTACCAATCAGAACACCTACTATTAATAATTTATATATTGAAAAAGTTGCATCTTTTAATGATCTTGGAGTAACTTTTCAAACGGATTTCACTTTTAATTTTCATATTGATAGCATAGTTCTTAATGGTCTTAGACTACTTAATTTTATTAAGAGACATACTAAGCTCATCAACGATTACGCTTACTTGTCTATATAACTCCTTAGTTCATAGTATTTTAGAATATTGTTCCGTCATATGTATGTAATATCTTTTGTACAAATTTAAATTTCTTTTTAGTAACTTAACCTATGATATCAGGCTTTTATTGTGCGGCTTTAAAAGTCTTGAATGTCGACGTAAAAATGCATACTTGTTATTTCTTTACAAACTTGTCAACAGTATAATCAATTATAGTAGTCTATTAAATTTAGTTTTATTTCTATTAGTAGTAAGACGCACTATACAACTGCAATTATGAACAATATCACAGAACGAATTGTTGTTTTAAAGCCTTTGCAGATGGGTTACTTTATAATTACAATAGATTCTTTTCAGACTGATATTTTTTACCTCAGCCGAACCTCATTAAGAGGTATACTTAATGGCTGATTTTATATGTATATTAACTGGACTATGGTTTGATTCGTGTTATTTATCTTCCTTTTTGTAATTTCGGCTAAGTGGAGTGCCATTTGGATTTTTTGTAGATTCTGTAAGGTACAAATTAAATAAATAAATAAGCTTCATCAGAACTAACTGATTGTTGATGAAAAGCCAGTTCTGTTCTTTTCGCTTTGAACATTTGTTGTAGCTCTGCAGACGTTTCGCTTTGGCTTTTAGTTTTTGCTTTAGTTTATCTTGATACTCATCTAGTTTTTGTTAATGGTTGAGATCCGTGGATGTTATACCTATCTTCTTAAATATCCTTTTAATGCGCGTTTTAAGTCTGCTGGAGGGTTGTTCATTCTTCCGAAATTCTGAGAGTCTTTCTAGTTCCTGTCTCAAATCGTCAATTGTGTTCTCAAGTCTTTTCTGACATGGGTTTTTGTTGGTGTGTGGCTTTGTCTGTTTTCTTCTGAGAATGCACTTGTTGTTTATGGCATTTAGGGACTGCAACGAGAGCAGTAGATGAGTGTGTAGAGCTTCTCAAGAGTGTCATACTCCAAACTAAACTCTGCTACTATGGTGTTGAAAATCTTGAGGATGCTGTGAGTCTCCCGACTAGTTCTAAGCTTCGGGAACTTAGGTCTTTGAGGTGGATCTATGCCGTTAAACTCAGCAACAGCTTTTTGGAGTTCGTTGTATACTGATATTTTTCCATTGTCCTGGGTGTTGTTGGTTCTGTCAATGATATCTTGTCCTGTAGATTCGTCTTCACCTATGTTTTCTTCATTTCGTACTTCCTCCTCGGGTTCCTCTGTTGTAGGCAGAGCTATGGGCTCAACGCGTTCATTCTCAAGTTCAAATTGCACCTCTCCTTTAAGTTGTTCCAGGATTGGTTCAGCCAAAAGTTTATTACGGACAATTACTCGCCGTTGGTCAGCAATGCTTTGCTCGATGATGTTTTGAAGATCCGGGTATTTCTGAAGAAAAGCACTGTGAAGGCCGGTCCGGTAGATGGTTAAGTCGGTCTCAAATCTGGTGATCTTATAATAGAAGCGCATTATGAAACAATTCATTGCTTTCCATTTCATACGCTTCCTTGGCTTTCCCGCCTTCGTGGTCTGAGGATTGGTGACATGCGTCTCCTCAGAAACAGCGAGAGCTGGGCGTGTGGCGTCGGTGGTTGGGGCCACAAGGTGAGGAAGGGCTTGTCGCAGTAACCATACTCGACATCACGGTGCTTCCGCCGCTGGTCGAGGGAGACTGTAACTCACTTAACACACAGGATCTTCTACCTAAATCCTGAGCGCGACAGAGCTTATGGTGGTACAATGTCTATTCACCCGTTTATTCCGTAAATTGTACATTTCATAAAAGTGTTGCATTTTACCTACTGCCAGGGATTTTTATACTCTGCGAACGAGGTTTGCTCCTCGGGGAGTGATAGAAACCATGAGGTAAGGGAGAAAATGGGTTTTTGGGGACGGTGAGGATGATGAGGTTGATTTTTTCGAGAATACTACGGGGGAAGTAAAAAAGTCTTAGCTATTGCGAAGGGGGTGGGGGATTTAACCACCAAACTAAAAAAAGTCCTTATTTTATACTACTTGTTTCATTTTTGTTTAAGTAAAATTGGTTCTGGAGGGCCCGATTTAAACATATTTTATATTTTGTATTATAGAGATAGACAAACTGCATCTCGAGAAAAGGACTTTTTAGAACATATTCCTCTATGAAATTTTTCGTAACAAATTACCTCAAAGATTCACTATTTTAACGATGAACTTTAAAGAACCACTGAGTAAAACCATATTCTAAGGGAGCCTGTTTCATACGGTACGTATTTTTATCTGTCAACTCGAAACTAAAAATTTACATTTTAATGTCGTCCTAGACCTTGCGGCATGGTTTTACAGTTAGTAAAAAAAATGTCTTAATCTAATACAATGGGCTTATAAATCTTTAAGTTCTACTTTAAATTGTTTAGATAACTTGTTGCAACAAAATCTCCAAACATAATTAGCATGCTTGTGTCAAATTTATTTATTGCCCATTGTTTTTCTGTTTTATCTCTTAGGAAATAAATTGTTTAGAACCTATTTAAGCAATGTTACTGGGCTATTCGGAATTTCGATTTTATATGCTTTCCTTGATCAATGAGTTTCCTTACTATTTGTTATTCTGGTTTAAGTGCCCTTAAAGTGAAAATATTTCATCTTAATTTATTCATTGCCATGTAAAAATTTTGTGTATTGTAGACTTATCTTTGATGGACTACTAGGAATTATTTAGATTTTGGGGCTGGTTTATTAAAAAGATGGTATCCGCTTCTTCTTACTCTACTGTACGATTCTCTACGAGAGATGTTTATATTAAATAAGAAAGCAAAAATTATATACAAATAGCTCAATAATATATATATATATATATATATATATATATATATATATATATATATTCTAGTTTTGTTGTTTCTTGGGTATTAGGGTTGGATGGCAGGAATAAATTAAACAAATTTTATTTCATTTTTGATGGTTGATGATGGTTTTGATTTTTTATAGACGTTTTGACCATTTATGGCTGGTCTACATCAGTATTTTTTTTCTGTCTGTAACAATAGAGAATAGAGCTAAAATATTTTTCCTAAAAGATTAATTGGGATTATTTTATATGAATAATTACAAATTCGTAACACTTCATTTTTAGAGAAACTTACCATAACAAGGATTTTTAAGATTTCATTTTAAGTATGCTGTCTTAGAGTGTTTGTGTATAACTAATAAAAACCAAAAGAGGATGATTTTATTTTTTAAAATGTTTCGATAATTTTATGGCCTTCACCAGTTATCTTAGTTTATTTATGACAAATCACAGTATTAAGTTTTAAAAAGGCAGGTATTATTTCTTCTGTTTTACAACGTAATAGGAAGTTTCTTCTATTCTTTACATTTGCCATTTTAAAACTAAGCTTAGACACTTTTTTCATTTCGGTGACGCGACGGCGGCAGTTCCATCGTTTGTTTCGATTGTTTCGTACTTTAGCAGGTTTTCACCTATTCTGCAATATATTGTAAAAGTGCGGTTTCTTGAACATGTAAACTATATTCTTATAAAAAATCCTTCTTGGGAATAGTGTTCACAATATAACACATTATTGATGTTAGATGATTTTATTTTGTAAAACAGAGCAAATAATACCTACTTTTTTAAAACTTAATACTGTGATTTGTCTTTTGAACTGTATGTAAATATATTATTTTTCTCGGGGCCACTTCCAATTCACACCACTCCTTGTTTTTACATTCGAACTTGAATCAAGGATAAAACCAAGAAAATATTCTTCTTCATATTTTACAATGACATGCTTTACCTCGCTATTAGTCTCATTTGTATTATTATTATTATATTTGGTTTAGAATTGTCAGCTTTCCACACTTCTTTCGTTTGCTTCTTTGGTTGATCTTTTTTCACCCTCTCTAATGTTTCTGCTTCTTTCTTTTCTTTCTCTACATCTATCTTTTTCTGGTATTCTATATATTCTTCCGATGTAGCAACTGTAGGTATTATTTTTCTCGAAATCACTAAAGTTGTCAAATGGGTTTAGAGGTAAGTCCTGAATTGTGTTGGAAGGTACGAGAGCTTCTGGAGTTTTTAAATTGGTTTCTTCTATAGTGTTTTTTATAGATATTTCTTCAAGCGCATTAGTTGGCTCTTTAATGCCTTTGCCCTTCATGGTTGACTTACAGGCATCAATAATTTTATTATCAATGAACTTTGCTTCTAAAAATAAAGGATAATAAATAAATGAAAACAATTAATTTTATATATTTTGGGACATGATTGAGACATGACACTTACTAATTATAAGTACTTACCATTAAGACCATTCGTGATCGATAACAGTATTGCCTTTAACAAATAATTCTTTTGAATTCAGAGACAAATCTTTGTTGACAAGGTTTGGAGAAACGGTAGGGAATTGGGGTGCGTATGGACATAACTATCAGTGTTTTAAGGGGCTTAGAGCTAAAAAGCAAATGTTCATTTTTCCACGATTTTGTAGCGTAGATGCCTTTGGATCAGAATCATCGATTAACTCTTCGTTTTCCATGTCCATCCATATATTTTCGGAATAAGTCAACCTAGATCTAAGGAACTGACATCCAGAAGTGGTAAATTATTGGATAGCGTAGTGTCGTGCTCAGCAACAAATAAATAAATAATCAAATACGCAGAGAAAATAAAAAAAAATCTTGCCAACGAGATTAATAATAAACAATCATTAAGTACAAAAGTCGATGATGATTTTTGATGCAATCTAAATCGTTGCGATCGTTCCTAGAACTCTATTCGTAGTGGTGGTCTTATCTAAGCTGTAATGCAAACTAACGGAAATAATCCTGCTTAAAAAAAACAAATTAATAAAATAATAATCGTGACAATAATGCGTTTATATCTAATTAAACCATGCAAAAAGTAACAAGGTATTTGTTAAATTGGTTCCCATCCACTTTTCTAAATCACCACATCTCATTTACTCGTTTATGACAGATTTACTGCCCGACGTAGTCGTTTTTATTATCAACATACACTAAGACAAAATTGTCGCAAAAAAATGAGGGAATATTAGCTTCGGGATGTACTTCAAGGCATTCCCATTAACCATTTGACCATTTACAATACATACATCATATTTTAAGAAAATATGTTAAAGGATTTACAAAGTTATCACGGATTTATTACTAAACTGACACATTAAACCAAGTGTGTTGTTTTATATATGCATGCTATAGTACAAGTATTTGTTATTCCATTAAATGTCTTTATATTTTGTCCAATGTTTCAAAAATTGTCTTCCATTTCTCCACAGAATGATCGCCTTTCTACCCTAACCGTGTTAAGACCGAAATTTGTCTCGCTGTCAAAATGACAGATAGCTTGGGGCGTCATTTAACTTTATTACCGGGGAGCCCAGCTCCGTATCAAATCCTCTAAATCTCGTCTTCTTCCGTATCGAATTAGATCCGATTGAAACCCGTACGCGTACCGCTAAAGACCCTTTTTCTTTTCAAGGATTTCGATAAGCCCAATTAGTTAAACATAAAATAAAAATCATATCTGCTACTACGTTTTTTTTTTTGTTACGATGATACAGATGTTGTTATTTATTATTTTTTGTTAACTATATTATAAATTATTGCATGTAAAAGAAATCTCTACCTACGCAACTTTTATTGTTTTGGAATCTTTTTGTCAACTTCATCAAAGAAAAGAGATTGAAATTTAGAACAAAAATCCAACAGCAACGCAATTTGACTCGGTGATATGCTGTTATATTATCATTTTTTTGGGATACATACAAATAATCATTCTCACACAACTCGAAAACCAACATGTCATATTTTTTGAACATTAATTTTTCGTTGAAAGGGAAGCACAACTTAAGGGGCCCACAATGTCCACATACAGGGTGTCCGAATAAGGGTACAAAGCGGCTGTATCTCGACAGTGGTATGGCCTAGAGGTTTGGGAAAAAATCCTTATAAGCATTTTATGCTTTTTTAAAGAATTTTTTTAGAAAACTGTTTAGTTTAAAGTAAATAAACTAGAGGGCGTTATCTGCAGCGTTTACACATTTTTGTGATTTTCGGAAAAAAGTTAAATGGAAAGGAACTACTTTCTTGAAAGACTCGAAACGAACATAAAATTAGCTACATTTTCAAGTGCTTTAATCAGATCAAGTTACCTTAGCGAGAAAAATAAATGCCGTAGCCATGGTAACTTGAAGCATGTTTAAAGGCCAACGAACCAACGTAACAGCAGAACAAATGAAAAAAGCACAAAACCCTTACAATTACTTAAATTAGTCCCAAAAAGCTCACAAGTGTTCCAAATGTTTTACGTCATAATCAATGCATTTATTTAATCTATTTTCGGTAGTTCTGGAACCTGTGGTGGAAGATATATCAAAATACAAGAGTTCTAATCACACTACACCACAACTGTTCACATTCTGAACGCGCGTTTCGCTAACCAAGATAGCATGATCAGCAGATGATATAAACATAATAGCTTATCGTAACCGAGACTATTTATAGGTAAATGTGGTCACACTTGGTTTCACCCGACTGCACCGTTGTCAAGTGAACAATAGAGGGGACTATAAAGAATAGGGCCTCTGTCTTTATTTAGTTCTTTCTTACCACATTTAACTATTTCTATACTCTCATGTGCATCCAATAATCTATTATTAGATGCATTTTTAATCAACTTAAGATTATTTATTCCTATTTGGTGATTGTTTTCCAAAGCATGTTGGGCAACGCTTGACTTTTCTGTTCTTCCGTATCTTAAATGTGCCATATGTTCTTTAAAACGAATGTTTATGGAGCGTTTAGTTTGCCCAACATATTTTAGATCGCAGTCATTATAGCTAATTTCAAAGATGCCACTCCTCTCCTTCAAGTCGAGTTGTCTTTAGGGTTTCCAATCAGATTTTTCAAACTTTCTCCGTTTTGTGAGCTACTCTAAAACCTACGTTTTAAAATACTTTTTCTATACCTCTCGTATATTTGGGATCATATGGGATTACTATGAACTTATTGAGAGCCTCAGGTGCTTGAAGAGTAGTGGCATCTTTTAACATTTTCTTATGCTTATGTCTTTTTACTAATTTATGTACAAAATTATCATTTTAATCCGATGCATTTCATTGTTAATCCGCAGAAAGTGATTGTGTAGACGAGCATAATTAATAACAGAATTGTGGAACCATACTTCTTTGAGGGAAACCTTACCATTGAACGGTATTTAGATTTATATATATAACGAACTTGATCCAGATATTCTCCATGAAAGGATATGGTTTCTGCAGGACGGCGCTCCTCCACATTTTGGTGTTAACGTTCGAACCTATTTTAATGATTTTTCTCCAAATCAATGGATTGCTGAATAGCCTCCTAAAACCCCGGATTTGACGCAGCTGGATTATTTCCTTTGAAGATATTAGTATGAAAGAGTTTACCAGAATAAACCAGATAACATTGACACGCTAAAAAAAGAATTAGAACGAAGGTAAATAACCTAACAATGGAAGCTATACTGAATTCTGTCGACGCTTTCTACCATCGCCACGGAGCATGACAAGTAGAGGATTACTTCCAGCGTTTGTTAAATTGAATAACATTTGGAGAGTTTTCATAAATTGATGAGGTTTTAATCATATTATATATATTCAGTTCTTAAGAACTTTTCAGTGAGCTCCTACAAGACCTAGGTTGCCATTTAGAAATAAAAAGTGGATGTAGCTGGGAATTAGGGGGTTAAAGACAAATGCTTCAATTTATCATAAAAAAGTAGGTTTAAACCTAAATCAATATACCTGTATAAGCGTTTTCGCCATAACGCATTAAAGAAATATGAATTTTATGCGTGATTCTGGGTAACCCTGTACATTATGGATTTATATAAAATCACAAAATTTTTATTTCCTTCTCTTGTTTGTGCTACTGTAGATTTTAAAAGATGCTTAAAATGAGTTTTGATTTTTTTAATAGATAATGAAACAACTAACAAATTTTATATTTTTAATCGCTATACAGTAATTAGCCTTAATTAACTATTCAGTTACATATTGTTTTTTTAATAGCGTTAATTTTTTGTTTATAATTTAAAGCTAAAACAAACATATTAACACAAGAAACATCACAGTGACATGTAGGGGTTCCTTTACTAGTGTTCTTTAATTCTTTTTTACTTCCCCCGTCAAGGGAAGTATTGTGTTCGTAAAAAAATCACCCTCCGAGATTTTTTTAGATCTTCACGTTTCAAGATGCCGAAAAATATGTTTTCTCAATTCCGTCGGTCTGTCTGTCTGTCTGTTCGCGACATAGCTACAAAACTACATACCCGATTGGCTTCAAATTTTGGTCAAAAATTAAGGGTCAAATGGGAATAACCTGGTAACATTTTGTTAAAAATCTAATATGGCAAAACAAAATGGCGGCCTAGTCAAATGTTAAAAAAATTATTAAAGTGCGGGACACGAAAGAAAACCTGGCGGTCCTTAAAATAAAGGTTCATAGTCTTAAGCAAGCGGAAAAGTAAAATTTGTGTAGGCGAATAAATTTTATGTTATTTTATTTCTTGTAATAGTTTGCCGCTTCACCTATAAAGTGCGCCAGCTAAGCGGCACGAAAAATTAATCGAGGATTTAGTAAATTTCGCACTGGTCCACTTGTAATTGGGATGTGCCTAGAGTCTCCATGCACTTGCCGCTACAAGGTTCTAGCTATTTCCAGTGGCGCCTATACATTTCGAGCATTGGTTCTCATTTCTGTATAAATGGCGAGCAAAAGAGGAAAAACATTTCAAAGCGGTGCACGGGAAGTTATTGCGAGCGTTATAGAGGCCTGTACTAGAGAAGCTGAAAATAATAGTTTAACTATTCCAATTCAAAATCGAACAGAACGCGCTGCATTTTACACTGGTGTTTCGGAAAGTAGTGTAAGAAAAATTCAAAGAGAATATAATGATCGCTCATGTTCTACTTCACCTTTAAAATCTCCTAGTAAAAAAAGACCCCGATTATCATACAAAGATAAAATTGACGATGATGATTTTCAAGTAATTCGACGAACAATAGAGGATTTTTATATAAACTTGAAGAAGGTTCCGACCTACAAACCTCTACTTTGTGCTGTAAAGAACAATATAGATTTTCCGTACGGGTATAAAGCCTTAAATTGGCTTTTACGATCAACTGATTTTGTTTGGCGCAAGTGCCAAAATAAACGAAAATTGCTCATTGAGAGACCAAATATTTTTCACTGGCGGTTGAAATATCTATCAGCTGTAAGGCAATATAGGAAACAAGGACGCAATATTGTGTATCTAGACGAAACCTGGGTAGATAATGATATGACAGTGAATAAATGCTGGCAAAGTGAAAGTGTTACAGATGTTGTTCAGGGAATCCGCCCTAGTAGTCGCTTTATTATAGTTCATGCTCGTTCAGAAGCCGTATTTGTTCCAGGTGCTGCTTTATTTTTTCGCTCGAGACTAACAACTGGAGACTATTATGGACAGATGAATAGAGATAATTTTGAAAAGTAATTGCTCGAGAAGCTTCTACCTAACATTCCTCCCAAATCAGTCGTGGTAATGAATAATGCGTCTTATCATTCTCACGTATAAGATAAAGTGCCAACTAAATACTCTACAAAAGCTCATATGATATCGTGGCTTAAATCAAACAATCTTGTATGTGATCCAACATGCAGAAAATATCAATTATATGAAGTAATATCAGCCAACAAGCTTAGAGAAAAGAAGTATAAAATTAAGGGTCTTTTACGTAACCTCGGCCATACAACTTTAAGGCTGCCTCCATACATGTGCGACCCCAACCCTATTGAACTTGGATGGGCAGGAGTAACAAAATATATTCGAGAGCGCAACACCGGTGAACTTTCAGTTAAAGATTTAAATAAAATAACATTAGAAGCGATTGACTCAATCTCGGCTGAAAATTGGAAATCGTTTGTTAAATATGGTCGTTCTATTGAAGATAAATACTGGGAAATAGATGGCAAAATTGAAACGGTTATTGACGATTTAGTTATCACACTCGGATCTTCAAGTAGTTAAGAAGAAACCTCATGATTTTCAGAGGAAGACGACGATTTAGAAGGAATCGAACCATTAGAATCACAGCCGTCAACCTCAAAAATACCTTAGTTTTTGTTCATATACTTTGTAAAATTATTCATAAAGTAGCTGTCAATAAACTGCTTTAAAATAATTAATTTTCTGTTCAATATCGGGTGTCAACAAATATCTAATATTCCAATTAATATTTGAGAAACTACAGAACTCATATTTTTCCAAAATTAACACATCAATGTACTTATAGTATGGGAGCCAGCACTGATTCCAGTGAACAAGATTTATCAAAATTTTAACTTCTGCAGTTCGACTTTGGGCTATTCGGGTATGCCAAAAGTGACTGCTTGTCTCCGTCTGTCATATTACTTTGTGCTAATGTTAAAGGGGATGATTCTTGGACCTTTTTAAGAAAAAAGTTTAATATGAACCTAAAAGTCTTAACTTTGGAGATACAGAGTTTTACACATCTTTTACATCCTAATTCTTATGCTATTATAGATAAATAACTGTGTAAAATTTGATACACGTCTTTTATGCATAAAAGGTCGTTTTTATTAACAATCAATTTTTGAAATTTCTACCAGTGGCGTGCATATGTAATTAACCTGGGTAAATCCGTATGCTCCTTAATGCATAGAAGACGTGTATCAAATTTCATGCAGTTATCTACAATAGCATCAGAATTGGGATGAAAGAAAAAGTTTTCTTTTTAAACTTTACCATCCTGTATCTCAAAAGTTAAGACTTTTAGGACATAAAAACAGCCCCTTTAGCATCAGCACGCAATTAGGAAAGGCCCTGTATAGTACTTCACAATAACGGCCCCTGTATAAAGTAATATGATAAACGGAGACAGACGGCCTTTTTTGGGATACCCGAGTAGCCCAAAGCCGAACTGCATAAATTAAAATTTTGATAAATCTCGTTCACTGGATCTGATGCTGGCTGCCCTTGTAAAATCTGAACTTGTAAATCGTGTATCACTATAGTGGATGGTCCAATAATAGTGGACGTAGGCAGTAGCCCAGGAGCCGTTAATGACAGAACTCAAGAAAAAATATATTTATAGGTAAATCGATCAAGAAAAATCAAAATTAAATCATTTTAAAATTCGAAAGAAAAAAGATATAGAAGTGCGGTACACGAAAAAAAGCAGACAAATATAGATAAAGGTTCATTAAGCATAGTTACATTTTTTAATCATCTGAAGTGCGTATAGTCAAAAAGGAGTGCCATATTATTTAAAAAACGACGGCACACCACTGGTTTAAAGAGATTTCTTGGCCGACCTTCCTGGCGATTAACTCCGCCCGGTTTTCTTTCGTGTCCCGCACTTTACTAAAAAACTACTTATCCAATTTATCTCAAATTTTGTACAAAAATCAAGTATTATGTAGAAATCAACTGGTAAGATTTTCGTACGAATCCAAATTAATCCAATATTAAAAAATTCAGCCTAGAAAACTACTTAAGAGTCTGATTTCAAAATGTGTGCCATAAATAATTGTGGTATACAGATGAACTAGTAAAACTGTTGTACTAATTCAAGACACCGGCCGGTACAAAATAGCGGGTAAATAAAATATTTGTAATCGTGAAAAAATCATCTTCTCAGGTGTTACATATTTTCATGTTTTAGCGTCCCTAGATGGCAAAAAATATCTTTTATCAATTCTGTCGGTCCGTCTGTCTGTCAGTTCACGGCATAGCTTAAAAACTACTTATCAGACTGACTTCAAATTGTTGGTCAAAAATTAAGGATCATATAGGGATGACCTGGTAATATTTTGGTAAAAATCCAATAAGCCAGATGACGGCCTAGTCAAACGTTAAAAAAATTATTAATGAAAAAAACTGATTAACTAATTTACCTCAAATTTTGCACAAAAATCAAGTGTTATCTAGGAATAAACTGGTACCATTTTGGTATAAATATAAGATAGCAAAGCAGCAAGTAGCCTAAGAAAATATTTAAATTTAAAAATCAGGCTACTAATTAGATTAATTTCAAATTTTGAACAAGCATTAAGTGTGATATAGAGATAAACTGGCAAAGTTGTGGTACGAATTCAAGATAGCGGAACAAAACAGCGACTAAATATATATTTTTTTAAATTCAACGTAAAAAAAATCTTATTCAATTGACTTGAAAAATTGCAGAAAAATTAAATGTAAAATAGGATAAACTGGCACGAATTCAACATGACGTAAGAAAATGGCGGTGTGTTTTAATATAGAAACTGGTAAAATATTGGCAGGAATCCATTATGATCAAACAAAATAGCGACGAATAAAAATGTATATATTCAAATTCAATTCAAAACTTTTTATTTGCCTTATAAGACATACAAACAATTGAAATACAGAATATTAGAAATAAATTGAAATACAAAATATTAGAATATAAAAATTTAACAAAATATTAGAATATAAACATTTAAATGTCATGTTTACAGGCAAACAGGGTCAGCATAGTGATTTTAATAACCGTTGCACAGACTCAGATGCTTTTCGAGTCAATGTAATGCAGCACTTAGAAAATTGGAAAATATCAACGAGATTAATAATTTATCAATAATAATGAGCATTAAAACTAATTTTATTATTAAAAAGTGAATATTAAGAATGAAGTGTGAGAACAAAAACAAACAAAACAATATCAATATGTTATAGTTATACAGCGGACATCAGGGGGCTCAGAATGCAGGAAGCATGCGCGGGCGGACACTTGGGAGGATGTGACTAGTATTATAGTTATTATTAGTTAAATTCTATTATTTGTTAAAAAATGGACGAGTGCAGCAAACACAAATATAATTAAAAAATATGTAAATATATAAAAATCAGTATGAATGAAGAGGTGCTTGTGTGCTCGGTTCAAATTAAAATTAGGTTTGCCAATGCAACAACATATTTTTTATATGTGTCTTAAAGCTGGGTAACGGAAGTTGTTTAATATTATTTGATAAATTATTCCACATCTGAACTGCAACGAAGCTGAATGATTTTTGAAATGCTGCTGTCCTATGCTGTGCGATTCTAAAAGAATCTAAATATCGAGTACCGTAGTTATGCTCCTGCGTTGTAAATATAGACCTTAAATATGGAGGTTGATTAGTTATTAATATGCGAAAAATAAATAAGAACATATGATACTCGCGCCTTCTCGCCACTGACAGGATAGAATATCTATTGAGATACGGTGTAATATGGTTCCTAAATGGTATATTATGTGCTTGCATTTTGAAGTTTTTGTATGGAATGTTTAGTGTGCGCACTTAGTGAGTTATGATAGACGACATCGCCATAGTCAAGTAATGCTAACACTAAAGAATAATGAAGAAATAATGAATATTTTGTACAACAGGTAGATGGCGTTTAAGTTTATACAATTTCCTCAGACGCATATATGCAATACTAAGTTTCTCCTTAATATGAGCCTCAAAATTTAGTTTGTTATCGATAAAAATACCCAAATTCTTAGCTACAGTTACAATTGGTACGGATACATAATCTATTTTAACTTGGAAATTAGTTGACACATTTTCCAAGAGATTTTTATTTTATATATTTGTTACTAAATGACTATGTACTGTATTAAATTGGGTAAAACTTTATTGTTCCTAATAAAGGAAAGATTTTTTTAGTGTTGAGTTTGCTGCCCTAGGATAATAAGATCATCCTAATCTGGATCACCAGACATATGGTCTGAAAGGAAATTAATCTGCGAACCTTCTAAAAAAAGGGCATGATCGCCACGTCCGCGCAGCAACGTCATGTTGGAATCAGACAATATCTATTATAGCATATCTACTTTGTGTTCTATTAGTTTTTAGGAGTATACTGTTGATCTAAGTAATATTATGTTTATTAAAAACATTCTGACTTAATTAAAAAACGAAAATACTATGCTGGGTTGGGGCTACTTACAAAAACTACAAAAAACTAAAATTATAAATGTAAACCAAGACGTAGTGTCTCAGTTATACTTTCTGTTATAAATACTAGGGTACCTTGTTGCAGTTTCTCTATTTATAACAGCAAATTCAAAATGGATAATTAAAATTTAAAAGTAGGTAACTATTTTTTTTAATTTAACACAAAAATCAAAGTATAAAGTAATTTAGTACAAACAATATTTAAAAAAACGGTCAAGGATGTTTAACTCTTAAGGGTGGAATTCTTTTAATCCAGAAATTTACTTTTAGACAGTAACTTTTTAAAACCATTAGCAAAAAATATATCACAATAAAAATATATACCTAAGTTCGTTTATTTTTGTTTACTTTGTTCTTAATGCTAGCTATGCTAGGGCGATTCGGTGCCGTGAACCGGGGCCCCTGCTCCGGAGAGGCCCCGGCCTGTGACTCTGCCAAAGCTAAAAAAATACGAGACCTGAGGCCCTGAGCCGTCTCGAAAAAATATCTTTCAGTATTTAAACTTACTAAACGTATCTAAACTCATTTAGTCTAAAAATACTTTTGCCCAGACTCCCCACTACAATAATCTAGTTTCACTATTGGATCACAGGACTTGCTCTTTACCCCTTTATTTCTACTGCTATAATGCTCTTCTATGAGCATAATATAAATGTCAAAAAAGGCCACTGTCAAACATAGGTCTCATGGACTTCCCAGGTTTATGGATTTTGGGAAGGCATTTGTTTCAGCTGTTGGATCACCAACGTACAATATTTCAAAATGGCTAGTAGAAGAATTCAGCAAATTAAATATCTCGTATAATAACTTTGAGGTTACTAACTCGTTAGAATTCTTAGATAAAATTAAGAATGTTCACTTAAAAGAAGGTGAAATTTTAATATCTTTTGATGTAAGCTCATTGTTTCCTAGTGTACCCATACCACTAGCTTTAGAGTACCTAAAGGAACTACTTGAAATCAATAATTTGAAGAAAGAAATTATTGATGAATATTTATTTCTCACAAAATTATGTATGAATCAAAATGTTTTTCAGTTCAACAATAAATATTATAAACAACTTGAGGGAACTGCGATGAGCAATTGCTTATCTCCGTTCCTTGCAAATTTGTTTATGGGCAGATTAGAAACCCAATTCCAAAAAGAACTCAAGTATTTCCCAAGGGTGTGGTATAGATACGTAGACGATATATATGCTATTTTTGATACTAAAACAGAAAATTTGGACACTTTCTTGGAAACATTAAACAATAAATATTCTTCCATTAATTTTACGTACGAAAAGGAGAACAATGGGCAATTACCTTTTCTCGACACGTTAGTTATTAGAAATAACGATAAATTAGAATTTGATATTTATAGGAAATTTACTAATACTGATAATATATAATATCCGACTCATTTCATTGCCATCAACACAAAATGGCAGCATTCCATTTCTTAACTCACAGGTTAGTCAATTTTCCATTAAGTAAAGAACGTTTTAACAATGATATGAATCGTGTTAAAAATATAGCTAAAAGTAATGGATATAATGATAATTTTGTACATAAATTAGTAAATAGACATAAGCATAAGAAAATGTTAAAAGATGCCACTACTCTTCAAACACCTGAGCCTTCCAATAAATTCATAGTAATCCCATATGATCCCAGATATACGAGAGGTCTGGAAAAAGTATTTAAAAACGTAGGTTTTAGAGTAGCCTACAAAACGGAGAACAGTTTGAAAAATCTCCTTGGAAACCCCAAAGACAAAGCCGACTTGAGGGAGAGGAGTGGCATCTATGAAATTAGCTGTAATAAACATTCGTTTTAAAGAACACATGGCACATTTAAGATACAGAAGAACAGAAAAGTCAAGCATTGCCCAACATGCTTTGGAAAACAATCACCGAATAGGAATAAATAATCTTAAGTTGATTAAAAATGTATTTAATAATAGATTATTGGATGCATTTGAGAGTATAGAAATAGTTAAATAGGTAAAAAAGCACTAAATAAAGACAAAGGGCCTACTCCCTATAATACCCTCTATTGTTTACTTGACAACGGTGCAGTCGGGTGCAACCAAGTGTGACCAATCCAAAGTCTACTTTGAAGTGTCGAATTTTGTCTAATGTAAATCAATTTCATAACCAATTCGAGTTGGAATTGAATGTAAATATAACTTTAGTCCAGACTGATTTCGCTGTTCTGTCCATACTTGATACTCAATAATGAGTAAGCTGATATAATTTTTCTTAAATTACAATATTTGCATTTTTGTAAGCACCTTATAAAACGTTTTTCCTTTTTCCTTTCTATACTTGAACTAGACTGCTGGACATTTGAAAGGAATACAAGAAATTTGTGACTAAATTTCCGACCTGCATATCTCAAGAACCAAACCGGGAAATATACAACTTTGTGCTACTTGGGTAAATATTTTGAACAGGGTGATAAAAAAACCTTACGCTTTTGAAAAACTTCAAAAATTCAGAGAATCCAGGCTTGTATTTGATTTTTAATCACACCTGGACAATCTATGAACAAGTACCAAAAAACAAATTCTATTGATTTTTGATAGTTTCATATTTAATCAATCTACAGGGCATTACCAAAAATATGGACTACCTTAAAAATTGAACCATAACTTAAAAAATTGTAGGTAAAACAAACGGGTTTTTGTCGTAATCGTCAAAAGTGATACAGTTTTTGAATCCTAATCATCAAAAGTGATACAGTTAGCATAGGTATAGGTAGCCAGGATAATATACAGGGTGAGCCAAAAGTTAGTCAATTGGTCTTAAATATGAAAATTGTTTTTATTTGTACATTTTTATAATTCTGACTTTATCGTCGAAAAGGGCCTTCAAAAAGCACAGCTCATTTACGTGATTCAGTTGAAATAAATATACTTTTATAATATATATTGCTTTGAATCAATTATACCCTTAACGTAATTAACCGTACATACAAATTAATAGAATATTAGGAAGAAAAAAGATATTACATACAGATAAACAACAACATTTTGACTTACCCGAGAAAAGAGACGTTGTGAGTTAAATATTTCAAATTTTTGCACACTTCGCACTTACGCACTATAATGTCCAAAAATTATCAAAAATAAGCCAAAAACTCACAGTTATTTTTGAAAACTACTGACGAAAAGTCGTTTTAAAACGTTGTTTATAGTGATTTGAATTATTTTGCGTTCTAGATTCACGCAGAATTTTGTCGATGTTCGAGAGAAAGAGAGGAAATTTAAAAGGGGAACGCGAGAACAAGGAAGAACTCTCATGAATCTGCACAATAACGAAGCTGGTAGAAGGGTAAGTGAATATACAAATAAATATTAAGTATTTCGTTTAATGATCAAAATTAGTTTAACATAAAAACGTCAAGGTTATATATAGTATAGTAACTATTTTACTATCGTATTGATACACATGTTAGTAAGAATGGTTATGTTTCTTAGAAAAATACAAAAGTTAGTTTTAGTTACATGTTGAAAATTGCTAATTGCAGCAATGTTTTTGATACTACCTTTATTAATAAATCCAACTTTTATAAATGCAGTGAAAATCCACACGTAACTTCAGGACTAAATTAAATAAGGAACGGGAAGACCTTCAACCTATAATAATTATTAATTATCTAACCACTTGTATCGACAATCATTGAAAACATAATCAGTCAGAATTTAGACACATTGGTGCCACCACTTGCGTTACCAAACCCGTAATAATTTACAGTAATATGCTTATGATTTTCAACTCTATTTGGTCTTTTTTGAGAATGACGTATTATAATTTTAATTACAGTTTCATATTGACAACACAAAACTAACAGCCAATAGTCAAGTCAAACTATCAGTTTTGAAGAAAATTTCTCTAAACAGTAACTATTGTTTAGAATCGCTAACTGCGACTTTGCACCTGCACGAAACGTGGGGCAGCACCCTTAGAAATGGCGATTTTGGTCATTATTTATCTTTTTTTACCAGGTTTTTCCAGCTATTTTAGGTTGTATATGACCAAATCTAAATCGGCCAATGATTTTTGATTAACGACTTAAAAACGAATAGTTTGAGCTTTCTTGAATATAATTTTTAATTAAATTTTCACCATTTACGCCCATGAAATCGTATTTTAAGCTCAACTTTTGTGCTTTTACGTAAAATTTCGCGGTTTTTTGGTAAATAAACGAACATTTTTTTAATGTTATCGTACTTAAAATTGCAAATATTTTTATGAATAGAAAACAGATCAAAATCAACGTTTTAAGGAGCCATTTTGACCATTCGGGCTTAAAAAATTATAATGTTTAACCCATTTTTCACAATCACATTGTTTATGTTTACCCAAATTTTCACTAACTTACTTATGTAATGTGTTCAATATCTAAGAACAAACATTTGAAGGGGTTTTAGAATTAGTTTTGACCATTTCGTTCCATGTTCATTTTAATTTATTTTCTTATTTTATTACATTTTTTCAGTGGAAAAATAAGGTTTCTCTCATTTAAATTGAAAATAAATAAAATAAAATAAAACGGTTCGTAGTAAACATTTTAAGGGATATAAGAAGCCATTCTGAACATTTGGGTCTTAGAAGCAGTGGTGTATATAGACATTGCTCTGGGGGGTGTCTAAACTAAAACAAGTGGATGTTCTGAACTTTTAAACAAAACGTAACCAAAAAAGAAAGTTATTATTTTAGTTGTAAGTAAAATTGGCTCTGGGAGGAGTTTTAATCCTCAATCTCGAAAAAAAGGTCCTAAATATCTACTATTTGTACAATTTTAACCTTCTTCCCTTAAAATACGCCACTGCCGAAAAGTCGTCATATTAAAATCCACTTTTGTGTTTTTACGTGAAATTTTGCATTATTCGATTTATAAATGAATTTTTTTAGTGCTTTCGTATTTTAATTAACAAATATTTACTTTAGAGTATAAAATAGGTTTAAGAATTTAAGAATCAATGGCCTGAAAAATTGTCGTTTTTAACTCAATTTACGCATTTTTCATAAATAAATGTAATGTTTTTGATAAAATATTATAACACAAATTATTAATTTTATATAAAGCTTTTATATAATTATTTTATAAATTTTATTAAAGCTTAGTGCGTTTGGAGATGCTGGTGACACACGTTGGGGTTTCTTTTACTATTTCGTTTCTCCAAAGTGAACAGTGTTCCTCTGTCCATACTAAGTGATGTCATAAATATAGAAGTTTCATATAATGTGCGATTTTTATTAAAACAGGTTTAATACGATATAAAAAACCAAAATCAGACATTTTTTACTTAATTTTAATTAAATACACCTAATAATACACGAATTGCAGTTTTATTTTTTTTTAAACGAATATGGATAAGGCACGTTCTAATTCCACCACCCTTATTTACTTAAAGGATTAAAAAGTATAATTTTTGAAATGTATAGCTCTATATTTTTGTTATAAAGCAAAAATATATTTTTCCTGGTACACACTACAGGGTGTTCGAGTAAATTGTTACCAAATAAACGATTAATCAAATAGGATGCAGTATATGCTAGATATTAAATTTCAGGGTTTTAATTTGATTATATTTTTTATTGTAGCTATTTTAATGACCTATTTTTTGTAGAAGATACAGGTTAGCAGACTCTTAGGTTATAACAGAAAATATAAAAATTAATTGAAAAAACAATAATAATTTTTGTATTGCTTGCCTTTAACTCATTTAAGTTTAGCACGTAAAAATATTGTTTTAAATGAGTCACCCAGTCATCCTGTACAGAGTTTCTCTACCCTGCTGTTCTATTTTTAAGATACGTCAACTATGAAAATAAGAATCGAAAAGAATTAAAAAATGGGGAGTTTTAGGGACCAAATGGACAAAACTAATTCTAAAACCTCCTAAAAAGTTTATTTCAATACTAAACACAATACAAAGTTAATTAGCGAGTATGAGAAAACACAAAAAAATTAAGTTCATTGTGAAAAATGCGAAAGTTTTACGTAAAATGGGCTAAAAATTACGATTTTTTAGCCAAAATGGTCTAAATGGCTTCTTAAAGCCCTTAAAATATTGACTACGACCTGTTTTATACATTCATAGAAATATTTGCAACTTTAGTTGCGATAACACTACAAAAATTCATTTATTTATCAAGAAACGGGAAATTTTACGTAAAAACGCAAAAATTGAGGTTAAAATAAAGATTTCCGGGAGTAATAGTCACAATGACTTTTGTAGGGTCTCACATGAAAGCTTAGAGTCTAAGGAACAAATTAAGAGCAACAAGTTTCACAAACAGTTTAGTCGAACAAAATGGTTAGAGGAAAACGGCTTTGAAGAAAATTTGTTTTGCGTAAAATATGACAATTTTTCATATATTGAAATGGACATTAAATTGGTAAAAAATGGCTATTTTTATACTTGGATCTGCTAAAGTATACCTTATTATAGATGCTCCAATGGTTTATAGGTAAAGAAATTGTTAACAAACACGCTAATTTTTTTGCTAATAAAGTGATTTTTTTAAAATACAGAAAAACAGCCAAAAATAGCCAATCTCTGGAGATTAAGTAAGTTAAATCTATACAAAAAAAATTGATCTATTCGTTTTTAAGTCTTCACTCAAAATTCGTTGGCCAATTTGGATTTGGCTCATATACAACCTAAACCTTGTAGCTGCAATAAATCGATAAAAACGCAAAAAATGGCCAAAATTGCTATTTTTAAGGGGGTTGCTCCACCTCTCTCGCAGGTGCAAAGTCGCACCCTAATCTACACCTCAAATTCTAGCGTTACAAAAAAATTACTAGAGAAATTTTCCATTTTCGCCCTTTTTTTCTACAGTTTGACTGGATTTATAAATTATGCATAATAGTTTGGTAACAGCAGGTATCAAATCGCGAGGATGTCGATTCGGTGGACAAATAAAATAATATATCAGTATTGGTTGCTTTAAAGCAAAAAATGTGTGCTTTAATTTTGATAACGTAATAAAAAATACTGAATTTTGGTTATACGCGTTAACAAAATGAGCAGTTTAAGAATACTTTGATTACCAAACCAAATTGTATCTATTCAGATTTTGTTAAAAATTTTTGTTCTCGAATTTAACAAATGATATCTCGAGGGAGGGGCAAGTGACGAAAGACCGTGGTTCAGAGCACACGTTAAGCTGTAGGTACCGTCCAATTAGGCCTATTCGCGAGAAGGAAACGTTAGTTGTAAACAGAAAAAATTTCACATTCTAGGGTCGACAAATATTTTATTTTTTAGCGGAAAACTTCTTGATTAACTTTAAATATTTAAAATGCATATCTTTTTTCTCCTAGTCTGGCGATTTTTGTTTGCTCTACCTGAAGGTCTTTTGTTTGAATACTAATATTAACTACCTTCTTTCTTTATCCGTTTCTCTAATCCTGCCATGTCAAACATGCGGCCCGGTGAGCATTTTTCTGCGGCCCAAATCAGTTTTGAAAACAGCCAGATAATACGGCCCGCGAACACCGTTTTTGAAAGCTCGCGCCGCTGCAACAACGATTGGTATAATAAAATGTACCATTGTACATAGTGCTATCTATGTTTAAGAGGATGAACTACACATACCCAACCTAAAACCTAAAGCCAAAGATTATCTGGCTTGTTCCATGAAATTCTATCGCGCAAAAACACGGATGACGCTATCTGAACATTCTGGAAAGAACTCGAGAAATCACAATCCGTATATAAGCCGTGTTGGATTGAGTTCAGTCGTTCAGTGTTTAGTTAGTTATGAGTCAGTTGCGATAGAGTTTCGAGTTGAGTTGCGCACTTATTGTTACAACACTTAACAGTACTTATTATAATTTATTTCGGATATAGTTTTTAACATGTCTCTTTCAAAACCAAGTGGAAGTAAGAGGAAACTTGTAGATGAGCATCGTATCTTTCAAGAAAAGTGGAAATTAGAGTTTTTTTGCTGTGAAGTGAAAGAAAAAATTATTTCTTTGATTTGTAATAGTACAGTCGGTATTCCAAAATTATATAATATGAAACGTTACTATGATATTCATAAAACTATGTTTGACAACTATACAGGCATGGTCAGAAACGAAAAGTTAAGTAAGTTAAAATCACGGTTGAAAGATCAGCAGCTTATGTTTACACGTCTAAAACAAGAAAATGAATCTGTCCTTCAAGCGAGCTACTTACTGTCCGAGTTGATCGCGAAACACTCAAAACCATTTGTTGAAGGTGAATTTATAAAAAAATGCCTTCTAAAGGCCGCGGAAATTGTAAGTCCCGGGAGCGTGAGGGCATTTCAAAATATATCTTTGTTCCGGAATACTATCGCTGTAAGAGTTACTGAGCTGGCTGCCAATATAAGTGATCAGTTAAAAACAAAATCAGACCCTTTTATAGCATTTTCTATTTCCTGTGACGAAAGTACGCATGTGTGTGATGTGGCGCAACTCGCTGTTTTTCTTCGTGCGGTTGATACAGATATCAATGTGTATGAAGAATTACTGGAATATGTACTATTGCATGATACAACAACTGGGAAGGATATTTTCAATGCTGTTTATGGACTTCTGCAAAAGTACAATTTAGATTTGCCAAAACTGTGTTCCGTTGCAATAGATGGAGCTCCTTCAATAACTGGAGTAAAAAATGGCTTCGTTAAAATATTACAGACAAAGATCAGAGAAACGGGCAGTGACAAACCAGATTTTCATCATATTCATTGTATAATCCACCAAGAAGTTTTATGCTCAAAAGTGATCATGCTGGAAAGTGTTTTAAAGTGAGTGAAAAAAATTATAAACTTCATAAGGTCATGAGGCCTTAATCAGCGACAGTTTTCAGCATTTTTACGTGATTTAGAAAGTGAGTACACTGGTTTACCATATTATGCAGAGGTGCGATGGCTTTCATGTTCTATGGTACTCGACCGGTTTTGGAAACTCAAAGAAGAAATACGCGTTTTCATGGAAACAAAAGGAGAAGATTAATTATGCGATGTACCTTTTTTACAAGATCTTTCATTTATTATGGGATGTACCTTTTTTACATCATTTCATTTATTGTAAATATCACAAAACACTTGTCGGACTTAAATACGAAATTGCAAGGACCACGTCAAGTTATTACAGATATGCATGATCATGTGAAAGCTTTCAAGTGTAAGAAAAACAGTTAGCAAAGGATAATCCGTCACATTTTCTGACTTGTAAGGCATATCGGGAAAGCACAAGTGTCCCAATATCATACAAAATATATTCAGAGAAAATGAGAAGCCTTCTGGCAGAATTTGAGAAGCGTTTTCAGGATTTTAGGACCCAAGAAAACAATTTTTCTTTATTTACTGGTCTTTTCACTATCGATATTGATAAAGTTCCCCCTCACTTGCAAATGGAATTAATTGAGATTCAGTGTCAGACCCATTTAAAACAAAGTGTGGTTACATTCGAATTTTATAAGTACTTGCCTGTTCAATGCCAAGAAATGAGAAAATTTGCCTGTAAAATCCTGTCAATGTTTGGAAGTACCTATAAGTGTGAACAACTATTTTCATTGATGAAAGGAAACAAATCTCCCGCAATATCGCTGTTGACGGACGCACACTTGGACGCAGTTTTAAAAGTTATTCCCGCCGAACAATTCGCGCCATAAATAGACAACTTAATTAGAGGCAAAGGTGTCAAATATCTGGAAAAAGAATTTAATGTTTGTAGTTTTTTGTAATGTCCTTTTTATTGGAAATTTAATAAACAGACTTGTCCTATAATAGTACTTTTTCTCAAGATTTTCAGTAGTTTGTCTTCTTTAAGATAAGGTTTTGCGGGCCACCTAGTCGATGGTCTTCATGCTTTTGACCCACCAGTGACTTTGAGTTTGACATGGCTGCTCTAATCTATTGTAGCTGTCAGTTTTCTTTATCGTCCTATACCGCGTTTAATACCTTATTTTTGGAAAGATAGAGATGGAGAGCATTTTTAGTTCTATATTGAACAATTCTAACGTTCCAATAACTTGCATATTGTTTATGTATTTTTAAAAATTTGTTCTATCTCTCTAATCTATTTGACGCCTTGTAAATGTGTTTACACATTAACAAGTTCTAGTAAGTTAGAAAAGTAGATCGTTGCTCAACTTCACTTGCATGCTAATTTGCTTGTACAACTAATTGATTAAGTAACATATTTAAAACTGGACAAATACTTGCAATCAAATACTTTTCTAAGAGAACTTCTATAATGTCAACGCGGCATTACTTATCTTACTTCTTATTACTGCAAATTATATTAATTTATCCTATATTTACATGATTAGCTCGTTTATCTTTGATTACTTTCTGAGACTGCAAAACAACGCAAAACTCTCAGAATGTATTTTAAAATAACTAAGAAATGTATACTTTTTATGTCAATTATATATAAAGATATATGTATATAGGGTGTCCACGAACAACCTCTACCAAATGAAAGGGGTGATTCATTCATGAAAAGCATGAACAATTTTCGTATTAACCTACGTCCGGAAATGCTTCGTTACGGAGATACAGGGTATTGAAATAAAAATGTTATTATATTTTTTATTAAATATCTGTTGCAAATAATAAAATTTTCTCACGAAATTGGGTATTCGGGGTATTTTTTGGGTGAGGAATCATAATTTGGTATTAGATTTCATGTGACACTTAGAGAGCGCTACGTACGCTATTATTATTTATGTAAATTTGCCCTAACTTTTTTGGCGATTCACTTTTGCATTTTTTTACGAATAAATATTATTCTTGTACCTTTTCTAAGCAAAAAAGCTATACTTACTCAACAACGCTAGAGTTAACAATTCTCGAGCAATTGCAAGTTTATACGTCGATGCAAGGAAAACAAATTTTTAATAATAATAAACTAAGGTGTATTTATTTCAAGAGAGTACCAAATTAATGGTTAGTATGAATTATTCTAAACTATAATAAATGCCCCACGTGATAACTTTTTTGTGAATAAATACTTTTACACTTTCCTAAGCAAAAAAGTATACTACGTTCTCTAAAAAAAAAGAATTACATTATGCCTTCAAACTAACGGTCATCACGTGGAGCATTTATTATAGTGTAGAATAATTCATACTTCCCTTTAGTTTTCTATTGTCTTGAAATAAATACACGTTAGTTTATTATTATTAAAAAAATTTGTTTTCCTTGCATCGACGCATAAACTTGCAACTTGTAACTATAGCTTTTTTGCTTAGAAAAGGTACAAGAATAATATTTATTCATAAAAAAACCCAGAAGTGCATCGCCCAAGAAGTTTTTTACATAAATACTAGTAACGTACAGTGTTTTCCCGTATATTTTTCCACCCACCTAGAGAGTTTATTTGAATAGATACGGAAATGTTGTAAATACAAAAGTTGTTGGGTTTTTTATGAAGATTTAGAATGTTATATCATAAGTGGGAAAATATTATTGGAAATGTCAAATTTTGACAGGTTGTCAGTTTTTTTAAATGAAATACCCTGTATATTAAATCATATTCTTGAAGATCTTTTTTTTCTAATTTCAAATATATATACTTTTTAATATATTCTGTCAATTAGTTTTGGATATATAAGCGTTTAAACATTAAAGAAATGGTAAGGTAATTTGCGCTAAAACAGTGAGCCATGGTCAAGACAATTGCAATGGAAGAAGCCTTTTTGACATTTACCAGTCAGAAGTGATTATTTACGAACATTTTTAATATCTAATACGTTGGACGATGGGTTATTCGGAAGAAGAGAAACTCAACATGATAGAATTATTTTATTTACATGGTAAAAATGCATCGATAGCTCGTAACGAATATCATAGACGGTTTCTAGATAGACCAACACCGAATTGTAGGACACTATTAAACATCGCTAAATTAAATGAAAGTAAAACACTTAAGCGAAAAGTTTTATATATTTTATTATATTTTGAAGGTAATTTTGAAACTTTTGTATTAAAATAATTTATTTATGTTATTTATTCTTGTTTTAGAAAATCCTGAGCGCTCAATTCCCGATGCAGCCACTTTTTTTAACAAATCATGTCATAAAATCCACTCAGTTCTAAAACATTATAAATATAAGCCATATAAGTTTTTACCTACTCAAGAATTAACCGATCAAAATAAAATAGACCGATTACACTTCTGCCAAGAAATAGAAAGACGTGTTATGATGAACCAACTAAATCTGTCAAACACAATTTTCACTAACGAGGCAACATTTGCCACTGGAGGCATGTTTTACCGGAAAAATAAGCATTTTTGGTCAAAAGAAAACCCGCGAGCTCTTCCGGCGGTCAAAATTCAGGGAAGAAGATCCCTACATGTTTGGTGTGGCCTTCTTAACAATCATGTTATTGGACCTATATTTTTAAATGGGAATTTAACCGGACAAAGGTATCAGGAGTTATTAGAAAACGAAATCGAGGGGCAATTAGAACAACTATCGATTAATTCATATCTTAATTTGATATGGCAACAAGATGGTGCCCCTCATAATGCCCAGCCGCTCACCAATTTTTTAAATGACATGTATCCATTTTGGATTGGAAGACATGGACCATTAAGATGGCCAGCAAACAGTCCCGATCTCTCTCCATTGGACATATTTTTTTGAGGGGTTATCTGAAAAACAAGATATACTACAATTGGCCAAGAACTATCCAAGTTTTAGAGCAAAATATAGTCCAAACAATCGACGATTTAAACACCCAATCACTTCATTTTATTTTTAAATTTAGAAGAAATATTCACAAATGCATTATAAACCAAGGAGGCTATATAGAAAACCAAAACTTAGTTCTCTAAGCTAATATTATTATTTACCTACTTTATATTATTGATTTTTATGGTATTGTTTCTTTCCACTATTCTAACTTTTCGCTTAAGTGTTTTACTTTCATTCGATTGTTTAACGATGTTTAATATTATGCTACGAGTCGGTGTTGATCTATCTGGAAACCGTCTATGATATTCGTTACGAGCTATCGATGCATTTTTACCATGTAAATAAAATAATTCTATCATGTCGAGTTTCTCTTCTTCCGAATAACCCATCGTCCAACGTATTAGATATTAAAAATGCTCGTAAATAGATACTTCTAACCGGTAAACGTCAAAAAGGCGTCGTTCATTGCATTTGTCTTGACCATGGCTCATTATGTCTTAGCGCAAATTGCCTTACCATTTCTTTAATATTTAAACGGTTATATATCCAAAACTAAATGACAGAATATATTAAAAGTATATATTTTTGAAATTAGAAAAAAAAAGAAATATGATTTAATATACAGGATGTTTCATTTGAAAAAAACTGACATTTTGTAGGGGTTGTTTGTGGACACCCTGTATACACAATATACCTGTATTCTTTGAATTCAGTATATTAGTTTTGCCTCGGAACTTATGAATGTTATTATGTAGGTAAACAAAAAAGGTATATAAATTTGGTGCCTAAAGAACAATAAAATAGCAGTTATAAGTCCTATTAACCTTAAAGTAATTAGCCGTACTTACAAATGAATAAATATTAGGTACCGATTAATATAGAAAAACAATAACATTGTGACTTCGCATTTGAATTTTTGCATACTTCGCACTTACGTGCTACAGTGACATATATAGACGTTGCTTCCGGGGGGGAGGGGGTTTAAGACGACTAAGAATTTCAACAACCCAAAAAGGACCTTAGCTTTGTTTTCTACGTTTTGGAAGTAAATAATAGGGAAAACTAAAAAAAAATCATTTATATGCGAATCCTGACGAAAAGGTCTTATTTTATACTATTTCTAACATGTTAACCTAAATAATTAGATAATTTAAATAAAAGTGGCTCTGGGGGGGGGGGGTTGTAACAAACCCTCCCTCTTAAATACGCCACTAACGTGCTATAGTGCCCAAGAACTAGCCTAAAAAAATAACAAAAATCATCCAAAAACTCTCAACAAAAAAACAATGCTTTTACTCAAAGCAACACCACTTTGTTCGGTTTCCTATTCTACTTCGTTTTGTAAATTCATGCAAACTGCGATTCTAAATTATGCGGCGATGTTGTCGGTTTTAAAGCAAAGTCATTATATGGAAATAAAAAAAAAGGTTATTTGAATAATTATTTATTAATAACAACTTAATATAGATAAAGAAATATCACAAAGGAGTTTATTACAGTATTTAAAAACACCTTAAAAAGTAATTTTAATTTTACCAATAAGTATACATTTTTTTCTATGCATAGGCATATATGTCTATGTAAAATATCTGACACCATTCCGATCAACCAAATCGACCACCCGATAATAGACAAAACATGTAATAATTTAGACAATGTATGATTATGTTCAAATCGAAACAATTCCTTCTCCCCTGTTATTGCATTTATGAAAAGAACAATTTTTGGCTCAGCGAGACTCGTTTAACATTAAAGATGCAGCAACTTAAACAGACTACCACCGAGACACCGAAGACACAGAAGGAATGGAAATATAAGTAAATGATTTGTTGCGCTCTAAATTTGTTATTAGAAAGCTAAGCCGGCAAATAAGACTAATAAAGGCACAAGAATTGGCAGCCTGAACATTATGCAATTTGCCGTTTTAGCTGCAATAAAACATTTATCTGAATATTTTCGTCGAGAACAAATCAGCCAATCAAGACAAATTTGCATCGCTTTGCATAATATTAAAATGGAAATAATCACACTCGAATGAGCGCGTAATAAAATTAAGAGAAAAATTAAAATATAATGAAGCTGTCAATCACGCAGAACGGTTCCAAGGAAAATAAAGCGCGAGCTGCTTTCCATATGCGAGTCCCCTCTAGCACTGAATAACATTATTGTTATATAGATATATTCATATTTGAATGTTTTGCATCTAGATTATTCTTTGATAACCTATGAATATTAATCAGCACGTATGGGATAAGTTTGATTTTGGAGTCTATACTATTATATTGTATTCCTTTCGGACAAATGAAAATACTTATTCGTCATAAAATTAATAGTAAAGGGTTCAGAGACAAGAGAGCCATATCACCAAAAATGTTTTATTTAATATAGTGAAAAAGTGAGTGATTAAAAACTATAATAACACATTCTAGGTCCCGTCAAAGGCATTTTAAAAACCTTTAAAAAAGTAAACCTAACTTTTCTTCGATGCTTAGGATGAAATACGTCTTATAAAAGCCTAGTTTCAACCTATTTACCCGAAGCCCGCGTTGATACTTTACTTTTCCCCATTTAATCTTCTGGGTTGCTACTCTCAAAATACTGTCTCAGACGAGTGAGATATGTTGTACCATATTTGGTCAAAGACATTGCTTTCATTTAGAATATGGATAATTTCTCCCTTTTTTGAGTTTTCCGGACCTACAAGGGAGTACTCGGGTAAATGGTGGCGGGATCTCCGCGAGTCTGGGCTGACCGTCTTCACTTAATCCTGAAGTAATCATCACCATTGTACAAGACAGGATTTTGACTTTGATTTTGAAGAATAATCCAACCCAGGTGTTAAAACACCTTATTAAACCCCACGAACGAATATCTTATTTAAAATAATTAAAACTACTTGTAAAGCCGATCTCGAGGCTTTACATGATGATATAAATGACCAAAGTTTGTCTAATGCGTTGGTCCGCCGACGTTGTTGTCCTTTGCGTCAAATTTATTGAAATAGCACACTTGAACTAAACTAAAACATAATTAGTAGTTAGAATCCTAGATCATTGTCACCAGTATAATAATATTAATATAATAATAAATCTTCTTTTATTAAATATGTATATACAAACAGAATTATATCTCAACTTATAGTACACTCCAATCCTGGGGCAGTCTAGATATAATAGCATCTCTACTGAACCAGGAGAGGAAATGTTTATAGTAATATTAAACACAAGAAAAAATGTGAATATGTATCTTAGTTAAACTTTTTTAACTAGATCAATGTAAAACTGTTGAGTCATTTGAATAAAAAGCCAAATTTTAATTTGTCTATACATTTTGCACATTTAAAAGATGTTTTTTATATTTTATTTTAAACATATCAGGGCTTAAATTTAAAAATTCCGATGGAACGAATTATAATACTGAACAGCATTATAAGAGAAAGACCGCTGAAAAATAGCGGTCTGATGATGCGGCATAGTCATTTTATCCTTTTTATTTACGTTCAGGTCATGTACAATATGACAAAATATCAGACATGCTCTGATTGAAGCAGTTCATTAACAATTTTAATTAAAAAATTACAAAAGTGTAGATTCCTACGAGCATCCATCAATATATAAGTGGGAAATGTGTTCAAACTTCCTAATACCACTTATAAAACTGTTTATGATTTTCCGGCTTCACTCTCCATCTAATCTATAATAGTGTGCATAAGTGATAAATGAATGAATATTCTAGACAATGGATTCAATGTTTGACATTTAAAAACATTATACAGTGAAACACGACAAATTTTTTAAAGAATTTCAATCTCGGTCTCTGGATGCTGTTAAAGTGAACGGATTTTTAAACAGTTTTGATAAAGCTATTACAAATATTCGTAACTTAGATAGTCCAAAATCACCACCAAGGAAGCGTAATCAGTCGATCATTTTCTGTGCAAACAAACAAAACAAGTGTGTGATATCTTCATTAACCAGGCCAAAGATCGCTTTCAGTTTACAGACCATCTTCTTCCATCAAAACTTTTATTCTCTGAGAAATTTAAAGAATATGAAGAAAATTTTCTTACAAATGATTTCGATAAAGTTACACAAACCTATAACTCTGTTAAGAAAGAAAAGCTTAAAAGTAAATGTTGCGTGTTATTTACGGCAGAAAAGATTTTGATCATGCGAGCAGCGCATTACAGTCAAAAGCAGTGTTATCGTGCGGGTCATACGATTTATCAACGACAAACGTTTTAAGTTTGTTTTTCTTTTATTACGTGTAATCATATCCTCCGCATAAAATCTGGAAGATGAATTAGATAGACCTATGATATTTTCATATGAAAAAAGAAGATAAACATATAAATGCCAGCAGTTGCAAAAATCTTTGAGCGATGTCACTTCAAAGTCAGATTGACAAGTCAGTGACAAAATGAGTAATAGAAAACAATTTTCGGGTTTTTTGCATCCACAAGCGAAAAAAATGGTATTAAATCTAATAAAATATTACGAAAATGAAAATTTACCGGGCAATATCCATGAGACAGTAGCAAAAGCTCTGGGAATCGGTATAAGGATTGTGCAGAAAATTGTGCATGAAAAAAAGCATAATTTACTACCGAAGAAGGTTAAGAAATAAACACGAAAAAAGCAAAGACGAGATTTGGATATTTTCTAATGGAAGTGGTTCGAAATCTTGGCAGGACGAGTCTGTAAAAAGTGTCAAGAGAAAAAAGGGATGTGGGACGAGAAAACGGTTCATCATTTTGCAAGCAGGTTCTTCAACAGGATTTATCCCAGGTGCAAGTTTTCTGTTTTCTTCAACATCCAAAAGTATGGACTACCATGATAACATGAACTGTGAACTGTTTGAAAAGTGGTTTAAAGAACACCTGATTCCAAATAATCATTCTGGACAATGCATCTTATCATTCAAGAATCTTAAATAAACAACCTACTTCATCCTGGAAGAAAAATAATATTTATGACTGGCTAATAAAACAAAAACAAAATCCTTTACCCAATATGCTGAAACTAGAATTTCTTTTAATGGCAAAATCTATTAAAAAAACCAACAATATATACCGTAGATGAAATATTACGGGAAAATGGACATGAGGTTTTACGACTGCTGCCATACCATTGCCAGTTTAATGCAGTAGAATTAATATGGGCTGAACGATGGTCTTGGATCAGATGAAGTGCAAATTGTTTGGCAAGATTCATTAAATTATATTACGCCGGAGTGCTGGAAGAAATCTGTGGAACATACGGAGATATTAATATGGGATTGGAATCGAGAACGAGTTCTAGATGTCAAAATAGCACCAATGATCATTGCGCCATTTGAGGTCGACTCAGAAGATAAGGACTTTTTAAGTGATGATGATATTTTTTAGTCTACAGTATTAAAAAGTTTCTGAAGGATTATATTAGTCTTTGACGTATATAAATCATAAATTGCATTATGAATATCCATTTTTGCATTGTAACTTAAGTCTTTTGCCTTTGGATTTTTTCGTATACATTTCCTAATCTTCTTCAGAAATAAATTATGCTTTTTTTCATGCACAAGTTTCTGTACATTCCTTATACCGATTCTCAGAGCTTTTGCCACTGGCTCCTGGATATCAGGCAGTGAATTTTAATTTAAACATTTTTTTATTAGATTTGACACCATTTTTTTGCTTATTTTTTTAGTACATTTGTAATTTTGTAGGCAATAAATACATAATTATAGAATACTTGTTGCAATTTTAAAGCGTGTTTAAAATTAGTAAATTTTTTTATTAATTATAAGACAAAATTTGATATATAAAAATCGGTAAAATCGCTTCACCAGAAACTCGGGGCTATATATATATATATATATATATATATATATATATATATATATATATATATAATATATGTATATATAGTTTCGCAAATATTTTTCTTGAACCTTCAAATATATATTGTAATTAGGTACTTCTTTTCTTGGGATGCGTGTTCATAAAATTAAAACGATTTTTTAATTATTTGTCATATTTAATTTAATTTAATTTGACGTTTCGACAGGTAGTTCCATGTCTTTTTCAAAAATGTTTTTATTTTATTTTTCCATGAGACGTAAATCAAAAGGTCAATAACACCAATTAACATTTAAGCAAAATAAAATACACATAGCACATTGTCATTTTGTCAAACAGATACAAACACAGAACATCTATTGCAGACAGTCTGCAATAGATGGACGGATGGTTTGGACTTTAGCAATTTCCAATTTCCAATTCCTATATATATATATATATATATATATATATATATATATATATATATATATTTTTGTCGGTATTTTCTTGGGTATAGGTTAATATAAAACCAGTTCTATAATTTTACATCGACGTTTCGCTCACCATATTAAGCTTTCTTAAGATGAAAATTTATTTCCTTGAAAATGACATGTTAATCCTAAACGGAATCGAGATTAACAGTTAATCTCGATTCCGTTTAGGATTAACATGTCATTTTCAAGGAAATAAATTTTCATCTTGAGAAAGCTCAATATGGTGAGCGAAACGTCGATGTAAAATTATAGAACTGGTTTTATATTAACCTATACCCAAGAAAATACCGACAAAAATATTTCATAAGGTTAAAGAAAAAAACGAATTATATATATATATATATATGTATATATATGTATATATATATATATATATATATATATATATATATATATATATATATATATATATATATATATATATATATATATATATATATATATATATATATATATATATATATATATATATATATATATATATATATATATATATATATATATATATATATATATATATATATATATATATATATATAGCCCCGAGTTTCTGGTGAAGCGATTTTACCGATTTTTATATATCAAATTTTGTCTTATAATTAATAAAAAAATTTACTTATTTTAAACACGCTTTAAAATTGCAACAAGTATTCTATAATTATTTATTGATTGCCTACAAAATTACAAATGTACTAAAAAAAATAAGCAAAAAAATGGTGTCAAATCTAATAAAAAAATGTTTAAATTAAAATTCACTGCCTGATATCCAGGAGCCAGTGGCAAAAGCTCTGAGAATCGGTATAAGGAATGTACAGAAACTTGTGCATGAAAAAAAGCATAATTTATTTCTGAAGAAGATTAGGAAATGTACACGAAAAAATCCAAAGGCAAAAGACTTAAGTTACAATGCAAAAATGGATATTCATAATGCAATTTATGATTTATATACGTCAAAGACTAATATAATCCTTCAGAAACTTTTTAATACTGTAGACTAAAAAATATCATCATCACTTAAAAAGTCCTTATCTTCTGAGTCGACCTCAAATGGCGCAATGATCATTGGTGCTATTTTGACATCTAGAACTCGTTCTCGATTCCAATCCCATATTAATATCTCCGTATGTTCCACAGATTTCTTCCAGCACTCCGGCGTAATATAATTTAATGAATCTTGCGAAACAATTTGCACTTCATCTGATCCAAGACCATCGTTCAGCCCATATTAATTCTATTGCATTAAACTGGCAATGGTATGGCAGCAGTCGTAAAACCTCATGTCCATTTTCCCGTAATATTTCATCTACGGTATATATTGTTGGTTTTTTTAATAGATTTTGCCATTAAAAGAAATTCTAGTTTCAGCATATTGGGTAAAGGATTTTGTTTTTGTTTTATTAGCCAGTCATAAATATTATTTTTCTTCCAGGATGAAGTAGGTTCTTTATTTAAGATTCTTGAATGATAAGATGCATTGTCCAGAATGATTATTTGGAATCAGGTGTTCTTTAAACCACTTTTCAAACAGTTCACAGTTCATGTTATCATGGTAGTCCATACTTTTGGATGTTGAAGAAAACAGAAAACTTGCACCTGGGAGAAATCCTGTTGAAGAACCTGCTTGCAAAATGATGAACCGTTTTCTCGTCCCACATCCCTTTTTTCTCTTGACACTTTTTACAGACTCGTCCTGCCAAGATTTCGAACCACTTCCATTAGAAAATATCCAAATCTCGTCTTTGCTTTTTTCGTGTTTATTTCTTAACCTTCTTCGGTAGTAAATTATGCTTTTTTTCATGCACAATTTTCTGCACAATCCTTATACCGATTCCCAGAGCTTTTGCTACTGTTTCATGGATATTGCCCGGTAAATTTTCATTTTCGTAATATTTTATTAGATTTAATACCATTTTTTTCGCTTGTGGATGCAAAAAACCCGAAAATTGTTTTCTATTACTCATTTTGTCACTGACTTGTCAATCTGACTTTGAAGTGACATCGCTCAAAGATTTTTGCAACTGCTGGCATTTATATGTTTATCCTCTTTTTTCATATGAAAATATCATAGGTCTATCTAATTCATCTTCCAGATTTTATGCGGAGGATATGATTACACGTAATAAAAGAAAAACAAACTTAAAACGTTTGTCGTTGATAAATCGTATGACCCGCACGATAACACTGCTTTTGACTGTAATGCGCTGCTCGCATGATCAAAATCTTTTCTGCCGTAAATAACACGCAACATTTACTTTTAAGCTTTTCTTTCTTAACAGAGTTATAGGTTTGTGTAACTTTATCGAAATCATTTGTAAGAAAATTTTCTTCATATTCTTTAAATTTCTCAGAGAATAAAAGTTTTGATGGAAGAAGATGGTCTGTAAACTGAAAGCGATCTTTGGCCTGGTTAATGAAGATATCACACACTTGTTTTGTTTGTTTGCACAGAAAATGATCGACTGATTACGCTTCCTTGGTGGTGATTTTGGACTATCTAAGTTACGAATATTTGTAATAGCTTTATCAAAACTGTTTAAAAATCCGTTCACTTTAACAGTATCCAGAGACCGAGATTGAAATTCTTTAAAAAATTTGTCGTGTTTCACTGTATAATGTTTTTAAATGTCAAACATTGAATCCATTGTCTAGAATATTCATTCATTTATCACTTATGCACACTATTATAGATTAGATGGAGAGTGAAGCCGGAAAATCATAAACAGTTTTATAAGTGGTATTAGGAAGTTTGAACACATTTCCCACTTATATATTGATATATACTGGTTAAAGATGGATGCTCGTAGGAATCTACACTTTTGTAATTTTTTAATCAAAATTGTTAATGACCTGCTTCAATCAGAGCATGTCTGATATTTTGTCATATTGTACATGATCTGAACGTAAATAAAAAGGATAAAATGACTATGCCGCATCATCAGACCGCTATTTTTCAGCGATCTTTCTCTTATAATGCTGTTCAGTATTATAATTCGTTCCATCGGAATTTTTAAATTTAAGCCCTGATATGTTTAAAATAAAATATAAAAAACATCTTTTAAATGTGCAAAATGTATAGACAAATTAAAATTTGGCTTTTTATTCAAATGACTCAACAGTTTTATATTGATCTAGTTAAAAAAGTTTAACTAAGATACATATTCACATTTTTTCTTGTGTTTAATATTACTATAAACATTTCCTCTCCTGGTTCAGTAGAGATGCTATTATATCTAGACTGCCCCAGGATTGGAGTGTACTATAAGTTGAGATATAATTCTGTTTGTATATACATATTTAATAAAAGAAGATTTATTATTATATTAATATTATATTAATATAATATATTAACATCTATTGCAGACAGTCTGCAATAGATGGACGGATGGTTTGGACTTTAGCAATTTCCAATTTCCAATTCCTATAACATATATATATATATATATATATATATATATATATATATATATATATATATATATATATATATATATATATATATATATATATATATATATATATATATATATATATATATATATATATATATATATATATATATATATATATATATATATATATATATATATATATATATATATATATATATATATATATATATATATATATATATATATATATATATATATATATGTATATATATATATATATATATATATATATATATATATATATATATATATATATATATATATATATATATATATATATATATATATATATATATATATATATATATATATATATATATATATATATATATATATATATATATATATATATATATATATATATATATATATATATATATATATATATATATATATATATATATATATATATATATATATATATATATATATATATATATATATATATATATATATATATATATATATATGACTGAAATTTGAAGAATCGGAGAAGTAGTTTTTAAGTTATGCCACGAACAGACAGACTGACGGACAGACATACCTACAGACAGACGGAATTGAGAAAACATGTTTTCCGGCATTTGGGACCCTTAAACGTAAAGATCTGAAAAAATCTCACGAGGGAAGTAATAACTAATTATCTTGTGTTTTTAACAAAAGTGTATAATATTTTTGCAAAATAAATTTTTTTTATCACAATACAAAAAAAACAAGTTTTTTTTGCACAGGGGTGATAAATGACACTGTGTAAGTGGTTAGATTTTTAGGTCAAGCGGGGCTCATAATTTTTGGTGATTGATAAAAAAAATCTCACTTTCATTAAGTGGCTGTATAAACAGAACATATCCTGATTGTTCCACTGATTCGTACCGCCTTCCGACTTTATTAAGGCGATTGCCATTTTGAGTATTTTGTTTTTGCCAACCAAAAAATTTTAACCAAATACATATTTAGCGAATTTTCTTATTTAGTCCCTCGGCATTTAATATATAAAATAATATTAAGTGTCTTAATAATATTGAGTAATATAATAAAAAAAAACTATTTTCTTTCTCCCTGTATATTTGTAAATAGCCCATCGAGATTTAATAGCTCAATAAAAGAATCATTTTGGCACTGTGTTTTCTGATTTGATTCATAATGTTGGTGACCTTTGGACTTTAGCAATTTCCAAGCCTAAGCCATTGGTATCTATATTTTGTCGACTTTGTCTTTAAATAACGCAAGCAATTTATTATTTGCAAATGTTTAATATCTTCTTACCTATCTTCGTAATTTTGATAAAACTTAAAACTTTTTAAGCCAAAATTAATAATAAAGAGTTTCCCATAATATGTTAATTAAAATGAAACATACGCATTACGGTATTAAAATTTTTTGTGGATAATTTTAATAAGGCCTATCTCTTTATTACTGATAGGCTGCTATATCTCCGTCTGCTGTGTAATTAGATAGTACCCATATGTTACAACTCTTTTTGTTTGAGGCGCTGCTTACAATGGTAAATGTTCAGAATAAAAAAAGAACTTAAATGGTATGATCAGTGCCGTCAGGCAAAAGTAGCTAGAAAAAAAATAATTGATTTTTGTTTCCATTAAGTAAGGCATTGTACGTAATGATTTCATAACTTATAATGGATATTATAATGTTAATGGTAATTATACGTTATACTTGCTGTATAGGTAAAATCAAGAAGACCCAGGAGATTTTGCTTGCCATTTTATTTAACAAGGTTTTTTCCTTATGTTATTATTAAACTTTAATTTTTTTCACATAATATCCTTTAGATTTTCTATTATGCTGTTCAGGAGGATTAATGTCTTTGTAATTATCTTATCGTTTAAATAAAAAAATCGGTAAATTTCCTTCTCTTTGAACTTCCCTCGTTATGAATATTTCCTTTTAGCACATTGCACATTTTTAGTTTTTCCTAATTACCTCAAAAACCGCCCAAGATAAAATTTTATTATAAATCAAATTTGTATGTTTCTATAATAGTTTTTGAAATAGCCATACATGTAAGTTAAATCTTGGACACCGTGTTATCTGTGCGTAGTGGAATTCTGTACAAGAAAAGTTGTAGGTAAAGGCGAATTTACCGAGTTTTATATATTAAAGATAGTCTCTTAGATGATACCTAATGCACATCTTGCTTTTTTTTATCCTAACTTGTATGTTTTCACTTAGTTTTAATGAGCAAAGTTCTATTTAATATGTTTATAAACTCTACTAAAAATATTTCGTATAAAGTTCTTTGCATTGCTGATTTATGAAGTTTTTTACATCTGTTTTTTGCTTCTGTTACCTAAACTTTGCCTGTCTTAAAGTAACTACGATATCTAGTACTTAAGCATTCGGCCTTCGTGGTATGACTAATAGATAAAATGACATTTTACAGTGGATTCAAATATATTATCCTATATTTAAGGGGGAACTGCACGCAGTATTACGGATCAGTTGCGAGCCTTCCGCCGCTGCAATATTATGTTAAAACTATAAGATATATGTATAAGCTTCAATGTGATTTTATTAGGAAAATATATATAGGTGAGCGCTAAATGCGAATTTTTATGAAAAATTCACATTCGCACTCGTGTCTTTGTATTTCTGCAGCGCGTGAACCCTGTTAAGCGGGTTTTTAACAGATATGTATTTTAAGTTGCCTATAGACAGTATAATTTTTCAAGGTCTGACGTGAAGGAAACGTCTCGAATTGAGTTATTATAATACACTGAAAAAACTGCGACAAAAATATATAAATATATTTAAAAGTAATGTATAAGGAAATTTTTGTTAATTAAAAATAAAAATGTGGAGAAATATAAAAATATTGCAAAATGTAAAACAGGTGGAATGTTATAATAAAGAAATATATTTACACTCCTCCTTTAAATTATGGAATATTTACAACAAGTCAATTTTAATTTTCTCAATTTTTTTTTTAGCTTATATGCAATTTAGTCTGAATGAATAGTAAAGTGTAACCCAATTTAGTTCCCCACATACTCATTTAGTATACTATCTTTTCAGATATTATTATTGGGTGTCATTTTGTTTCAACATATTAGATTCGTACCAATTTCTTACTACACTTTCTTTGCCACACTTAATTTTTGGGCATGATTTAAAATAAATTGAACAAGTAGTTTTTCCACTGATTTTTTAGGACCGCCATTTTGTACTTCATTTTGAATTCGTACCAGTTAATCCTTGTATCACACTTAATTATGTCGCAAGATTTGAAGTTAATTGAATAAAAAGATTTTTTTACGTTTATTTTTTAGACATTTTATTTGGCCGCCATTTTGTTCCGCCGCACAGAAGTCATTTTGCAACTTCTACAGAATAAAAAACGAACAATTTACTTTATTTTTGGAATTATACGATAAGGTCATTTTGTTAAAAACTCCCTAAATAACTTATTTTAAGGTTTTTTTAATGTGGATTAAAGCCCTTTAACATACCAACGTCACAAACATAAGGAACTTCGTAATTAAATTATTTTCTTAAAATGCTTATTTTTTTAATATACATATTTAAAAAATTTGGCAGTGTAAGTAATAAGTTTCGTTTTTCTCCCTAATATTAAATTACAATGGGTCCTTAAAAGAAAAGAGTAAAAAGTTTTTTAAAAAATCATGTGAGTTTTGTATATTTTAAACACAGTTGAATCGTTAAAAATTTTTTGGAACTTTTATCAAATTTCTTGAATTGTACACAGTATCTTTCGAGATTGGTAAGATGTTGTGCAGATTAATTGTTTGTTGACAAATGCAAATAGTACTCAAAACGGGCAAAAAAACTGACTGCCCCTTCTTGCCCCTTATGTTGATATATATTTTTTCAATTCATGTGTTTTTGTTAAAAAAAGTAAAATATCTATTTAAAGTTTAGGTTGCCTTTTGCCTGTCTTAAAACTTTACCTGGCTCAACTGCATATGTTAGAAATGGTTTTATACAATACCCGCACTTTATTCAAGATATTGTATTATACAGGGCGTCCCAAAAGTGCCAGTCTCCTTTATTAAATCAGGATTTTTTGTTGGGAAAAATTTAAAACTTGGGAGAATAATATAACGACACATTTTTATTCTGAGGTGTCATATGTTAACTTGGGACCAGTTGGAGTTTCTTCTTCGAAAATAAGAACTCACCCACCTTCTTAGATGCAACAACTTATATATTTTGCAAAATCTTGATAAAGCTCATTTTCCTGTTTCATATATACCTAATAAGTTACCTTTATTTTCAGCATTTTTCGAGAAAAATTAAAAAACGTTTTCATAATCCTATCAGTTAGACAAAGAATCAGTGCAAAATCGTTTGAAGTTAAGGTAACATATTTTTTAAACCAGGAAAATGAGTTTGATCTGAATATTGCAAAATATACATGCTGTTTTACACAGAAAAGTGAGGGAGATCTAACTTATAAAGAAACCCGAACCGGTTCAAAGTTGACATTTACACTTCAGAATACAAAATATTTCAAAATTTTATTTAGAAAAACACTCAATTTATTAAGGGAACACCCTGTATGCAATAAATATTTTTGATGTCTTTTATAAAAATGCTACTTTTCCTTATTTAACATATTCAAATGACATTTGACAGGTGTGAGGCAAGTCTCAAGTTAAAAATTTTAGGTGTTTTTTTGGTTTTTAGTCGTGCAGATCCTAATGCCAAAAACTGATTAAAACAAATATATGCATAAAAGTGTTGCACAATTTTCGCTGGCACTGTATGTCTTAAAATTAAATGTTTAATTATTTTCCTGTTCACAAAATAAACCTAAAATAAATAAGTTTTTATCATTCTATACAACGTATTTATTTTTTATTCACAAGATATAATATGACCTCTAGGCGCCATCTTGAATTCGTACTACAATTTTACCAATTTATCTCTATATCAAATTTAATGTTTGCCCAAAATTTGAAATTAATCTAAGCAACTTTTCAGGCTGATTTTTTAAATAATTAATTAAGCCGCTATTTTGTTCTGCTGCTTTGGATTCGTAGCAAAATATGATTCGTGTGTAACACTTGATTTTTGTGCAAAATTTGAAGAAAATTGGATGATTTGTTTTTTCTTAACATTTCACTAGGCCACCATTTTGTTTCGCCATATTCGATTTTTACAATCACAATTTACAATCGGGTGAGTAATTTTTAGATACGCCGCGAACTGACAGACAGACAGTCAGACCAATCGTATTGAGAAAACATATTGTTTGGCATCTAGGGACGCTAACAAAAATATGGACTTTTTTTCACAAATACGAATATTTCTTTGGCCGCCATTTTGTTCCGCCATTTTGAATTCGTACCACAGTTAAGCCAGTGCATCTCTATACCACAATTAATTTTTACACAAAATTTGAAACAAATCTATTAAGTAGTTTCTTCAGGCAAAATTTTTAAATATTTTGTTAAACCGCCATTTTGTTTCACCATCTTGGATTAGTACCAATAATTTTACCAATTCATTACTATGTAATACTTGATTTTTATGCAAAATTGTAGGTAAATTGGATTAGTAGTTTTTTAGTAATAATTTTTTTAACATTTAACTAGGCCGCTATTTTGTTTCGCCATATTGGATTTTTACCAAAATGTTACCAGGTCAATCCCTTATGACTTTTAATTGTTGACCAAAATTTGCAGTCAATCGTTTTTTAGCTATGCCCCGAACAGACAGACTTACGGAATTGAGAAAACATGCTTTCTGGCATCTAGGGACCCTGAAACGTAAAGATCTGAAAAAAAGCTCAGAGTGTGTTTTTTTTTCACGATTACAATACTTGCCTTTTACGATGGAGGTAAAAATACGTTTTTGATAACGTGCACTTGCTACAAGGCAGAATAATAATTAAAGCTGACATTTGAGCTAAAGTATATTTGACGATTAACTTTACATCATGGCTTGACTTAAAAATATAATAAGCGTTTTTTGTGAGCTGGTTTTGAATGTACAGTGTCAACCCCACGTATTGGGCTGTCGTTCTTAGTAAGATAATAAAAAATATAAGTATAGAAGTTTTAGTTTTTACAATCTTGTACCTGAATAAACAAACGAAGTTCAAAACTATGTTTTTGCGCTACTGAAATGATTTAGTAATTATAACAGGAATTTAGGCAAATCAAAAAATAAGTGGTTTCAAAGACTTACTTTAGTCATGATGGAGGAAAACTATCACTCTCACGGCTGAAAAAGCTTTCAAGAAAATTTAAAAAAATTGTCAAATCTACGATTTTCAATACAAAACCGGAAAGAGACACCAGGAGAGCAAAGAAAGATATGAATTATTTTACTTTAACTTACAGTACAATAATTTGGTAGATTATAAGGAAACAGCGGAATATGTTACGACTTAAACATGAAAAAAGAATCATTTAAAAAAATTCTGAAAGTAGATATTAAAAATAAGCGAATCTAGGATAACTTGAAAGGAGAATCATTCATGGATTCTCTAACAGCTATTTTAATTAAAATATATATGTTGAACATTTTAATTGTGCCATTACGAATTAGACAAAACAGACATAAAACGCTTCATCTTTGCATACCTACCGATAACCCCAACGACGTATTCAACCTATATTCCATCCTCTTCCAATTGTTTCTTAACGTTCTTATATATGTATGAAGTTCGTCGCTGAACATAAATATGTAATCCTCTAAGGTCCGAAACAGGACGAAAAGAAGGCACATTTAGGTAATTAATACCGTAGCTTGACCTGAAGAAATATTTTCCTATTACCTAACCCTCATAACCAAAATGCCCTAAATTTCCTATTTTCGACTTCCATATTACCACAGTTTTGTTTTCCACTTTGGTAATTTCGTCGACAAATTTATCTAATTTTGCCCTGCCAAAAATTCTTCATAGTCTTAAATGAAGGAAAATATGCCTATTTTAAACCAAAAATGTTTGTTGGGTCTCCATTTTGTTCCGCCATATTGAATTCGTACCAGTTTATTCTTATATTACATTTATTTTTGTGAAAAATTTTAAGTCAATTGAATAAGAAACATGTTTTTACATGGATTTTTTAAACATTTTATTTGGTCGCCATTTTATTCCGCCAATTCTGTTCTGCCAATTTTGTTCCACCATTTTGAATTCGTACCACAATTTCACTAGTTTCTGATAATGTTTTCATACAAATACTTGTTACAAGGTAGAAGAATTAAAGCTGATATTTGGAGGTAAAGTATATATGACTATTGACTTTACATGATGCAAAGCCACAGCTTTGACTTTATAATATAAGCAGCCTATTGGGCTCTCGTTTGTTGTAGGGTAATAAAATATATATATATATATATATATATATATATATATATATATATATATATCTTATCTCTCTATTAGGTGAAAAAATTTTCAAGAAAATTTAAAAGAATTAGCAAAACTACAATTTTCAATATAAAACCGGAAATAGACTCCCAAATGGATTGCATTTACCACATACGAGGAGAGTAAAGAAAGATGTGAATTAATTTCCTCTAACCTACACTACAATAATTTAGTAGACCATAAGGGAACAGAGGAATATGTTACCACTTAAACATGAAAAAAACATTTATTTAAAAAAATCTGAAAGTAGATATTAAAAATAGGCTAAGCTAGGATAACTCGAAAGAAAAATCATTCATAATATTTTTGAATTGGATTCTCTAACAGCTATTATACCTTAATTATAATGTATGTTAAATATCAGCATAGAAATGCTGCAAAAAATGGGCAGTATTTTACCCTGATTGTTTTTATAAAATTTGTTTAGTTACCTCTTTCACATCTGCTCTAGATTCAACGTTTTCTTATTGTATCTTGAAACATGCCACTTAGAGGTCAACAAAAATATATAAGGACCTTATCTTAAATTGCTTCAATTTATCAAGGTGAAAGGTGCTTTTGTCATAACTTATCAAACTGTAGCAAACTATACACGAAAATTACCTCGAGGAATACTGCAAAAATTATATGCTTCTATTTTATTTTTTCCATCTTCAAGGATTATTATATTTCAATTTTGATTTTTGAACACATGAGATCTAGAAAAACATGTTGTTCAAAGCGAGGAAACTAAAGTAGGCCTGGACCGTTTTTAAGTTTTAAATATGGAAGGTCAGCTTAAAAATATTACCTATAACTATATTTAATTACTTTCTTTTTATTATTAGGCAGATTCTAAAAACGGAAAGAATGTCTATAAGCACTATATTCTTTTGATTCATGAACCGCAATCGAAAAAGGAGAAGATTATAATTATCAATTCGACTTTGTTGTATTTTTGACTATATTTTTCACTTCCCTCGTAAAAGAGAAGTATTGTAATGGTGAGAAAAATCACCTTCTCAAGTTTTTACAGATCTTCAGGTTTTAGAGTTCCTAGATGCCAAAAAACATGTTTTCTCGATTCCGTCGGTCTGCCTGTATACGGCATAGCTCAAAAACTACTTATTCAATTGACCTCAAATTTGGGTTAAAAATGAAGGGTCATAAGGGAATGAAATTGTAACACATTTAGGAAAAATTCCATATGGCGGCTTAATGAAATGTTAATGGCGGCCTGGTGAAATGTTAAAAAATTATTACTAAAGAACTACTTCCCCAATTCACCTGAAATTTTGAAAAAAAAATCAAGTATTAGGTAGAAATTAACGGGTACAATTTTTGTACGAATCCAAGATGGCGGAACAAAACGACGGCTTAATAAAATATTCAAAAAATTAGCATGAAAAAACTACTTATAGTAGATTGTTTGTGCAAGAATTAAGCGCGATATAGAAACAAACTGATTAAATTATGGTACGAATTCAAGATGGCGGCCAGATAAAATGTTTGTTATCGTGAAAAAAAAATCCCCTCCAAGGTTTTACAAAGCGTCAAGTTTTAGCGCTTCTAGATGCCCAAAAACATGTTTTCTTCATTTCGTTGGTCACTTTGCCTGTCTGTCTGTCAAAGTGAGCATAGCTAAAAAACTGCTTTCCCGATCGACTTCAAATTGTGGTCATAAATTAAAGGTCTTATGAAGATCACCTAAAGTAATCGTAATAGGAATTAACTATTTATTTAATAATTATTGAATTAAAATTAAATAGATACGGTTTCACGACAATTGAGAGGCTCACCCTCTTTGGGAAAGAATTGAGATCTTCCGGGTCGGTGAAATATTTTAATAGACTTCCGACTGACCTGGAGGGATCATATTGAAAGGATTACAAAAATGACCACAGCGTGTTTGTGGGCGTGCAGACGGTCCTTCTGATCAACTTGGGGTCTAAAACCTTGTATTGTGCATTCGCTTTGCACGTCAGTGATAAGTCCAATAATCACTTAGGGCGCTCGTGGAAGCTTGAAAAGCTGCAGAGACTTGTCTATCTGGGTATAACTGGAGCCATAATAATCACACCGACCGGAGCTATGAAGGCCGTTCTAAGTCCTCTACACTTATTTGTTGAGGAAGAGGCTAGGAAGGCTTCTGTTCGTTTAAACGACTGGAGTCGTTGGATACATAGAAACTGGAATGTTGGGCACAGGGCGAGTCTGGACTGACCTGATCAGATCAGATCTCCTAGCTAGGAGAGATGCCATTATTCCGGTCTCAATTGCCGCTAAGAGGTTTTGTGTAATTGTTCCTGAGATAGAACAATAGAGATATCCCTCCTCGTCCTTCCTCAAACCGGAGAGCCTTGTCTGGTTTACTGATGGCCCTCTAATGGATGAGGGATCTGGGCGGAAATCTATGGGGAGAGACCCAGGGCAAGAATTACTTTTGCTCTTGGACGGTATGCAACGGTATATCAGGCCTTTTTAGCCGTTCTGAGTCTAATAGACTTCTAAAACTAAACAGAGGTCAACTTAGAACCATTACCGGGGTCCTAACTGGACATTGGCTGGTGAAATATTACCTGCATAAGACTGGACTCAACAACGATCCATACTGCAGGTTTTGTGCTGAGTTAGATGAAACTACCGAGCATCTAGTCTATCGATGTGACGCTTTAATCAACTCTAGACTGATTTGCTTAGGTGACACCCATGTGGAACCCGAGCTTGTGGGACGTGAAAGGGTCCTTTCCTTTCTAAAAAGGAGTGGACTTTTGGCCTGACACGCCTACTTGAAGGATAGCACAAAAGGCCCCAGTGAGCCTAAATGCTGCCCTTGTCGGGCGTCCCATCTATGTCTAATGTCAAGAAAAAAGATAAACACGTTCTTAAGGGAAAGAAATAAGAAGATGAAGGTACATACTTCTACGAAAACTTTTCTTTGTATTTACAATTTATTAATAAATATAAAATTTTATAATTCTATTAAATGAAAACTATTATAAATAGAAGCACTACAACAATGTACGAATGAGCGAATAGGAGATAGTATAAGTAAGCCATACTATTTTGTATCGAATTAAAAAAAATGGCATTTCAATCATATTCAGAAAAAAACAACGAAATACAGAACCAAAATTTCTGATTATATGAAGAATAAAATGAGGGATCAATTTACATAATGTATGTTTCAAGAGAAATATGTTAAAATGGCTAGTTTACATAAGAAGTTAAATGAATATTTCAACCTAATGTTGTATCATAGAAAAATCGAAGTTTAACACTGTAAGAATATTATTAAAATGTAAAGAGGAAACGAATACTGGAAGTTAAAAACAATTAACATCTCAATTTGAAAGAAATAAACAATAATTTCTATAAATAATTATAAGCCATAGTTATAATTATTCCTTTCCATTCAACTGTCAATTGTATGGTGGTAGTTCTGAAATTTTGTATCCAAACTGTAAAACATATTAATCAAGATGATATTTCTTTCGAGATTCCTTTAGAAAGAACTAACACCCAAATTTCGTCCTTCATGGCCTTTTCTGGGTAATCCATGTTTCTATTTTTTAGCTATTCAGTTAGTTTATATTTTGGCCAAGACTTATCGGAAATTTCCTCAGAAAGGCCATAACTTGCATTATCCATAATAATTTAGTTTTAAACCATGTTTCAATTTTTTTTTATTCATGCTGCCGTGATAGTCTCCCTTTTTAGTCCCGCTTGCTAATACCAAGCTTGCATTTTTAATAAATTCTTTCTGGTTGCCAACGGGAATGACAATATAACGGTGAGAAAGAAATTTCCATAAATTTCTTTCTAAAAATCTAAAATTATCCAATTATTACCCTCGATTATCTGCTAAATACGTCTGAAGGCTCTGTTGCTGATTATCCACGTTTCATCTAAAAATCTTGCGAGTCGATATTTCTTGTATATTCACGCAAACATTTCATGTTCTTCATTTGAATATTGTGTAATTTCATTAAATATTTTTGGTTACTTTTTTTCCATCTGAATCCTATACTACGGCACGAATTTGGCAGAGAAGAAATGTAATAAATATAAATCCACTTAGATCTTCATTTAACTTCTTGTGTAAACTGGCCGTTGTAACGGATCCCTTTTTAACATACATCATATAGGTTAAATTGTATCCCTAATTTTATTCTTCATAAAATCAGAAACTTTAGTTCTGTATTTCGTTATTTTTTCTGATATATTGCTTGAATTTATTTCGTCTGATTGAACTCCATGTTTTTAAATGCGAGACAAAGTAGCTTCACTTTTAATGCTTATGACGCTCTCATTAGTACGTTAATGTAGTCATTTGGTAACCCTACTCTAAGCGTCTGCCTTTTAAACTCAAAAAATGCCAGCACATTTAAAATTTAATAATTGACCCTGTTGATTATATCTTTTCGAATGAATGATAATACTGTTTTGATACTGACATTGACAAATATGTAAAAAATCAAACGACTGTAGAAGTGACAGTAATTTTATATTATGGTCTACGTTTTCTATGAATTAAAGGGAAATATAAAAAAACAACGTCACAGTCAAACTCATGGTGGGAAGAAAACAAGGTCTGCTCACCAGTCAGCGCATCTACGTCAGATGTGAAGTAGCTTTCGAAAAAAATATAGTAGGCCCTGAAAATAAAATTTTAGGTTAGGTTACTAGTTTGACAATAATTTTTATTTGTTTTGCGCAAAATAAACTTTAATTTGGAGGGAAAAGAATTGTTAGCTTAATTTGGGTATTAAGAATCAAGAACAATATATCTTGTGCAGTTACTTGTTGCTTCAGCCACAATAAAACGAAGGGCAAAGGCAATATAAGGTCTTATAGATTTCCTAAAAACCCTGATTTCTACAGTACAGAGTTTCATGTTTGCCACAAATATGACAAAATTAACGTAAATAACTGTCAATATTTGGTTAAACATTTCTAAATCAAATGATTTTTAGCGGTTATAGTAGCGGTTTAAACCAGAGATGTTTAAAACCCAATAATTGAAAAAATAAAAGAAACATTACAGATGAGACTGAGGATCGGATTTTGGCAGGCTTACTTACCTGATAACAGAAAATTTGACTAGATAAAGAATCAGCTAAAATGTGTGTAAATAGTAACATACATTTTTCTAAATTTCTAAGGTTCAAATACTTGTTATTCTCACATACATTTGGCTGTCCTCTTTTTAAGCATATGTGGAGGTGTCTATGTGCATACTAATGTATGGAAAGTACAAAGTAATAATAACCATCAAAAGTTTTCTTTTTGGGATTCAGCAGATACTGCATCTGCAATTTCATTTCAAAGTGTAAGCTCGAAGACATATCAGTATTTAAAAAGAAAAATGCTATCCGTTGTCAGCCTTAAGTACCCTTCGAAGGTGGGCTTTAAACATTCAGGTGAATAGCAGGATTTTGTCATATATTATTTAAGGTAATGAGACAAAAGTCTGCAGCATTAACAGACTTGGAAAGGTTACGTTCACTATCATTTGGTTGGTAGGTAGGTAATTCTTAAGTTGACATGATTTTTATTTTTAAAAAATGTTTTCGATACCTAGTCATATACTTCTTAAATTAAATATACTTTTTTACAGTGTAGTATTAACTACTCAAAACTAATTTCAACTGCAGAAAATACTTAAACCTGACATCAAATTCCATTAGCTAAACTTGAGTGTAGGTTTCTTATAGTGTCAGGGATTCCCAACCTCAGATCGTGACACAAATTATAAATGTGATGTGTAACAAGAAAAAAACTGTATGCATATATAATCTTTTGTTGATATTTTGTAAAAGTAAAATAAATTTAACATACCTATTTTCATTTATGTTTAACATTTACTTTAAGTTTGTCTAATGAAAAATGTTTTAGTCTTACATAGACAGATACACCATAGCAGTGGTTTTACAAATAGCATCTACTCTATCTCACTTCGGTTATGTATCTATCTTTAATACAGCAGAAGTACACAAGCTTTTGTGCGACTTGAAAAATATCAGCAATTAAAAAAATACTTACACATGAGGGATGCAGTGTCTCCAATAATGATATTCTGTCGCTGCACTATTAATTAAAAAATGTACACTTTTACTTAAAAAAATTACCATTTTGCTGCCCAAGTTAAATAGGTATATTCTAGTGTGTAAATGTTTTCTACAGAATTTTAAATAGAACTGGAATAAAGTTCAACTAAATGCTTATGGAAAGTATGCATATTTATTAAACAGGCCTATTTTTACTCATTTGCTTTACCTATAATAGACTTAACGTGTGGCTTACAAACTTCTTAGAATGATATACATAGATGGAGGCCTTGAGGTAGGCTACAAATAGTAGGAGCCAGAAAAAAACTGATACTGGAAAACTCCTATATTGTCAGATACACAACTAAAAACAAAAACATTTTCTTAATTTTAATAATTAAATGCATACCACGCACTGTTTATGTAAAATGAATAGGTAGGTAACTGTTAAACATTTTCAGTTTTATTATCTTACTTTTGGTAATTGCCATCATGATATGTAGGTATGTTGTTTGTTATCCATAGTGCATTCATTTGTCAGCATTCTTATCTATCAGCTAAAACAAAAATAGCTAGTTAGGTACATACAAAAACTATTGAAACTTACATATGTGTGGTTAAATGAGATTATAATCTACATAATAGCAAAAAATGAGCTTTATTTATCATCAATTGGTGTTATGTAAGGCTTCAGGAGTCTGGTTTCAGTATTTACAGTACCATTTGAAACCAAACACATTTTTTAAAATACTCGAGTTTAAAATGTATAGCTTGAACTAGTCCAAATAAAAATATTTCTACATATCGTCTTGAGTTCTTTTACATCAGTTTAATGACTATTTGTGTATTTACATACATCATCTAGTTTTTTAAGAATTTTTTCAAATAACAGTTTGGTATGCTAATCCTAACTAACTACATAATTATCTCATTATATAAGTATCACTAGAAAACTAAATAATACATACCTGCACTTCAAACGATATATTATTCCAATAAACAACTTAACGATCTGCAACTATCATACGTCCAAAATTCGACGAAAACACACACATATGTATGAAAAAAAATCACAGAAATATATTTAACCTCTTCTGTCAAATTAACGTTCGTTCATAACCACAAAAACAAAACTGATAAACAAGGTCTAGGTCGATTTTATAATTAATAACTCTTTAAGCGGTAGACGTATTTCCGTCTCTGTTTTCACCGTAATCATAAAAGAAGATAGAATTCTGACCGATACATGAATTCCGTTAACAAATTTCAGCAAAGGTGTACTATAATCTTTTGAGGCCTTTGCGCAATTAAAACATGGCTAACCTGTTATTTCAATCAGCCCTGGGTTCGCCTCACAATATACGTCATCAAAACTTGCGCGTAGGCACACCTTGTTTTTTCCCACCATGAGTCAAACCCTATTACATGTAATTTACAATTTATTTATATTTCTTTTTATTTTTTTTACTAATTTTAAATATTATTATTGTAAAATGTCTATGAAAATTCTTTAATTTTCAGAATACCCATGTATAATAAGTCTATTCACCGTGATAAAAAACATTCATCGCTTGAACAGTATAAATAATGGCTTTATTAAACAGCCGTTAAAGGAAACGACCGAATCAAAACCAGACAGGAACAAGATTCATAGGGACATGTTTCTTAAAAAAAAGTAACTCTAACGATGCGATTTCCTTACATGTACTTACAAAACCGCCTAGAATGACATTTAAGGTTACCAAGTACGTCAGGTTGTAGGAGTGAGGATGTTCGTGCAATGTATGCATAAGACATTATTCAGTAAACGGTGTTACCACATATATATTGATATTTTGCTAGTATTGATGGAGTAACAAGCTGTTCAGTCAAAGGTCGTTCAAAAACCTTTGCTAATATTACACCTTTCTAAATGTTCTTCAATGTGGAAAAATGTCAATATTAAAAAAATGGTAATGTCACATTAGTTTTTATATTTTATTTTAAAAATGAAATATAGTATTACTCGAAAAATTTATTAAAAGGATTTAAAATTGAATATATATTTAAAAAAAATAAAATAACTGTTAGATCAAAATTAAAATTTGGAAATGAACTACGTGACAGAAATCTTCGGACAATATGGCACATGGAGAGATTTACTGATTGTTGATTACTGGTAGTAATTAAGGTCTCTATGTGTCAATTAGGTTCATGTCCCGCGCAAGCTACTGGTATAAGGTTTTCCCAATATTATCATGTCTGCTTAAGTAGTCCATACCGGCTAGGGAGGTACAGCCACCTGTAATAGGGTCGATGGTTTCATTAGGTTTTCTACAGCATCTACATTTATAGACCACAACTTTCTCCTTCAATAATGGCTTTATTATGTGTATCTTAAGAGAGGTGATATGGGTGAGTACCATGGTTTTCCTTTTACTTCCACCTTTTCAGTTGGGTTTTTCCCTATGGCAGCTTGATGTAGAGGTGTACTCTTGGTAGCTGCTTGACATAAAGAGCTAAAAAGTCTGCTTTCTGTGGATTTCTGGTGGAAGTACTGTCTGAAGGATTTAATTTGGCATTGATAAAGTTAGTGTATGTCCCACAAAGTATTTAATAGTGTCAAATCAATAGGTGGGTCTTTGTATTGCGTAAGTGTTTATGGCTTTTATTTTGTGTTTAAAACGAAGGTGTGTCCCGCATATTGCCGGTAACCTCTTTGTATAGGTAGTCATTAATTTTTTTCTTGATATCAGTTTGGTTGATACCCTCAAGTTGCAAAATTCCAAGGTATTTATGGTTTCCGTTCTTGGTAAGGCTTTCAATGATTTGTTCATCGTACATGATGTATTCTTCGCTGGGTGTTAAATTACCTTTTTTAAGGTTAACTATCTAACAGTTATCGGGACCAAATTCCAAATTGATAGAGTTGCTAAAGTTTGTAATGATAAGTAGGTAGTTCAGTTGTGTTCTAGATTTTGCGTTTATCTTTAGGTCCTCCATATAGAGCAAATGGTTGATAGTATGATTGACGTCACTCTAGTTTCTTATACAGGGTGTTTCAAAACAAGGGTGCGATTGTTAAGTTTATTTAAAAATTTTTTTTTATTCCTACCAGTGGCGTCCGTATGGAATTTGCATTGCATATTTTTAAAGAAAACAATGGTACGCTACTAACATTTTTTCATTTGGATGACCTAGACATTTTTACATAAAAATAATCTCTTGCGTTTTTTTCGTCAGATGTACCGTTTAAAAGTTATTTAGAAAAATGTAGGAATTTTTATTGTTTGTTTAAGCAAGATTGGCTATGCACGAATGATCATTTTGCCAAATAACTTCTAAACCGTGCAAAGACTAAAAAGTTAGGGAGCATAAACGTTGGGTCAAAGATGGCGGAAAAATAATGTTTTTATTTTTTATCTTAAAAACGAAAAACGATAGAATAATGAAATTTTATGGGATTATTACTACTATGAAAACAAACTATCTGCATATTTTTCACTTTTTTAAAATTAGTGGAAAGGGTTGAAATCGACTGCCCCTATTATTCATTTTAACTAAATTTAAAGAAAAACTTACGCAACCACCTGGAAAAGAATAAATTTGGATAGCTTGGTTTATTTAACAACTTTTTTACCTCTTGTATTTTTTTTTTCATAAAACTTTCCGATTTGAATTAAAAAAGTAAAATGTAAATCATTACGTGTAGGGACGCTGACATTGCTCAGCTAGTTTAAATACAATATTTTGCGGTTAATTTAATCAATGTTATCTGATCTATTTAATTGTGCAGTAATAAGAGTTTTAATTAAATCAATAGAACAATAATGGTTAATTTCACAAATGCAGAAATGACAGATATGTATTTTATGTAAGGGGTGTGCAAACAGAAATTCCTTGGAAGCTTGTCGTCACTATACACAAGCGTATCCTAATCGTAAACCTCCTCATCATAGTACGTTTACCAGGCTTCATCAGAGGTTACATGAATCTGGAACTTTTGTAAGAGGAAGTTTTGATATTGGCCGACACCGCGAAGTTCGACCACCCGAATTAGAAGTTGCTGTCTTAAATATTATTGAAGCGAACCTGAAACAAGTACCAGGAAAATTGCAGCTGAATTAAATACTGATGCATCAACTGTACGGAGGATAAGAACAACAGTTATATCCTTATCATATACAGAGGGTTCAAGCTCTCTTACCAAGAGATTTCGAACCGAGAATGATTTTTTCCCAATGGTTTCACCGAATGAATACCGATAATCCCTTTTTTTGTTCAAAAATTCTCTTTTCGGACGAAGCTAGTTTCTCAAGAGACGCAATTCAAAATTTTCATAACAGGAATGTATGGGCTGCAGATAATCCATATTCAGTAACAGAATCTAGACATCAATATCAGTTTTCCGTTAACGTTTGGATAGGAATTGTCGATGAACATTTAATTGTGCCACATGTTCTACTTCTAAGATTAACTGGTGACTCATATTTTCAATTTCTACAAGAAGAATTGCCTCCTCTAGTGAGAACTAGAAGAGACATGTATTATATGCCCCAGCACACTTCAGCTTAAATGTGCGAAGGTTTCTAAAATTTAACTTATGAAAACAACTGGATAGGAAGAGGTGGGCCTCATATTTGGCCACCTCGATCCCCAATTACTTTTAAAATATGATTGTTCAGAAGAAAATTTAACATTAGCATAAAATAAAACTGTGTTTGAAAGGAGCCAATTAGATTATTTTTCTAAAATAAATTTATTTGTCCCGTAATGCTTTACATTTTATTTTTGAATTTAAAATCGTTATTGTTCTATTGATTTAATTAAAACTCTTATTACTGCACAATTAAATAGATCAGATAACATTGATTAAATTAACCGCAAAATCTTGTATTTAAACTAGCTGAGCAATGTCAAATAAAGCAATATTAGAAACGCACTAAAAAGTGACAGCGGCCCATTAGATCTTTTTCTAAAAAATTTCCCTGTTCCGACACGTAATGATTTACATTTTACATTTACTTTTTAATTTCAAATCGGTAAGTTTTATGAAAAAAATACAAAAGGTAAAAAAGAATCTAAATAAACCAAGGTATCCAAATTTATTTTTTTCCAAGTCGTTGCATAAGCTTTTCTTTAAATTTAGTTACCAAGAATAATAGGGGTAGTCTATTTCAACCCCTTCCACTAATTTTAAAAAAATAAAAAAATATGCAGATAGTATGTTTTCATAGTAGTAATACTCCCATAAAATTTCATTATTCTATCGCTATAATTGTTGACTTTTGACCCAACGTTTATAACAAACTGCCCTTTATTTTGAACAAGAAATATAAAATTCAAATTCTCTATTCTGCTACCTAACTTTTTAGTTTTTCTATGGTTTAGAAGTCATTTGGCAAAATGATCATTCGTGCATAGCCAGTTTTGCTTAACAAAACTTCAAAAATTCCGATAATTTCCTAAATAATTTTTAAACGGTACATCTGTTGAGAAAAACACAAGAGGTAATTTTTATGTAAAAATGTCTACACCAGAAAATGTGTCTTGATGCGTAGAAAGTGTGTATCAAATTTCACGAAGATATCTAGAATGGTGTCCCAAATATTATTAAAAAAAGATTTTTTCTGAAAAGTTTAACACCCTGTATCTCAAAAGTTATGAGATTTAGGAGATAAAGTGCGGGACACGAAAGAAAACCGGGCGGCCCTTAAAATAAAGGTTTATAGTCTTAAGCAAGCGGAAAAGTAAAATTTGTGTACGCAAATAAATTTTATGTTATTTTATTTGTCGTAATAGTTTGCCGCTTCACCTATAAAGTGCACCAGCTAAACGGTACGGAAAATTAATAGAGAATTTAGTAAATTTCGCACTGGTCTACTTGTAATTGGGATGTGCCTAGAGTCTCCATGCACTTGCCGCTAGAAGGTTCTAGCTATTTCCAGTGGCGCCTATACATTTCGAGCCTTTGGTTTCATTTCTATATAAATGCGTTGCGTTGAATTTGAATTTCGAAGTAACGATGGCGAGCAAAAGAGGAAAAACAATTCGAAGCGGTGCATGTGAAGTTATTGCGAGCGTTATAGAGGCCTGTACTAGAGAAGCTGAAAATAATAGTTTGACTATTCCAATTCAAAATCGAACAGAACGCGCAGCATTTTACACTGGTGTTTCGGAAAGTAGTGTAAGAAAAATTCAAAGAGAACATAATGATCGCTCATGTTCTACCTCACCTTTAAAATCTCCTGGTAAAAAAGGACCCCAATTATCATACAAAGATAAAATTGACGATGGTGATTTTCAAGTAATTCGACGAACAATAGAGGATTTTTATATAAACTTAAAGAAGGTTCCGACCTGCAAACCCCTACTTCGTGCTGTAAAGAACAAAATAGATTTTCCGTACGGGTATAAAACCTTAAATTGGCTTTTCCGATCAAATGGTTTTGCTTGGCGCAAGTGCCAAAATAAACGAAAATTGCTCATTGAGAGACCAAATATTTTCCACTGGCGGGTGAAATATCTATCAACTGTAAGGCAATATAGGCAAGAAGGGCGCAATATTGTGTACTCAAAAATGGCTTAGTTTTTTTTATATATATTTTGTAAAATTGTTCATAAAGTAGCTGTCAATAAACTGCTTCAAAATAATTAATTTTCTGTTCAATACGTGGTGTCAAAAAATATCTAACATAGCAATTAATATTTGAAAAACTACAGAACTCATATTTTTCCAAAATTAACACATCAATGTAGTTATAGTAGGGGAGCCAGCACTGATTCCAGTGAATAAGATTTATCAAAATTTTTACTTATGCAGTTCGACTTTGGGCTATTCGGGTATGCCAAAAATGACCATTTGTCTCCGTCTGTCATATTACTTTGTACACGGGGCGTCATTGTGAAGTACTATACAGGGCGTTGCCTAATCGCATGCTAATGTTAAATGGGGGTGATTCTTGGACCTTTTTAAGAGAAAAAAGGTTAATATGTACCTAAAAGTCTTAACTTTGGAGATACATGGTTTTAAAAAAACATTTTTTTTTAATCCAAATTTCGATGCTATTATAGATAAATAACTGTGTAAAATTTGATACACGTCTTTTATGCATAAAAGGGCATTTTTTATTAACAATCAATTTTTCAAATTTCTACCAGTGGCGTGCATATGTAATTAACCTGGGTAAATCCGTATGCTCCTTAATGCATAGAAGACGTGTATCAAATTTCATGCAGTTATATACAATAGCATCGGAATTGTTATGAAAAAAATGTTTTCTTTTTAAACTTTACCATCCTGTCTCTCAAAAGTTAAGACTTTTAGGATATAAAAACACCCCCTTTAACATCAGCACGCAATTAGGAAACGCCCTGTATAGTACTTCACAATGACGGCCCCTGTATAAAGTAATATGACAAACGGAGACAGAAGGTCACATTTGGCATACCCGAGTAGTCCAAAGTCGAACTTCATAAATTAAAATTTTGATAAATCTCGTTCTCTGGATCTGATGCTGACTGCCCTTGTAAAATCTGGACTTGTAAATCGTGTATCACTATACTGGGTGGTCCAATAATAGTCGACGTAGGCAGTAGCCCGGGAACCGTTAATGACAGAACTCAAGAAAAAATATTAAAGGTAAATCGATCAAGATAAATCAAATTTAAATCACTTTAAAATTCGAAAATTCGCAGCTTTTGCAACACAAAAGAGATATAGAAGTGCGGTACACGAAAGAAAACAGACAAATATAGATAAAGGTTCATTAAGCATAGTTACATTTTTAATTATCTGAAGTGCGTATAGTTAAAAAGGAGTGCCATATTATTTAAATAACGACGGGACACCACTAGTTTAAAGAGATTTCTTGGCCGACCTTCCTAAACCGATTGACTCCGCCCGGTTTTCTTTCGTGTCCCGCACTTTATATTCATATGATGCTTTTTTCATAAAATAAATTTAAGAATCAGCTCCTTAAGTTTTTCGCATCTGTTTTGAAACAGTCTGTATAAAATCCATAATCGGTGAAGTTTGATCGGATGAAGGGGTTTAGGCACATGCAAAATCACAAGGCACTGAGGGCATTTCCCTGATACATTATCCTTTTGATTTTGATTGTCTTGAATTTGAAAATTTTTTGACTGTCCGAAAGATGTATGTTTATTGACCATTTAGACATTATGTTTTGGAGGAAGCTTAGTATATTTGGGCTTATTTTATAAATTTGTAATATTTCGATAAGGTATGAATTAGGTACCGAGTCGAATGCCTTTTTATAATTAATATAGGCCATACTTAAATGCCTGTTAATTTGATAGCTTGATCTACTATTATATATTACCAACGAACATTCAAAAACAAACTGCTAATTCATATTAGTGTAGACATTAACAGAAAATATTGATATTTAAAAGTTTTAACTCGGAAGAGTTTAGTTTTTTGTGGTCTTAAGGCAGTAAAGATTTAATGCAGCCTTGGATATTTAAAGAAAATACTCGAAACTGGTTTTTACATGTTACGATTTTCATAAGTTGTGTCCAATTTACGACTATATTATCGTTTTAGATACACAAAAACGTGAGAGTTTTAAAAAGCAATTTCTTTACGTTAATAGAGTATCTACAAAACGTTTAGTCTATAACACTCTCAAATTATTCAAGATGTAATTTAACAATTAATATTCTAAAAGTCAAACATTTTTTGTTTGCATTATTTAAACAGTTGATTGTGTTGTGTGACGGGGTAGTTGCTTGCCAGTCGGACCTTCCTGTTATTACCCTCTCTGTTAAAGGTCTCTTGTACTCAGGTCATAATTGCTATAATACATCTACATTACTATCTACTAAAAATATAATAATAATAGCAAAAGTAGCAGGGTGAGTTTCTATTCGCGTAGCCTGCATATTCGATAGTCAATATATAAACATGAGAGCATTGTTTAGGCTAAATTGGTTAGAATATATGCTACCATACTAAGATAAGTGAACTTCTCTGCAAAATTTGACTTTTTTATTGCATAATAAATAATCAAACTTTGATAACTTATATATCATAATTTTTCGCTTTAAAGAATTCACAAATATCACTCTGATTTTTGTACTTTTATAAAAAATACATATAAAACCACTAAACTGCCTTATTTCTCAAAAAAAATATTTTACGTTTAGGGCAAGTTGCCTTAGAAGAGCAGTATCGATGTTAGAGAGATTGTATTGTCGTAGGTAAAATGCGGGACACGAAAGAAAACCGGGCGGTCCTTAAAATAAAGGTTCATAGTCTTAAGCAAGCGGAAAAGAAAAATTTGTGTACGCAAATAAATTTTATGTTATTTTATTTGTTGTAATAGTTTGCCGCTTCACCTATAAAGTGCGCCAGCTAAGCGGTACGAAAATTAATCGAGGCTTTAGTAAATTTCGCACTCGTCCACTTGTAATTGGGAGTGCCTAGAGTCTCCATGCACTTGTCGCTAGAAGGTTCTAGCTATTTCCAGTGGCGCCTATACATTTCGAGCATTTGTTTTCATTTCTATATAAATGCGCTGCGTTGAATTTGAATTATTATTTCGAAGTAACGATGGCGACCAAAAGAGGAAAAACAATTCGAAGCGTTGCAAGTGAAGTTATTGCGAGGGTTATAGAGGCCTGTACTAGAGAAGCTGAAAATAATAGTTTGACTATTCCAATTCAAAACCGAACAGATCGCGCTGCATTTTACACTGGTGTTTCGGAAAGTAGTGTAAGCAAAATTCAAAGAGAACATAATGATCGCTCATGTTCTACTTCACCTTTAAAATCTCCTGGTAAAAAAAGACCCCGATTATCATACAAACATAAAATTGACGATGGTGATTTTCAAGTAATTCGACGAACAATAGAGGATTTTTATATACACCTGAAGAAGGTTCTGACCTGCAAACCCCTACTTCGTGCTGTAAAGAACAAAATAGATTTTCCGTACGGGTATAAAACCTTAAATCGGCTTTTACGATCAAATTGTTTTGTTTGGCGGAAGTGTCAAAATAAACGAAAATTGCTCATTGAGAGACCAAATATTTTTCACTGGTGGGTGAAATATCTATCAACTGTATGGCAATATAGGCAAGAAGAACGCAATATTGTGTATCTAGACGAAACCTGGGTAGATAATGATATGACAGTGAACAAATGCTGGCAAAGGGAAAGTGTTGTAGGTGTTGTTCAGGGAATCCGCTCTAGTAGTCGCTTTATTATAGCTCATGCTGGTTCAGAAGCCGGATTTGTTCCAGGTACTACTTTAGTTTTCCGCTCGGGACTAACCACTGGAGACTGTCATAGACCGATGAATAGAGATAATTTTGAAAAGTGGTTGCTCGAGAAGCTTCTACCTAACATTCCTCCCAAATCAGTCGGGGTAATGGATAATGCGTCTTATTATTCTCACGGAGCATTTTTTATTAAAAATCAATTTTTGAAATTTCTACCAGTGGCGTGCATATGTAATTAACCTGGGTAAATCCATATGCTCCTTAATGCATAGAAGACGTATATCAAATTTCATGCAGTTATCTACAATAGCATCAGAATTGGGATGAAAAAAAATGTTTTCTTTTTAAACTTTACCATCCTGTATCTCAAAAGTTAAAACTTTTAGAACATAAAAACACCCCCTTTAACATCAGCACGCAATTAGGAAACGCCCTGTATAGTACTTCACAATGACAGCCCCTGTATAAAGTAATATGACAAACAAAGACTGACGGCCACTTTTGGCATACCCGAGGAGCGCAAAGTCGAACTGCATAAATTAAAATTTTGATAAATCTCGTTCACTGGATTTGATGCTGGCTGCCCTTGTAAAATCTGGACTTGTAAATCGTGTATCACTATACTGGGTGGTCCAATAATAGTGGACGTAGGCAGTAGCCCGGGAACCGTTAATGACAGAACTCAAGAAAAAATATATTTATAGGTAAATCGATCAAGACAAATCAAAATTAAATCATTTTAAAATTCGAAAGTTCGCCGTTTTTGCAACACAAAAGAGACATAGAAGTACAGTACACGAAAGAAAACAGACAAATATAGATAAAGGTTCATTAAGCATAGTTACATTTTTTAATTATCTGAAGTGCGTATAGTCAAAAAGGAGTGCCATATTATTTAAAGAATGACGGGACGCCACTGGTTTAAAGAGATTTCTTGGCCGACCTTCCTAAACCGATTGACACCGCCCGATTTTCTTTCGTGTCCCACACTTTATATCACGGGCAAAAATGATCTACACATCGTGTATCAATTCTAAGGAAATTGTGACTTTTTGTTACCTCGTATTTTAAATCGCTATATCAATATCTTTGGGTTTTGGTTCATTGTATAACCCAAATATTTGGGTACGTATTGCTATACCGAATTTACACAAAAGGCTAGACAAAAAGTGTTGTGCTTTAGTAATAGTTCATGTGACATAAAATTAATGGTAGCGTAGCCTAGACGTTCATTAGCATATCCTTTTTTTACGTGTCTCGATATCTTGAATCATCTCAGAGATATTGATTTTTTGCTAAATGATTACACTTTGTGATTATTTGCGTTCATAAAATGCCAGCTATCGAATCAGCGTTGCCTAGCAACATTTATCCGTTGCCTATCAACATTATATATCGACTGCGGTAGTAATATTTTGTTGGCTTCTTTGTAGCGTCTATACTACAAGGGTCCATTAACCTCAACAGGCAGAAACTCTGTTTCGGAGGCATTTGCCAAGGTTTCATGACTCTTATATAGATTCTTTTTTTTCAGGTTTTCTATTTCTATTTATAGGATATTTACTAATACTGATAGGTATATAACATCCGATTCATTTCATTGCCGTCAACACAAAATGGGAGCATTCCATTTCTTAACTCACAGGTTAGTCAATTTTCCATTAAGTAAAGAACGTTTTAACAATGAAATGAATCGGATTAAAAATATCGCTAAAAGTAATGGATATAATGATAATTTTGTACATAAATTAGTAAATAGACATAAGCATAAGAAAATGTTAAAAGATGCCACTACTCTTCAAACACCTGAGGCTTCCAATAAATTCATAGTAATCCCATATGATCCCAGATATAAGAGAGGTCTAGAAAAAGTATTTAAAAACGTAGGTTTTAGACTAGCCTACGAAACGAAGAACAGTTTGAAAAATCTCCTTGGAAACCCCAAAGACAAAATCGACTTGAGGGAGAGGAGTGGCATCTATGAAATTAGCTGTAATTACTGCGATCTAAAATATATTGGGCAAACTAAACGATCCATAAACATTCGTTTTAAAGAACACATGGCACATTTAAGATAAGGAAGAACAGAAAAATCAAGCGTTGCCTAACATGCTTTGGAAAACAATCACCGAATAGGAATAAATAATCTTAAGTTTACTAAAAATGTATCTAATAATAGATTATTGGATGCATTTGAGACTATAAAAATAGTTAAATGTGGTGAGAAAGCACTAAATAAAGACAGAGGGCCTATTCCCTATAGTCTCCTCTATTGTTTACTTGACAACGGTGCAGTCGGGTGCAACCAAGTGTGACCACATTTACCTATAAATAGTTTCGGTTAGGATAAGTTACTTTAGTTTATATCATCTGCTGATGATGCGAATTTGGTTAGCAAAACGCGCGTCCAGAACGTAACAAGTTGTGGTGTAGTGTGGTTAGAACTCTTGTATTTTGATTCAGATTTTCTGAAAAATAAAAGGGAATTCTGAATTTTTTAAACTTCCAAGATCAAAAAATTAACTGTTTCTATAAAAAAATTTAAGAGTAATTGTATGTTTTTATTTTAAATTTTATTTGGGGTAAAAAAACAAATCTAAGTGCATATTTTCATATGTACAGTGTTTATAACCCGACTTGCATATTTATTGAAATTATTTGTATTTTCAGGCTGTTATTAAAAAGTCAAAGGTGACCTGCAAATGCCACGGTGTGTCGGGGTCCTGCTCTCTGATCACTTGCTGGCAACAGCTAGCCAACTTCAGAGAAATTGGTAAGTAAGAGTTTTTAGCGTATTTTTATTTAATAAAGTTTCTATTATAATACTTTTAATTAATAAAAAAGGTTCTGCACGTTGTTATTTAGTAACGCATGTGTACATTTACAATTTGTGTTATCTTTCACTTCCATTAATAAAAGAAAGTTTGGGTAAAACCGATTTTCTTTTTATCATAATATATCATAAATATTTAACAAATAATTGCGTGTGGAACTAAACTGGATGATACTTCACTTTCCTTAGTAAAAGGATTTATAATTTATTTTAGATTTCGACTTATTGTCATTTTTATCATTGATAAGAATTTCAAGTCCATGTCCAATTTTAAAAAGTGTATTCGATTTCTTGAGCCACGCAGGAAGCAAAATTTGGTGTGTTGCGTGACGTTTTTTTTGACGTTTTTCCGTGATAAAGAAGATAACTAAAATGGAGAATTCGTCCCGACGGAGACCTTCGATCATTATCATGGTGTAACTAAGTAAAAAAATCGGTAAATTTTTTTACCCGTAACTTCCCTTATTATGGATCTTCCCTTTTATTAGGAATAGTATATACAATCTTTTCAAACATTCCTATTGGTACCATTTTGTTCCATCATATTGGATTCCTACCAATATTTTCCTAGTTCCTATCTATGCCACACACCGCCCTTTTGTTAGGATATCTTGAATTCGTACACACTTTATGCTTGCTCAAAATTTGAAATTAATATAATGAATTGTTTTTTTCAGGCCGACTTTTTAAGTATTTTGTTAGGCTGCCATTCTGTTTTGCTATTTTATATTCATACTGCCCTGTTACCAGTTCATTCCTACGTAACGTTAATTTTTGTAAAAAATTTGAAGAAAATGGATAATTAGTTTTTTAGTAATAATTTTCTTGACGTTTTACTAGGCCGCCATCTTGTTCTGGCCTAATGGATTTTTACTAAAATATTACCAGGTCATCCCCATATGACCCTTAATTTTTGACGAAAATTTGAAGTCAATCTGATGAGTAATTTTTAAGCTATGCCACGAACTAAAAGACTGACAGATGGGCCGACGGAATTGATAAAACATATTTTGTGGCGTCTAGGAACGCTAAAACCTGAAAATATGTAAAACCTGAGAGGGTGATTTTTTTTCCCATCACAAATATTTTATTTGGCCGCCATTTGATGCTCCATCTTGAATTAGTACCACAGTTTTACTAATTCTTCTCTATACCACAATTAGTTATGGCACACAATTTGAAATTAACCCATTAAGTAGTATTTTCAGGCTGAATTTTTAAATATTTTATTAAGCCGCTATTTTACCAGTTGATTCCTACATAATACTTGATTTTGTGCAAAATTTCAGATAAATTGGATAGTAATTTTTTCGTAATAATTATTTTAACATTTCACTAAGCCACCATTTTGTTTTTGCTATATTAGATTTTTGCCAGGTCATTCCCATATGAGCCTTAATTTTTGACTAACATTTGAAGTCTGAGTATGATTTTTTCATGATTACAAATATTTTATTTGGTCATCATTTTTTTCCGCCATCTGAAAATTTCTACCACAGTTTTACTAGTTCATATCTATTAGTCCATTACGAAGATTTTCAGGTTTTTTCAGTTTTTTTATATTTTATTATTGGATAAGTAGTTTTTAGTAATAATTTTTTTAACATTTTACTAGGCTGCCATATTGGATATTTGCCATAATATTACCAGGTCATCCCCATATGACCCTTAATTTTTGTCCGAAATATGAAGGCAATCGGGTAAGTAGTTTTTTAACTATACCGCGAACAGACAGACCGACCTACAGACAGACAGACGGAATTGCGAAAACATGTTTTTCGCCATCTAGGGACCCTGAAACGTAAAGGTCTGAAAAAAATTCAGAGAGTGATTTTTTCACGACTACAAAACTTCCCTTTTACGATTGAAGTATTATTAAATAAAAAAATCGGTAAATTTCTTTACGCAAAACTCCTCTCGTTATGATTGTTTTTCATTCGTTAGGAATAGTGAAGTGTGATCCAATTTAGTTCAGTACATAGTCACAGTATATATGCGTTACATATACTGTCTTCATTTTTATGTGTTCTGTCATATTGGATTCCAAGCAATATTTTACCATTTTCTTTCTACCTATGCCACACTTGACTTTTGGGCATAATAAAATAAATTCAATAAGGAGTTTGTACATTGACACATACCGCCATTTTGCTACGTCATGTTGAATTCGTACCAGTTTATCCTATTTTCACATCTAATTTTTCTGCAAAATCAATTGAAAAAGATTTTATTGGGCCCCCATTTTGTTTCACAATCTTAAATTTATCTATTATTTATTATTGTATCCTCAGGATACATAGATTTTATATCCTACATGAAACCCATATTATCAGTCTTTATCTACTCCGTTGGTCTGCAGATATTTCCTAACCCCAAATAATACACCACTCAAACAACAAGAAGATCGCTAACGAAAACCATTTAGAAACTTAATATCTGGAAAATATCTGCGAACCAACGGGAGTAGGTAAAAACTGATAATATGGGTTTCATGCAGGATATAAAATCTTTATATGTGTCCTGGAATGCAACATAAAGTTGCGAAACGTCAACAATTTACAAAAATACTTTAATTTTTTATCCTAACCCCAAATAATGTACCACTCTAACATAAACACAAGAGGATCGTTAACGAAAACCATTTAGAAACTTAATATCTGGAAAAGATCAGCGGAGCAGGTAATAAGTAAAGATTAATAGTATGGGTTTCATGCAGGATATAGAACTTATATATGTGTCCTGAGGATGCAACAATAAATTTGCGAAACGTCGACAATTTAAAAAAGTCTTTTGTTTCTTTACTTGATCCTAACCCCAAATAATACACCACTTTAACATAACAACAAAATGATCATTAACGAAAACCATAGAAACATAATAACTGCCGACCAACGGAGTAGGTAAAGACTAATAATATGGGATTCATGCAGGATATAGAAACTATATATATATATATATATATATATATATATATATATATATATATATATATATATATATATATATATATATATATATATATATATATATATATATATATATATATATATATATATATATATATATATATATATATATATATATATATATATATATATATATATATATATATATATATATATATATATATATATATATATATATATATATATATATATATATATATATATATATATATATATATATATATATATATATATATATATATATATATATATATATATATATATATATATATATATATATATATATATATATATATATATATATATATATATATATATATATATATATATATATATATATATATATATATATATATATATATATATATATATATATATATATATATATATATATATATATATATATATATATATATATATATATATGCACAAATTAAGTTCCGAAACGTCGACAGTTTAAAAGACTTGTTTTTTTACTGGATCTTAACCCCAAATAATACACCACTCTAACAAATCTTTTTAACATTGTGGCCCTTAATTTTTGGTCAAAATTTGAAGTCAATCGGGTATGTAGTATTTAAGCTATGTCGCGAACTGACAGACAGACCAACAGAGGGGCCGATGGAATTGATGAAACCTATTTTTTGGCCTCTAGTAACCCTAAACGTGAAGATATGTAAAACTTGAAAAGGTGATTTTTTTCACGATTACAAATATTTTATTTGGCCGCCATTTTGTTTCGCCATCTTGAATTAGTACCACTATTTTACTAATTGATTCCAAAACCACAATTACTTATGGCAAACCATTAAGCAGTTTTTTCAGGTCCATTTTTTTAAATATTTTATTATGCCGCCATCTTGGATTCGTACCAAAATGTTACCAGTTGATTCCAATATAATACTCGATGTTTTTGCAAAATTTCAGATAAATTGGATGAGTAGTTTTGTAATAATAATTTTTTTAACATTTCACTAAGCCGCCATTTTGTTTCACCATATTGGATTTTTACTAGAATCTTACCAAGCCATCCCCATATGACTATTAATTTTTGACCAAAATTTGAAGTCAATTGGGTAAGTAGTCTTTAAGCTATGCCGCAAACTGACAGACCGACAAACAGACAGAAAGACCGACAGACCAACCGACGGAGTTAATAAAACATATTTTTTGGCATCGCTGATGCTAAAACGTAAAGACGTGTAAAAGTGAGAGGATAACTTTTTCATGATTACCAACATTTTATTTGGGCGCCATTTTGTTCGGCCATCTTGAATAAGTACCACTATTTTACTAGTTGATCCCTATACCACAATTAGTTATGGCACACAAATTGAAAACAACAGCGCTTTTTTCAGGCTGAATTTTTAAATATTATATTAAACCGCCATTTTGTTCCGCCATCTTGGATTCATTCCAAAATGTTACCAGTTGATTCCAACATAATATTTGATGTTTTTGCAACATTTAAAATAAATTGGATGAGAAGATTTTTAATAATAATTTTTTTAACATTTCACTAAGCCGCCATTTTGTTTCGCCATATTGGATATTTACCAAAATGTCACCCGGACATCCCCATATGACCGTTAATTTTTGACGAAAATTTGAAGTCAATCGGGTAAGTAGTTATTTAGCTACGCCGCGAACAGACATACAGACCGACGGAATTGAGAAAATTTGTTTTTCGTCATCTACTACCCTGAAACGTGAAGATCTGAAAAAATCTCGGAGAGTGATTTTTACACGATTACAATGTTTCCCTTTTACGAGGGAAGTAAAAAGGTTTTTGAAACTTAGTAAAACACCAGGGAAATTTAGTCGTATTCGCAATGTATCTGCTTAATGGTTTAACCATAGATAGATATTAATAAAAAAATATTAATTATTCTTAGAAATTAAACAGCAGCTTGTAATTTGATATTAGTTTAATATCCCAATATGCCAGGCTGTGTTGTAAAAGTCCACGAAATAAACGTTTAAAAGTAAGAACCAACAAGAAGTATAAATTACCACGCTGTGAATGAGAGATAACAACAATCGATCAAGCCAGCAACATTTTTTAACTATTCCTTAATGGCCGTTTTATAACACCATTAGGAGTCAACTCTGTGGCTTTACAACATTTTTATTGTTAGAAAATATTTATCGATGATTTTGTGTAAGTTACTAGCCAATAAAGTCACATGTGATAGATGTACGCTTCTCTTCTTTTGTGGAATGTAGTATGTGTTTACTAAAACCCAACTGCGAGATTTCATAGTTAACACTCGATGGAAAAACTAATTTTATTCGACTAACATAACTGTTATGAGTTGTTCATTTGTTGTATATAAATATTTTAATGTTCCTTGTTTTATTGATTTGAGTAAATACTGCCACGGGTTTACAAAATAATTTATTCTTTGAATTTCCCTTATAAAAGATTGAATTCGGTGACTGAAAAAGTTTTAAACAGGACGGTAATACGTTCTTAAAATAATTAAGTTCTCTTTATAGCAAATGCATCATCCAATTGGCAAAAGCAAATCTTGCATTGTGAAAGCACGTAGTACAGTGTTCCGTAAAATATCTTTAAATGTTACGATGAAAAATGAAAATACATTTTCCTTTGTCCAGTTTCTTCAGGTTCAAGATCAGGTCCCTCGTCTAAAAGTGTACCAAACAATAAAGTTCAGTACAAATATTATATAGTCCGTCTAGTAACCGGATGTACATATATAATATATATAGAACTTAAGATCAGAAAATTACTCCTTGACTATTGTGTCAAGAAATGACCAAAACATGAATCTCTGTTTGTTTCAGAACTAAGGAGCCATTCTGCTACATTTTTTAGCACAATTTCTATATAACAAATAAAAGTATTTAAATGTGAGACTTACCATAGAGCGTAAAATTTTCAAATAATTAATACCACTAAAATACACATATTCTGACATATACTAGAATTTGTTTTGTGTGCCATTCTGTTTTAATTTTATTTCCTAAAGCTAGGTCCAAAAATGATTAGCTTGTTCTCTTCGGTTTCAATTGTAAATTGTAGTCTTTTGTGGTATTAATTGAAGTGTTAATATATTTTCTGCTTGATCAGTTGGAATTGCAGTGATATATTTGTCAACATAACGATAAAAAAAGGTATATTAAATTCCACATTATTTAGGACACTTTCTTCTAGATCCTTCATTACTCCATCACAACCCTGTATTTGTTTATGTAGCTGATCTCCGTATACAAAATACGTAGAATTTAATGTTAATTCTACTGCTTATAGGAATTCATCTTGGGGTATATCTATGTATTTTTTATTTCAGACAGATACAGGGATTCAACGTCAAGCGATATTAGTTGATAATGTTCTGGAATTTTTAAATTTTTCTTTATTTCAGTATTTTTCAAGATTTCTTTTAAGTACTTTGATAGTGGTGGAGATTAAATACACGAGACAATTTGCCATAATGGGATATTTTTTTATGCAGTTTAGATAATCCGTATATTTTGAGTGGAAGAGCATTACGAATTTTTAGTTTTTTAGCAATATAGGGTGATATACAAAAAATTTCCCAAGAGTCAATTAATTCGTTGTTTCTTTTTTGATACTAATTCGTGGATCTTGTTTAATTTTTGTATATGTTTTTGCGTCATTTAGTATTTTATTCATTTTTACAGTTTTATTTGTTTTATTAGCCTTAAGAACAAAACACATACTGATTTTACCAGTACAAAAGATAACAACTTAAAATTTGAGGTTAAGTCAAAGAGAGGTTTTCGATACGATCACTGAAGAGCCACTGCAGATAATCAGAAGGGAGATCCTTTTATAACTGACCTGCCATTTTATATCATGACCCGGAGCTTCAAACAAAAAGGAATGGTAAATTGTTGGCCACCACAGATCTTTTCCTATTATTTAAAATTAGAGAAAAGCCGAAACCAAAAAAAAACATTCCATTCACCTAAAGTCAATATTTATGAAAGTCATTCAACCATTTAATTGTTTTGTACTCTCACACAAGACATACCTGTAAGATTAAAATATGTTTTGTGTGTCTAGAAATGTATAGTTGGCCTTTTTTGCATTAATGGTTCCGTAGGTGGTATCTACCAGTGCAAATATTATTAATTGATCCATTGTTGCGATGCCGATAAATTAAATTATGTTAATGATATCTTGATTGACTTGAACATAATATGACAGATCTTGACTAGGGTACCCAATTGATGAAAAGTGTTGAGCTTGCATTATACGTTTAATTATTCTAGATTATGTAAATTCGCTTTAGATTCATTTGGAATGATAAATAAAACACGTGTCTTATTGTGTTAACATTAGAAAATGCAACAGATGTATCTTGATTTGGTTAGTTTAACAACCTAGGTTAATTGATTAACATTATTGACTGGTTATATTGTTGCAGGTTTTTCAAAAAGGACACAATTGGATACAAAATTAATGTTTTAATCTTAATATCTATTTAGTTAAATCTACTATGTAGAGACGATTCAATATTCAAGTATTATGAATAATTAAAAAAATTTAAATGTACTATAAAATATGCAAACAATTTAAGATAGTTGTCCTTGATCGTTGATTATTTATATTATTACAAAATTAAAACACAGTAGAAGCACCACCTTACTGAAACAATGCGTAATAACATAGCTCATGAAAAATTGTGGTTTAAGCAACATCGTGGTTGGGCGCGGCTGTTGGGATCGATTATCGCCTTAGAATAATAATTTTATAATTTTAAAAGATGGATTTATTATTATTATTAAGTTTTTCAGTGCTTTATTATCTTCTACACCAATTTTTTGGACATGATTTTTTGTTTGATTAATTATGACCTTGCTTGCAATTGAATAAGAAGATTTTTAAATTGATTTAAAAAAATCAATCTAAAAAATTTATTTGGCCGTCATTTTGTTTCTCCGTCTTGAATTCGTACCACAATTTTACCAGTTAACTCTATATAACACTTACTCTATGTCCAAAATTTAAAATTTATCTAATAAGTCGTTTTTTAGAGTGATTTTTTAAAATAATTTAATAGTCCGCCATTTTGTTTTGCTGCCTTGGATTCATACCAAAATATTACAGGCTGATTTCTCGATTTTACACTCTATTTAGCCGTGAATTAGAGTCCATTAAGTAGTTTTTCAGGCTGTTTTATTAATCCGCTATTTTGTTACGCCATTTATAGTTCGTACCAAAATTTTACCAGTTGATTCCTACGTAATACTTGTTTGTTGTGGAAAATATGAGATAAATAATTTTTTAGTAATAATGTTTTTAAAATTTTATTAGGCCGCCATTTGGTTTTGCCATATTGGACTTTTACCAAAATGTTACAGGGTCATCCCCATATGACCCTTAATTTTTGACCAAAATTTGAAGTCAATTGAACAAGTAGTTTTTGAGCTATGCCGTATACAGGCAGACCGACGGAATCGAGAAAGTGAGTGGGGGGGTGAGTAGTTTTTTAGCTATGCCGCGTACAGACAGATCAACCGACAAACACAGATTTACGGGAATGAGAAAAAATGTTTTCCGGCTTCTAGGGACCCTTAAACGTAAGAATCTGAAAAAGTCTCAGAGGTCATTTTTTTACGATTACAATACTTTTGCGAGGGAAGTAAAAAGTAAAATTAACTATACTAAATAAGCAAGAAAGTAAATAAAAACTAGTCAAAAATACTGCTTCTGTCTTAAAAAAAGCAAACAAAAGTTGTAGGTATGCTATATCTGCTGCTATACGTAAAATAATTAAGCTTAATAATCGACTTAATTTTAAATTCTATATTGGACCAATGCAGTACTAACGTACGCATGTCAAGCTTACAGTATTCACCACATAAATCATAGCATCCTTGTATTGACGTTGAAATTCTATATTCAGCTCAGTGCTATGATTACAACATGTGATTACAGCATTCTTATTATTTAACTTGCGACATTTCAGATTTGATAAATAGCATTACGTTATGTCAGTGTAGTCTAAATATCTGTCCTTTTTTATTTAGGGGCATGTCAAAAGTTTTATAATTGCATAGCTGGATAGGATTAAGAAAACCGAACATATTCCTAAAATTTGATGACAAAAATATCATTATATTTCAAAAATATGAACACTCCTAAGTCTCTGACGTAACCAGAAAAGGAGCAGAGGGGCAGCCCCCCCCAGAACTATTTTAAATTTGAATTAAAAATATAAAGTTACAAAAAACGAGACATGCCAAGTTCGTAATTCATATTATTAACTTGCCAGACGTAGGCTTTTTGACAGACACGAAACACGATTAGAATCGATAATAGTATTTTAGCTGAATTTTGTGTTTATGAGTTATCTTGTGCCTATCAAACTTTATTTTATGTTTTAATTTTAACAATAAGACGTAAAGTAGTTTAAAATGGTATTAATTTTAAGTGGTTCGAATCATATCTCTCGGGTAGAGTTCAGAGTGTCTCGTTTAATGGGATGCCATCTAAACGAGGGGAAATAAGTTATGGTGTGGTCAGGGATCTGTTTTGGGACCCATTTTATTTCCAATAATTTATATAAATGACTTGACATAATTAAATACTAAAGGAAAATTTACAATATTTGCAGATGACGCAATCATTTTATGGCATGATACCGACTGTGCTAGTCTAAATGATACTCGACATAATTTTAGCGAAACAATGGTGTGACGCAAATCAATTAACACTCAATATTTCGAAGACTAGTAAACTAAATTTGAAACCCACATAAACCAATAAATTCTAAGTTAGCCTCTAATTATTTTGCCCTTCGTATTCTGGCTAGGGAATTGGATCTATGTATTGTGAGAAATAGCTACTTTGCATTGATAGAATCCCATCTTAGATATGGAGTATGTTTTTGGGGAGTATGTTCTAGACAAGTGTTTTTATTTTACAAAAGAGAGCCATCAGGTATATGTATAGGTTAGGGTTAAGGGTTTCACGTAAACCATTTTTTATTTTAAATAAAATTCTTAACTTGCCATCCCTATTCATTCTCGAGTCAGTACGACTTATACAGAAAAAGTACAAACATACTATATTTGAAGAAAGAAATTACAGAACTCGACAAACACATAATGTTGGCTACTACTACCATCGACTACTTTGGTAAGAAATTCCATTATCTTTAGCAACAGAAAACTGTTAAATCATCTTCCATTAAATAATATAATAATAAATAAGTCAGAAAGAATATTCAGAAGGGAAGTTAAAAAACTGCTAATTGAGAAAGCATACTATGAGGTATCTGAATTTTTCGATGACAGATTTTAGTATGTTCAGTTGCATATCTTGTATTGGTGTGAGCTCTCTGCCTCTTCACTTGAAGTAGGTCTTTAGTGGTATAAGTATGTTCTTGTTTGTCTAAATACTTATATGTACTCTTTATTTGCTTTTGAGTTTGTAGTATTTTAATTTTATTTTACATTTTTTATTTTATTTATACCTTTTATATTTTTAACTAGATGAAGACGAATGATTTGTTCTTCTCTATTATTTAATGTATTTTCACTGTGCTCACAGGTTGTAGTTTTATTTTTATTTTTATTTAATTTTTTTTGTTTGTCAACTAGGTAAATATATGTAAATATTTTTATTGCATCAAATCTTTTTGGTAATAATTTTCCCAGCTTTGTCAATAAGTTTTACTTTCGACAATAACGCTTTTTTGAGTTTGAGTTAATTCTCTATTTTTTGTAATTTCCTTATTTGCAAGTTGCTAGTTTTCCCCAGCTAGAACCGGCCCTGAATATTTGTGCTAGAATTTACAGTAAATAAACATTATAATAAATATTTACACTAAATAAACATTATGATTTAAACCTCTGCCCCCCACCCTAAACTTTTGTTCTACGGCAGTGTCCCGCCAAACTTTTGTTAGTCTATAAAACATTTGCCTATCTTTAATCTTACGATCGATTGATCAAGTTTACCTCGACATTTCCCAAACGCTACTAAAAAAACTAAGCTTAACTTGTCATAACCCCACCTTTGCTTTTCCTAGCTCTGGTATTAATTGGTTTTTATATTGTTCTATTCTTTCTTAACATACATAATTAATACAATGAACCGCCCCACATAATTTCCATTGTATTTTGAATACTTAAATTATAAAAAGTAAAAGTAAAATATATTTTAACAGCACTTATTATTCCCAAGCCATTCAATGATAATCTTATGAAGATTGTAGGTGCCACAAAATTGTAGGGTCTGAATATGTATGTATGTTCACGTACGCACGTTAAGGCATATTTCTGCAATAGTCCCGGTATAATTATGTCATTATTATTAAGCTATATAGGAGGATTCATGTAGGTATGTGGGCGTAGATATGCTGAATTTACGCTAAGGCGGCTGGCATTTGAGGTTTGACTTAATGAATTACCTATTAATGAATAATTTCTTTTTTATCTTTATATATATATATATATATATATATATATATATATATATATATATATATATATACGGTTATAACGAACCTTATGGGACCGGCGAAAACGGTTCGTTGTAAGCGAAGTTCGCAATAAACGATAAATGCTGATAAATATAAAAGATGTGGTATTTTTATTAATACATGCATAGATATGATACATACAATATATTTTGTAATATGGTAGATACATTAACAACTGTTCTTAAGAGTCTAATTTAAAAAAATCTTTTATTTTGGTGTATTTTTGTGAAATGAATATCATTAATATGTAATTCTACTTCGGCTAATTGATTAAGAACACTTTGCGGAGTATTTCGTGAGTGAAGGAAATGACGAACGTTATTAATATGTTGAAGTGCCACTGATGTGGTTGGAACTGGTCTCAATTCTGTACTCACAGGTTCTTCATCTTCCGCCTCCTCATCGTCATCAATATAAACTGAAGAAGGCACAGTAGCGACAATGACATCATCATCCAAGTATTCGACACTTACAAGATTATCATCAATATGAACAAATTCATTGAACTCATTTTCAGAACAAGGAAGATTGTCGAATATTGTTATCATCTTCCTGTCCAACTTTTTTTAGCCATTCGGCTACTGTCAAGTCATCGTCTAAATCCAAATCATTTTTCACTTTCAGGAAACCACCGTGTTGAAAACAATTAAAAATTGTTTGTTTTGATACCCTCTGCCATGCCATATGAATGAAGTTTACTCCATCCAAGAGGTTGAGAGAAAAATTTCCACCCCCACTATCAATAAGAAGTAGATGATAATGGCTCTTTCAGCTATGGATGACACCCTGATCCATAGATTGTAGGTTGGAACTGGTATTTGGTGGCATGAACACTAACTTGATGCTGCCCAAATTTCTGGATGAGCTGGGCAGTTGTCCACTAACAATATGATTCTTCGGTTTTTAAGTGGTAACTCGCCATCCCATTCCCGCAATTCATTCGCAAAAATCTCTGAGGTCATCCATGCTTTTTTATTGAATTTGTAATTTACTGGCAACTGTACGACATTTTTAAATATCTAGGGTTTTTGGATTTCCCAATAAACAATAGCTTTCTTTTTTCTGTCCCTGTTAACTTTTCCACTACCAGCACAGTGATTCTTTCTTTGGAAAGCTTTCCACCTTCACATTTCTCACCTTGGAATTTCAATGTTCTATCAGGTGTAAGCTTCTAGAATAATCCGTTTTCATCTCCATTGAATATGTCCTCATCCCCAAAGCCTTTTCTAATTATTGGCCACTTGTTCTGCAGCCAATCGTTTACAACGTCCATATCAACAACATCATCAACAACTATAGGTAAACTACTCAGAAACCCAAAAGATAAAATCAAACTGGAAAACCACGGAGTGTACAGCATTCCGTGCCAGGACTGTGAAAAGTTGTACGTAGGGCAAACTAACAGGCGAATATCAGCAAGAGTGGAAGAGCATAAACTCAGCATCAGAAATAAACAAACAACCTCAGCTTTATTCCTGCATCATCAGGAAACCGGACATAAAATAAATTTTGATGGGTGTAGGGAGATTGCCAATATAGAACATTATAAGACCAGAATAATCCGAGAAGCCATAGAAATTGAAAAACAAGGTGATTTGAATAAAAGGGACGAATCATTAAAACTACCAACAGTATGGAAGACAATAATCGACAAATCTAAAATCGCAAAAACTCAAGCGCAATTAGCGCAACAACAACAGCACCATCCGGAAAACATAAATCACGACCAACGCCTGCGCAGATATAACCTTCGGCCCCGAGTGGGGGTATAAAAGGAAGCGTCGCAGTCACCAACACTTCAGTCTCTATTCGGACGCAAGAAAGAAAGCTTCGAAAATGCCAAATGTGATTTTGGCGAAACATCAGCAAAACTGTTCTTTTCAGAACGACAGTAGTGAACGGATGTACACCCGGAATGAAAACACATTGTATTTTTCCATCCGTGAAGGAGTAAAAATCAACATATATATATATATATATATATATATATATATATATATATATATATATATATATATATATATGTCTGTGTGTGTGTACACAACTTTTAGTTGAGTGAAAATATTTGACTTAATAAGGTTTTTCCTTGACCTCTATAAAATTGGATAATCGCGCTGCCCACTCAATCGGCTCTCTTCTCCGATCTATCGGCCGTTGTCGAGGAATCGCCACACACGCAAATTTTAGGGGTAATAATTTTAAAAAAGAAAACTATTTTACCTTAGGAAAATATACCATATTAGCTACACAAATATATATGCAGTATACCCATGATATAAAAAATTTTCCCTTATGTAGTAAAATATGTAGCAAAACTTTTTAACGATTTAAATATCATTTAGTAAGCAGTTATTTTAATACGTAAGGTATTTTTCAGGGTAAAAGCTAATATATAAAAAAGTATACTGCATCAATTGAAAATCTTGACTCCCCCCTCTCCGAGTAGAATCAATAGGTCCGAGCTTTTTATTTTATGTTTAATAAGAATCGACGACAAAAGAATTCCTCAGTTTTTGTAACTTTTAAGAAGTAATTAATTTTTTTATATGTTTTAAAACCTTCATAAAAATCGACAACTAAAAAAAAAGGGTCCTTACTTTTAGTAACTGTTTACTTTATAAGTATTTGATTTTTTTCGCCCCTCCTTGACATCATCCTAGAATCGCCCCTGGTTAAAGTTATATATTTTTCTTAAACACAAATAGTTTTTTAGATTTAAATCTGGGCATTTTTAGTTAATTTTAACCCATGAACAGCGTGTTCACTTTTTATGTTATTTTGAGAGAAAAGTGAGCTAGTGACTCTTCGTGGCTTAGCAACCAGAAATTCAGTTCAGGGGGGGGGGATTCAAACCTGCTGCTAGACCCTCCGTAAGTGCAATAAAATGCAAAACAGTTGCATCAAAATTAGTTATTATTTCTAAATTCTGTATTTTTGTAGAAAAAAGATCGAACTTTTGATATGTTTAGTAGTTTTCTCCCAGGAGACACCAACACGTCGTTACCAAGACTTAAAGCCGGACAGACCAATGTCGTGCACACTACATTTCAAAAATTTCACAAAATTCGTCCTTAACTCCAATTGGACTGAATTGTATGCTAGTCTCTAGAGGAAATATAAACATTCCTTTGGTAGGATTACTTGATTCGCCTAGAGTCAGCCGTTCAGATGCTACAATACCAAACGTAAAAACACTAGTGAGACATACAGAAAGAAAATTGCAGTTTTATTTCTAAATTGTTCGCTCTGTATAATCCAGAGAGCAATTTTGGTATCTTGGTTTTTCAATCCCTCGGAGAAACTTTAAGACCACATAAACTATTCCTGCCTCTCATTACTCTTTCCTCAAAAAATGTCATTCATTTAGTTAAGTCTGCCGAAAGGAAAAAATCCGAAAGGACAAATCCAGTTTTTTTTTAATTTGGACCACTTTCGCCGCATTTGAGGTATAGGCATCCTATTTCGAATTTCAAACACCTTTATAATCCCCATCGAACCTCCGTCTCACCTTGGTCAATGGTTACCCTATTTTTTACACCTTTTTTTTTAAGCGACAGCCCGCGCTCCGAGATTTTTGGACGGGAAATCTGTCTTGTTCGAAATTTTTGGAGGGGAAATCCGAAAGAAAAAGCTCCACCTCCGCCATAAAGACCTATTTTTTGAATCATCAGGTTATTAAAAAAAGTATCTATTAAACGCCACTGCTAAGTTATTACAGACTTCACCTAAATTTCGTTTTTTACCAAACGACGCGCCCATTTAACTTCTAGAATTGACTATCGGGCTCATTTCTTTCCAGACGTACCGTTACCGAACTGGAGTGTGCCGAATGTCAAATTTCTAAAAATGTTTAGTCCAGGAACCAAGAAACTGAGCCGATTAACAGAAGTAGTAACGACCCCTGTTACCAAGAATTTAAATTAATTTGATTAAAGCTTTTTTTGAAGATCTTGTCTCAAAATTCAAAGTAACTCGTGATATATTAGAGTCTTGAATAAATGTTGGTGAATAAATCTCCCATCCCCAGTAATCCACAATTACAAGCAAACCTAAAATATATATAAACAGGGCCATAGCTAGAGTCAAGGGATGGGGGGACAATATTTTTACACCTTTTATAAAATTTAATCCGAAGCACATAATAATAATAATACTACATCCTCTTTTTTATCTATCGCCCAGGTAAAGTATTGGATAGATGCTAACAGATAATTTAATTGTGCGTGATTGATAATATGTAAAAAGGATATCTGATATTTTGGCATCGATAATAGTTTTTCCACCGGTTGGTAAAAGAACCTGTTCAGTTGACAGGCGTGTGTCAGGCCAGAGTTATAAATTTCCTTTGATTTAATGGCGCATAAAGCAGTCAACGTAATTGCGGGTTTTCCATGCAACCATGAATCAGCTTTCGAGTAATTTATGTAAAATGGCAAAATTATACACGCCGATTTAATTAATAGCATTTAATTATTGAAATTACTGGATAATTTACTTCGTTTTTATATAACACTCGAAACCGCTTAGCTGTTCGCTATATGGATGTAATTGAGAAATTATTTATTTCACAATATCATAAACCGTATTGTCTAATAAAAATGCTATTGTGTTAACAACAAATAAATGAAACCACCTAATTTTTTGTTCAGCTTTAGCAGTAAGACAAATAACATTAAACAAAATAGCGGTAAACTTGAAAAAAATCTGTTTCATAGTAAAACGTCAAATTCTCTGTGATTAGGACATTCTTGTTACACTTGTATTGTTTTTATTGTTAATTTTAGTGATGCCGCAAGAAGAGACAAAGTTTGTTCTCTCGTCTAGTCTCGTCTTGTCTCGTCTCGTCTCGGCACTATTCAGTCTCAATACTCACGACGAGACGAGTGTCCCTCTTACGGGGGAAGTAAAAAGAGGATTTGCTATTCGAGCGGTATGTATGGATTTATGTGTATGTGTGTCTGCCTATGACTTCCTCTGGAACTACTGAACGGATCTGAATGGGGCTTTGATCATGTTGTAGAGCAGTAATTCGGGGTGAGAGGATTAGTATAAAAATTAACACGCTTGGATATAAGGTGCATTAAAGTAATACGAAATGTGTGCAAAAACGAGAAAAATTTACAAATTTTCTTTGTATCTTTAATATCAATTTTATTACTTTAATGGAAAGTGCCCTCAACAATAATAACAACAATAATTAATGAAGTTCTGTTAGTGAGTACACTTCACTTCATAAGTAGCATACAGTAAAATGAGGTGCATAGACACTTTTCTAAGTTCTTAGTCTGTTATTAAAACTAATTCTTACTAAAAACCGTAAGACTAAGTTTTGACAAAATTTTAAAAAAGGCTTTTTATTAAAATAATGTTATAAAAATTCTATAAAGAAATGAAAGACAATATCTTCTTGTACCTAAAAATACCTAAATAAGCACTTATAACATTAAAATCAAATGTAAAAGAAGTCAATATTTCGAAAATATATATACCCACACGTAGGGTTGCCAACTCTGGAGAATTCCAAAGGAGGACAAAGGGAGATCATATAGTCTTGCATTCAAAATAAGGCCATATATTTCTTTGCCGCATTAACCATTGTTTTACTTCCCTCGAATGTAATCGTGAAAATATCCCACGAGATTTTTTTCAGATTTTCACGTCGTTTCAAGGTCCCTAGATGCCGAAAAACGGGTTTTCTCAATTCTGTCGGTCTGTCTGTCTCTCTGTTCGCCGTATAGCAGAAAACTACGTACCCAATTGACAATTGATAAAATAGTAGCATTTTGGTAGAAATCCAAAAAAAAAATGTTAGAAAAGTATTCCTCGCCGCCGATTTTACATGACAGTGTCATATAAAAGGGGGAGGGGTTAAAACAGAGTCACTTTTATTTAAACTAAATGATAGAAATAGCATAAAGTAAGGACCTTTTCTTCGGAATTGGAGGGTAAACCTCTCCCAGGGCCTGTTTTATGTACAACAAAAATAGAGTAATGGCTTTTTTTTGGTTGTTCATATTATTTACATTCATTTAGGTAAAAACCAAAAACTGAACACTTTTTTTTGGTTGTAGATTTTTATCGTCTCACCCCCCCCCCCCGAAGTAATTTCTATATACCCCACTGTTACATGAAACAAGCTTCTGGAATCCGAAAAGCTTATTCAAAAGTTAAGAAATGTCGGAATGTCTGACATTTAAATATCATGTCAAAAAAACTTTTTGAGGAGCAATTTATATGACAAGACCAAATGATTACCTAATAAAATGTTTAAAAAATACTTAAAATTTTATTTCTTAGAATAAAAAAAGAGAAAACTATTCAATACCCTAATTGATTTTTTTAATAGAGTATTTATGGTTAAGTTATGAAAAATAATAAATTTACAATTTTTTAAAAAAAATGGTGTACTGGAATACTAGTGCACCAGCAGTAATTTTATTTAAGTAGGTATGTAGATATGGACAAAACAAAAGTTGCGGACATGAAAAATGTAAAAAATATGTACCATATACCAATACCATATACCGTAGGTCATTACTCTAGCTAGGACCCACATAGGAAGATTATTTTAAATTAAAGTATTGCAAAAAAAAACCTTTTTACACAATTTCAGATGTTATTTTCATAAATTTTAAAAAATATTGGTTTTATATTGATATAATTGTTATAATACAAATGTAAAGTCTTTTTGACCCAGTCGAACATAGAAACTGTGATAAAAATTCACTTCTTCGCATTACTAGTACAAATTTCAGATTGTCAGCTCAATTTTGATCAAAGAAAATGTATCAAAAGCAAAATGGTCCCCGTCTGCTTTTTTCATAAATATGGTAGTTACTACGATAAGTTGATGGAAAACTGTAAACTAAATTTAGAATAAAGTGCAAAAAATTATTATTTTTTGATGTTTAAAAAATTAATTTAAAAGAGGGAATTCAAAAAAAATATGTGATAATTAGTTTTGATCTGTAAACTTTCCAAAATACTAAAAACAAATTTAAATTTTATTATCTAATATTTTTACGGTTTTGCAGATTTAAGAAATCGTTTTTTACTTATTTATATTAATTGTTTATTTACTGTTTTAGTCCGTCAGGTATTATCTTGCTTAGAGGACCTGAAACAATAGTACTGCATTAAAAGCCTGGATTTCTGTAGGTGATCAATCATTACCTGCTTTTTAAACTTTCCCAGATTTCTCGAAAAATCTCATGATGAACAATTTTCATTAAAACAGTAAAGGGTTTTTAAAGGTTTTTTTACGACCAACAACCGCACAGAAATTGATATTTCTGTTTTCTCCTATTTTGCACAGATGCTGTCTTCTTGTGTTCCTATGCACGCCGTCTCTAAAGCGATTTAGTGCAGCATAGAACCTACGCATGCTTCGACTCTCTAAGTCGAATGACATGCCACTTTATTTGTTGCAATATTTGGATAATTCGGCTTTAGTTCTAACACTCCCAAGGAAAACTGCCTAATGAGCCTTGCCGAGGCAGATACCACGGTCGCAGAATAGCTCCTAGGTTCTAAAACAGAGCGTCATTTTGGTCAGTTCTTGACAGATTGGTGAAGGAGTAATTTCTTATCATGAGTTGTTATATATATATATATATATATATATATATATATATATATATATATATATATATATATATATATATACCATACATATTTTCTATATGGGATTGCTTAGGCAATTGATATGTTATATTAAGTAGGAAACACCCTGTTTATTATGTTTGCAGGTCCGGAAATGCATTTGCATTATATTTTTATATTTTAGCCTCATTATTATCTGTGACGACTACACTTGCATATAACAGCAAAAAGCGTATATCAAATTAGAGAAATTCAACTGTTCGCCGCGAGACATTATTTAATTTACAATATTTAAAAAATAAACATCAGCCCAGTTTAACAGACTGGCACGTTCAAAGAAAATTAAAGCCTCAAACCATAAATAATTCTTTAAGGAGAAATGGGAATAACTGTAAAGCTGGCAACGAAAATAACGATCTTTATCGTATCTATAAAGCCCTGAAGCAGAGTGGCCAGTTGGACAACAACAGCGCAACTATAACCGACAATTTGATCTAAAATTACGTTATTGTTGTAAAGAAGAACTCGACTGACAAGAATAGATTTTAGGTTTAAGTGGACTTTAAATCGATAAGATTTGCGCCGGGTTATACAGGATGCCTCTCAAGTAATCTTAACTCCAACAATGTTATAGCTAATATGAAAAATGTTAAAAAATACTACCAGCTTTGGCTAATCATACTACATATTCATTTTTCTTCAAATTATTGAATTATAATGTTATTCTTCATCAAATATAATATTTCTCAATTTTATAATAAAAATGAACATATAAAAAAATTAATTTATTTACTCAGTCGAACTGAAAAAGTCTTAAATGAAAGCTAGAAGATGTAATCTTAAAAAAAAAACATTCGAAATAAATTAACAGCAATTACCCGTTTTAAATTATATTTATTTTGTGATAACTTTATAAAAATCCTAGAAACTATTTTTTTTTATTTTTCAAGTTATCACCAAACAACTATAAGGATTCACAAAAATGTGTTATTTCTGAATGGTGGTTTTATGCACTAAAGAAGTGGGTAATGGCGAATTTACCGATATTTTTATCATTTTTCAAAACAATTTAATAGGCGGCCATTTTGTATCACCATATTGGAATATTGGACATATTATTCAGAACGACTCGATTTCGCCTACCGAATCCAGCATATGGGAATTAACTGGTAATACTTTAGTGAAAATCCAATTTACATAGGAATGAACTGATATATTTTTGTACGAGTCCAAAGTAACAAAAAAACTACTTATTCAATTTATTTTAAATTTTACCCAAAAACAAGTTTACATAGGTAGAAACTGGTAAAATATTGGTACGAATCCAATATGGTGGAACGAAATGGTGCCCAATAAAAAAAAATATATATATATATATATATATATATATATATATATATATATATATATATATATAATATGTATATATGTAATTCAATGCAGGTCGTGGTATTAGCCAGCGGAGTAGTTGTTTTTGTGATTCCATTTTTTGTATTTGCCCTACACGGGGCTCGCTAGTCTATGTCTTTCTAATAAGAGCGAAATCGCGATCGTCGTTTGACTAAAATGGATCATTGTGTCTGCTGTGATGCAGAACATGTTCCAAACAAGGATCATTTTCTTGTTATGACGTTGGTGTACGTGGAATGAAAACATATATAATATATATATATATATATATATATATATATATATATATATATATATATATATATATATATATATATATATATATATATATATATATATATATATATATATATATATATATATATATATATATATATATATATATATATATATATATATATATATATATATATATATATATATATATATATATATATATATATATATATATATATATATATTATATATTATATATATATATATATATATATATATATATATATATATATATATATATATATAAATACATACATATATATATATATATATATATATATATATATATATATATATATATATATATATATATATATATATATACAGGGTGTTCAGCTAAGGGTGGCTCTCGGCCATATCTCAGAAAGTATTTACGTTAGGTTATCGGGGAAAAAAATTTATTGAGTAAATCGGTAAAAATAAAAAGCTGTAAATTATTTTCGACTTTGTAAGTCTGCCGCTAGAGGGCGCAACACCAACCGTAAAGTAGAAAACACGGTTTTATTCAAAAATACTCCCAATTAACTCTTATGGAAAATACTTTTTTTGTAATCTACTAATAATTCCAAAACTTTTTTCTCTAAATTTTCAAATAAAGGGAGGGGGGAGGGGTAAACATTGGATTCGAAGAAATTAAATAATTTTTGTTTGGATTAACCGATTTTAACGATTTTTTTTTTGTTTTAAGGAGATTATGTGTAAGTTTCTTCGAGAATATTATTATTTAGATTTTATTTTTTTTCCTAGCCGCTAGATGGCTTTTTATGAGAAAGTCGCAAACTTTTGTTATTTTCTCTAAAATTTCACATACAATGGTATTTTTTTCTTTACTTAGAAAAAAAGAACACGAAAAAATACATAAACTGGAGAAAACTGTGGTTTAATATCTTTATTCGTGTCTGAGTTATTTTGAAGTAACTTTATTTTTTGACAAAATGTGATGTCACTCACTTTGAATTTGCTTTCCGCATTTATTAGGTATGCTGTCATCTCATTAAAACTTGGAATGAGCTACGCTGAGCATAAAATTACGCATCAAGTGTGTAAAATGACTATTTTTTAACTAATATGAATATTGTAGCACGAGTCTTAGCGAGTGTCTGAAGTAATTTGTTAATTTGTATTATAAATTTTTGGTTACTCCAGGGACTTAAAAATGAAATTTAAGCGTCTCGAATAGTGCATAAGCGAATACTTTACGTACGGTTGTAGAAAAAAGTATTTTAAAATTTAATTTGAATGCCTAAACCATGAGTAGAGCCGCGAAATCAATTACGTACCTTATTAAAAAATAAATTTAATTGCAATGAAACTATAAAAACTACACATTAAAACAAAATTTATAATAAACTTCTAACATGTTCAAAATGTCTACCATCCATTTGAATACATTCACTGAGTCTATCAAAGGTTGAAAATACAGCGTCTTCCATTTCGGCCTTGGATATGCTGTTGATAGCGTTTTGGATTCGCTGAATCATATCTCCTCGTGTTGTAGGGCGAGTTTTGAACACTAGATCTTTAAGCCTACCCCACAAATAAAAATCAAGGTAGGTCAAATCGGGGGACCTTGGTGGCCAAGGAAATATTGGCCCCCTTCCAATCCAACGATTGGTAAAACGTTCGTCCAAATAATGTCTAACATTTCGGGAAAAATGGGCAGGACAGCCGTTGTGCTGAAACCACATATTTCTTATTACAGCCAAGGGCATATCTTCTAAAAGTCCGGGTAAGTCATTAATTCAATCAATAAACAATTTTTTTGTTAATTTCACTGTTGATCTAAATAAACCACCTGATAATCTTCTTAACTACTATAATAATAATATCACAGGAATTTTTGAGTTTTCGCAAGTGTCTGAGAATGATGTATTAAGAGATATAGATTATTTAATTAATAATTTGTATAATTTTGTCAAAATAAAAAATAAAACTACATCTAAAAATCAATTTGGTCGGTTTGTATTAAAACTATAACCGATAATTTTTTTAAATTGAACTGCAATTTTTAGCCATTTTATTAAATGAAAAGAATTTAAAAATGCTTGCCTATTGGCGACTACAAAAGGTATTTTTCACAGGTTTTTATCACAACACAATTTATTGAAAGTAAGCAAAATTTTGAAGAAAAACAAAAAAAATGCTTTTTTCTTGTCTTGTTTCGCGGCAGTTTTAATTTTTTTTTGACGATACTTTCTGGAACTTTTTCCAATCTTACAGAACCCTACTGTTTTTGGTTGGGTTTTGATTTTATTTAACGATTTTACGAATTTTTTTAGTTCGATAAAAAGGTGTTTTTCATACGAAATATCTAGGAGAACAAAAACCTAAACGCATTTCTGTCGGAAAAATGGTGAGAAAATAGATATTTTTAAGAAAAACTGAGGTTTTTCGAAAATAGTAGGCATCTGATGAAAAAACTAATTAGGACACCGGAAAGTGCTTAAAAAGCTACACAAAATGGACTATTTAGGAAGGGTCCCGGATTATATATAGGGGGGTGCACTAACGAGGTGAAGTTTGCACCAAAGTGCCCAAGAATGGGTACATTTTTAACATTATCTTATATTAGTATATTATCGCTAACTACTCAGCAAGGTTAAAATTCGATTTAAAGAAAAAAGTGCACATATCGCTCAAAAATCGATAGGTACCGATCCATATACGACGCGAAATGATAGGTGGCCTTGGCCTAGGATGTAAATGAAATTTACAGAGATATTTGATATGTCAATTGTGATAGATGTCACCGCTGAGTTGGTTCGTTTAAAGCAAATGTTTCTATGATATTTTTATCGCTCCGATTTATGTTTGTGCATTTACGCGTTAAAGAGTCGTTTTTACGGTTTGTATTTTAAGCTTACGAGTTTAATTGTATGTGCATTTTCATTGCGTTCAGAGAACTCTCTTGTGAGAAGAGAACTGTGTTTTTCACAGAGAATTTGCCTGAGCTATTGAAAAATTAAAGAAAATATTGAAGTGGTTCAATGCATCTGCCCAGGCAACTTCTGTGAAGTAAGCACCATCTCCGTTTTATATTGTAGGTGTTTTGGATGTTATTTTAAAAAAAAAATTAATAATCAAAGTTTTGCAATTAGTAATATCCAAGAATCATATTTTACATATATTTGAAAACGACGTTGTATTTTAACAATATGATGATTATTTATTGTGTTTTGAACCGTTTTTATTTGATTAATAGGTGTAAATTTAAATAAGTTCTTGCCAAAAAGTTATCGACTTTTGAAATTCTCATTTTCGTTACTGTTTTAGTAAATGTTTGAACTGTACTATTAAATTTTGTATAATCATTACCGGAATGGAATCTTTTGTATCTACTTTTATCGATTATTTCCGAAAAATCTTAAAATCGTGCATGTATTATGAGTGGTAGGTACACAGCTTTTCAGAGTATTTGTATCTTATAATGTCTGATCAGATGTACCCATTGGACCGACTAAATTAGGCAGCTTCAAAAACAGACATATACAGGGTGTATTGAGGTACAAGCATTTGGGATCTCGGAAAGAGTAAGAGATACAAGGACGGTTAAATTAGGGCAAAGCTGCGTAATTTAATGACGGAGAATAATTAGTTGACAAAGTTGCTGCATTTGAAGAGATATTACAAAATAAATGTTACATCTGTATAGCAACTTTCCTTATCTACAAGATCGTGCTCAAATAAAAACGTAAGCGTTTGGTTGGAAAACTGGTTATGGCGCCGAAAAGTACTTAAAAAGATACACAAAATGGACGGTTTAGGAAGGGCCTTGGAATATGTACAGGAGTTGCAATTACGAAGTGAAGTTTGCACATAAAACTGTTTTTTTTCTTTAACTTTTAAACTGCTTAAATTTTTTAAATACGGTTTTCAAAATTCGATGTAACTTTTAGGGGAGTAATTTATTTTGAAGAAATATTGTGACAGCTCTCAAAAAAAATTGTTTTTTTTCCCTGTAACTTCTGAACTACTTAAAAATTTTATATACGGTTTTCACAATTCTATGTAACTTTTAGGAGAATCATATATTTAAAATTTTTGTGACATCTATCAAAAAAAAATGAAAATTTCATTTTCGAATACGGTAGGTAAGTACGTTTTATTGAGGTAATTAAAAAAAATTGACATGTCAAACAAAAATTATTTTCCTCATAATTTTTGAACTGCTTTTAGATACGTGTTTCACAGTTTGTTGTAACTTATAATGTCGTAATTTATTTTAGAGAAATATTTTTGCAGCTGTCCAAAAAAAACGTCTAGGATTCCTAACATATATATGCCTAACCCGATGTATCGCACTAGCAGACGTTTGTTAATCAAAAATAGCCGTCAAGGTTCTGATAATAGTAAAATAGAATCGTTGTTGTTGTCACACACTTAGTTTTCGATTCTAGACTAGACACCTAAGGTCACACACACGACTAATACACGTACCCAGAGTCAACAGGGACAACCTAACATATTACTTGTTATAATGTTAAAATGTTATAATTCATTCCCATATTTTTGACCAAGATTTGAGGTCAATCAGATAAGTAATTTTTTAGCTATGCCGTGAGCAGACAGACAGAGCGACGGATTGAGAAAATATGTTTTTTGGCCTCTAGGACGTACGCGGGAAATAAAAGCAGTAACAATAAAACGCAAAAGCTATATATAGTTTTCTTAAAAGATACGTCTTTGTTAAAAACAAAACGTTACAATTTGCTTAACCAATATAAAATTAACAATGAGACAGGTCAGGATCGACATTTAATTTCACTGGTACTTCAAGAAAAACAAGAATCAATAAATTTGCTGGCACTCATATTGTTGCCCTTAGTGGCGTAACTACACCCCCGCCCGGGGGGGGGGGCTACGAGCTCAAAAGGCCCGGCGATCATTACAAATGAGATGAAGGGAATTATGAGAGTATGGATGTCCTTTTTTTCAGTCATCGTATATTTCTCGGCTATTTATTGACAAGTAAAGGACTTTTTTTTGTCATTAGTTATTTTTCTGTTGTGAGAGGGGACCCTTTACCGAAAATCGCGGGGGGCCAAAATTTGTAGCTACGCCACTGGTTGCCCTTTCTAGTTCTGTACCGACTTTTGGGTGTAAGTTTATACCGTCAAAAATCTAAAATCCCCATTTTCAATAAAGATAGAAAATCTGAAGGGACGTATTAGTAAATCATCGGCAATAGCAGCACAAGTGTGGGCATTGTGAGAGGAACATGCGAAATGCAAGTCCGTCGTGTGGGGCCCCGCAAGAGATGACAACGACAGTTTATCAATATGGTCGACCAAGTGGAACCGAGCTCTTATTCATTGATGGCGTAGCCTATAATTTGTCTGGACCTGCATTTGACGTTGTTAATCACAACGTATCGCCACATGCGGATAAAAATTCAAGTTTTTGTTTGCCCAAGAACATAGAGATTTGTTTTGGCATTAACCCCCGCGTTGCGCTATGCAGTGTCAAGGTACTGACATGCAACGAATTTTTGTACATTTTTGTATTATAAAAACCCTGAAATTAACTCATTTACTGATCTATAATTTTGCGCACTAGAATTAGCTTCTTTTGGAAACTATGATGTTTTTTATTAAAGTTGCAGGTAATTTTTTTTCTGCTTACCTCCTATACTATTCTTTAATTACCTTTTTCATGTAATCTTCAACACACATAACTTTTTTACTGCAGAGAAACATAATATTTATTATATACAGTGTCCTCGATAAAGTCCGTCTCATATGGGAAATTTTTTTATTAGCCGATTTAAGCAAATTTTAATTGTATGGTTAATAATAATTAGTAGCTGGTCCGACAGACCTTGTTCTTTCCGGCAGAATGAGTTCCAGTAGAATTATAAGAATATGGGACGCATTCACCACATCGTGCAGAAATGTTATTGAAGAAAAACATATTGGTTTTATAGAAAAAATACATAATAAACCAATACAAAACATAGTGTTGAAAGGTCTCAGTAACCAGACGATCTTTTCAAAAAATCATCATAATTGGTGCAGTACAACTCTCTCACGAACTTGCTAAAAAATCTCACTTAGTGTTTTAAATATATAGATTACTAATAATACGAAATGACGTATCCGAAAACGATTTAACTTATTAACTAAAAATAAAAAATCAATATATTGCCCTGCACCCGAAGCTTCCCTCGTAACGAATACCAGACACAGATAACACAGTTCATATATGCATATAGTTAGTTATTTGGTAGTAATTTTATACATATTACATAAACTGTGTTATGTTTTACTTTTTTGCCAAGAAGCGGAGAGCTTTATTAAAAATACTATTTTTTTTCTTTTATTAAGAAAAGTGAAATATATTAAAGTTATTTATACAATATCTATAAACTTAAATAATATGCATATATATGTGTGATAGAATTTGTTACTAGGAAAGCTTTAAGTAAGTGCTACTTTTTAAATTTGTTTTCCTTGATATTTATTTTCTATTAGTTCTTTACTGTTTTTGTTACATTTTTATGTTTTGTTTATCTAGTCGAATCCACCGTTAGCAACTTTTATTTGTCAAGATCTTTAAGTCCAAATCTTATAAACATACATATATCATCATTCACTTACCATACCTACGCAAATAAAACCACTGCTTCCATTTTCAAGAATACTTTTTTACTTCCTTCGTAGAAGGAAAGTATTGTTGATATTTTTACGTTTCATGGTCCCTAGATGCCGAAAAACATGTTTTTCTTAATTCCGTCGGTCTGTCGCTGCATAGCTAAAAAACTACTAACTTCGATAGATGTCAGATTGATTTCCAATTTTAGTCAAACATGGGAATGTACCTGGTAGAGAAAAGTAGCCAAATATCGGATAGGCTCCTAATATCGCACACTACCTTATTTCATTATTCTAAGCCTTGCCATCTGTCCGCGGTGGCAGGCTAGTAGCTTTTGACATCTACGAAATATCTAGTAGAGAGACGCGAGTGTCGTTTCTACTGGACATTTTTCCTTGTCTGTGGTTAGTTTAGCCGAACAGCAAGTTTTTAAACGTCACTTCAAATTGCTGTTTTTTTTGCGAAAGTGTGCAGTTATCAGAGACTCTCTGAGTGCGATTATATCAATAAGGTATGTAGGATCTTTGTGGTATATAAATATTTTTAGAAAAATATCCTTTGTTGTCGAAACTTCGTGATACATTTTTGAGGTTAAGTTGCCTATTACCGCACAGTTAGATATCCCCACTATCGCATATATCCGATATTAGGAGACCATTTTTTAAGTTAAAATATTTATTTTTTCAGATGGCCCAAAGAAAAAAATGGGATGCCGATTCCATGAAAGCAGCTATCAGAGCTGTAAGGAATAAACAGATGGGTTACTTAAAAGCATCGAAGTCGTTTGGCGTACCTCGAAGTACTTTAGTCGACTACGTCAAGGTCGTCAAGTCCGGGAAGAGTGCGGATGAAATAGCGACAACATTAGGCCGAAACCCCACGTTAACAAAAGAAATTGAAGATTTATTGGTTGAGTACTGTTTTGATATGGAAAAAAGGTTCTATGGTCTGACTGCAGTTGATATTAAAAGACTGGCTTTTCAGCTAGCGTTAAAGAATGGACTGCCACATCCATTTTCACAAAATAGGGGATCTGCTGGTAAAAAGTGGCTTAAATTGTTTTTAAGCCGACATCCGGAGCTACGATTTAGAAAACCACAAGGTGTATCTGCAGCAAGGGTGAAAGGGTTTACAAAAGAAAACTGCGATTCATTTTTTAAGCTATTAGAATCTGCCCTTGAAAAAATTAAAATGCAGCATAAACATACGAAAGTATTAAGCCTACGAGGAAAAAAGCAAGTGGGTGCCCTTACAACATCAGAAAGGGGGGCACTTGTGACAGTAGTGACCTGCATGAATGCGACAGGTGTGTACGTTCCCCGATGCTTATTTACCCTAGGAAAAACATGAAACCGGAATTGCTTAATGGAGCTCCACCAGGAACGGTTGCAAAATGTCATCCATCTGGATGGATGCAACAAGATATTTTTACATCCTGGCTTCATCACTTTATAAAGCATGTAAAACCGTCTGAGGAAGATCCAGTCGTTTTAATTCTCGATGGCCACTACTCGCATACTAGAAACATTGACGTGATTAACCTAGCCAGAGACAGCTATATTCACATAGTTTGTTTGCCTCCACAAAGCACTCACAAATTACAACCTCTGGATGTAGCCTTTATGTCTCCATTCAAGACATATTATGCGGTGGAAATAGAAACCTGGCTAAAGCATAATCCGGGCAGAGTAGTAACTGCATATCAAGTGGCAGAGTTGATCGGAAGAGCCTACTTACGGGCCGCTAGTGTGGAGGTTGCAGTGAACGGATTCCGAAAATGTGGTATCTTTCCATTAAATAAAAACGTTTTTAGAGATGACCATTTTGTCATACATTTAAGAACTGAAAGAGATGCTTTTCCTGAAACTGAAGACACTGGTGGCGACGTTAGCACTGATGACGATGTTCCGTTATCTACGCTAGCTAAAAAGCTTCGTCCGGAAAATAACATAGGAAGACTATCCTTACCAAGTTGCTCATCGACTCCAACATCTAATAGAGTGCTTGTTAAACCAGCTGAAATAAGTCCTTTGCCCACATGCTCTTTTCAAACTTCCAATAAAGGAAGAAAACGTGGTTCGGCCGCGATCATAACTGAGTCTCCATATAAAAAGCAACTGGAAGAGGATATAGCCAGAAGGAATTCAAAGACTAAGTTTGTCACTAAAAAAATTTCAGTTCAGTTAACCAAAAAAGATGATAGAAAGAAAAAAACAAAACGAATTGATAAGAATATTAGCTCATCAAGTGAAGATGATGATGCGGAAATAGAATTCATAGACACTAGTGACGATAATGATGTGGATAACGAAGATGCCGAATGCTTTTATTGTTTAAACTTGTATTCTCAAGACACTAGGGGAGAATCATGGATTCGATGCACTATGTGCTTTCGTTGGAGCCATGAGGTGTGTGCCGGGATTGGAAAACATAAAACATTTGTTTGTGAATTTTGTTTTGATCAATAAGTTGTACTGTTCTTTAAAATCCAACAATATTTTTTTATACTAAATATGTGCCATTTCAATAATAAAAGTGTTTTAAAAATATTGAGTCGCTTTATTTGGTTTGGATGTTCCTAATACCGGACAGTGCGATATTGAGAACCCCTACTATCCGATATTAGGATACCTGTTTTAAAATTATGTGTTTTACACTATTATAGTAGTTTTTACTTTTTTTCAAAATTTTTGAAAATTCGGTTATAAAGCACTATCGAATCAAAAAAGGGAGGCTTTCTACATAAATTTTATAAAAGAAAACTCTGCTGTAGTTAACCGATCGGATTTTACAAGTTAAAAGGAAAAAGTATCCGATATTTGGCTACTTTCCTCTAATATTTTGGTAAAAATCCAATATGCCGGAACAGGATGGCGGTCTAGTGAAACGTTAAAAAAAGTATTACTAAAAAAACTAATTATCCAGTTTACTTCAAATTTTGTAGTACCAATTCAAGATGGCAGAACAAAATGGCGGTCAAATATTTTTTTTTTAAATTAACGTACAAAAATTTTTTTCAATTAACTTTAAATTTTGTAGAAAAATTAAATGTGATATAGGGATAAACTGGTACGAATTCAACATGACCTAACAAAATGGCGGTGTGTGTCAATGTAAAATCTACTTATCGAATTTATTTTAAATTATGCCCAAGAATCAGGTATAGCATAGGTAGAAATTGGTAAAATATTGGTAGGAATCCAATATGGTGGAACAAAGTGGAGCCCAATAAAAATGTTTGAAAAGACAGTAATCACTATGTACTGAACTAAAGTAGCCCACACTTCACTATTCCTAATAAAAGGAAAGATTCATAACTAGGGAAGTTCCGGATAAAGAAAATTTACCGATTTTTTAATTTTGTTTTTGTTTATTTTTTTAATTGCAAAACACTTTCCTTATTAACTTTATCCAAAAATACACTGCTTCATCATCGAAACGCATAAAAGACATTTTAGACTTATTTTTAAACTCATGTATCCGAAAACAGAAAAGATATCTAAATGCTGATTTTAAGTGCCATTGTTTGATAAATAATAAAAATAATTCAACTTTAAAACTGAAATAAAATTTAAATGGATTTGTGAGAATTACCATAATGTAAACAAAATTAAAATATTAATAAAAATCCCCGTGAAGATTTTAATACTATTTATACCAACCAACAAGTTTTAGATTATTATTTAATCTTTTGTTAGATATAAAAAAGCTTTACACTAGTTCTATGTTCGTTGAAATCTGATCTACTAAAAGAAAAGATGTAAGTGTGTAGGAGCTGGAATCAATTCATCCTAATAAAGTCCGAAGGATGCTCTGTCAGTAAACTTAGTCAATAACACCTCACTATTCCAAGCAGAAGTTCATACTATCGAATTGTGCTAGAGCGAGTCATTGTACATCCAAAACAGTTTGGAACTGCCAAATGGTACTTGTTGGCCTGGGGAGCATCAATAAAATCGGATACCAGGACATGCGGGTCTGGAGGAAAATGAGTCTGCGGACTTTCCAGCAAAGGAAGAAGCAGAGACAAGATTCGTGGGACCTGAACCAACTTTAGGAGTAGCCCACGAAACGGCCAAACGCGCAATTTTGGACTTGGTTAAGGAAAAAGCTAATCTCTATTGGCTTGGACTGCCAGGTCTGTTCCTTGCAAAGGCATTTATCCCCCTTCCCATGAAGAAGAGGATAACAGAAAGTCTGTTAAATATGAACAGAATTAAGCTCAAAACAAAACAGCATATAGACTGGCTGTTGTGGTCTAAGGCATCACATGCACAGGATGGGGCTTGAAGACGAATCCAAGGGCCGCCTATATATGGAGGATGACGAGAGAGCTGTGTGAATGCCTGGCAGCTATCAGGATCAGGTTCTCCATATTTGATAGGATATTTGATATTCTGCTGACCGATCATCATTATTTTTTGTAAATACAAAAATGCTGAAAAATAAACAAAAGGCGAGATTTCTCTACATTTGGAATATGTTAGAGACCAAACCAATGTGTAAAAACTGTAAATTGTAAAAAAATACATGATCATGGACAAAACGGACGTTACTGCAAGGACAATTCGTACAATATTAGCAAATATAATAAAAATAATAAAGCGAACTTCCGGTTAAAACGAACCTTTTTTTTCTTCGAAAAATCATCGATAAGTCCAATACATTTTTTTACAGTTTATAACGTTCCCGCTTAAAGCTAACTTCCGGATACAACGATCCTATTTTTGATGATATAAATATTTGTTTCCTCTTATAACGAACCTTTTCAATCTTGTAAAGTAAAATACGCCGCATGTAACAACAACGGAGAACGAACACGCCGTTTTATTGTTTAAATAGTTTAGATGATAAATGTTAACTCATTCTGCCGCTACTACGAAGCTCGCTTGTGTACTTCAAGTTTTAAATAACAAAATAATCGAAATTATTTGTGAAAAAATAGAAGGAAATATTTAAAACATTTATCAGTTTAGAATTATTATAAATTCGCAAATTAATTCGATAATTTGATCGCATATCACATGCTCCTATTTACTGATCTTCGCGTCGGCGCCTTTGCTAGGGGATTTACCGACTACACTTTCCCGACTTTTGCTGAATATCGCAGCTCATTTGCTTATTCGGTTTGTCTAGCCTGTTTTGTATGTGTATTTTTGTTGCACGGATTCCTGTAGTACAGTAAGTGAAAAAAATCACATTTTTTTTATTGATTTACGCATATCAAACATTTTAAAATGGAAATACAAAAACGTAAAACTTTTACATTGAAGGAAAAGTATGAGATTATAAAAAAAATGTAAAGTGGAGTGAAACAATCTGACGTTTGCAAAGCATTAGATCTTACGAAATCTACCCTTGCGACGATTTGGAAAAAGGGGCACGATATTTTGTCAGCATACAACAATACAAATGTTAGATGCAAGAAATTGGAAACATCTGCGGATCAAGAGGTTGACAAAGGACTGTTTAAGTGGTTTACCCAAAAACAACAAGAGAATGTTCCTATAACTGGTAGTTTTTGCAAAAAAAGCCAGTGAAATGGCTATCAAGATTAAAAAAAATTGAGTTTAAATGTTCTAGAAGTTGGATAGAGAGGTTCAAAAAGAGGAATAATATAACCAGTGGGAAAATTGTGGGAGAGTTCGCCGGAGCATGAACCTTGTCGCAAAAAAGATATGTAATTTTATAATGAATTTCTACCTACTTCACCAAAAAAAATAAATGCAAAACTTTGACACCCTGTATCTCAGAATCATTCTAATCAGTAAGGCGTAGACCTGCATTAAATCAAAAATTCACCGAGAGCCGTCTGAGAGGTCGTTTGTAAAGTATTTATTTATTTATTTATTATTAATTTGTCATACATTATTCTTAATGAACATCGACATTGTCAATTCTATATTAAAACTATTCATTTAAAAAAAGGACAGTAACAACTTATAAACTAACACAAAAAATGTTTAACTAATTTACATAAAATTCGTTATAAAAGCTATACTAGAATTACAGTTAAAAAAAAAACTTATGAACTAACACAAGCCATTTGAACTAATCTACATAAAATTCATTAAGTGAATAATATTCTTTTTCCAGTAGAAACTTTTTTAGGGCTGACTTAAACCTAACATTACCCTGAACTTCTTTAATTTCTACTGGTAATGCATTATAGACCCTAATACAAGACATCAAAGGTCCCTTATCAAACAATGCTGTACGATGAGCTGGTACACTAAGATAATTCCTTCCCCTAGTGTTCAAATTATTAGAATAGAAGCCATTAGTGGTGAACAATTCTAGATTATTTCTGGTAAATACAGCACAATTGTAGATATACAAACAGGGGACTGTTAAAATTTCGAGCGTTTTAAAAACTCCTCGACAACTTTGGCGATATTGCAAACCCATAATTGCCCTTATGATTCTTTTTTGCGCTATAAAAACTCTAGATGAATGGGCCACAGAGGACATATACCAGAACATCACACTATACGCAATAACTGACTGAACAGAGGCAAAGTAAAAAACACGCATACTATTCACATTTACATGGTTTGTTAGGTAACGAATCACATAGCAGGCCACACTTAGTTTTGACACAATCGAATTCACCTCATTTGTCCAAGCCAAATCTCCATCCAAAAATACACCCAGAAACTTCGCTGAGCTCACCTGTTGAAGACTCTTATGTTGTACTCTCACATACAAAGATTCAGAGACAGTGTTATACCTGAACAAAATGACTGATGTCTTGGATGTATTTACGGTGAGGTTATTATCTTGACACCAATCATAGACCGTCTGAGCAATGTCTGATGCTTTCGGCGACAGTGAAGTAATTGCAGGGACAGACACAATACATGAGGTATCATCTGCAAATTGTACGAGGGAACTTATATTTATCTTTAAGTGCATGTCGTTGGAGAATATAAGAAACAAAATGGGACCCAGAATTGAACCCTGTGGGACCCCCCTGCTCATTCTAACTGGCTCAGATAGGGAATTCATTCCATTAGTTGGTGAAGTAATGGAAATTTTAAAAGATCTATCAGTTAAGTATGACTTAATTAATTCATTGGCAGGCCCACGCACTCCAAGGCATTCTAGTTTATAGAGCAACAGTTCGTGGTCAATAAGATCGAAGGCCTTACTAAGATCAAAGCAGATGGCTGACACCTTTTCACCGCGGTCCAAGGCCTCAATGGTGGAATTTAAAGCCTGAAAAATGGCTGTAACAGTAGACTTTTTCGGTAAAAAGCCATGTTGCCCTATATAGAACAGATCAAACCTGAGAAAATAGTTTAACAATCTCAAATATATCACCCTTTCAAATACTTTAGAAAAAATTGGCAGCAACGAAACTGGTCGATAGTTGTTTATGTCCTGCTGATCTCCTTTTTTGTAAATGGGTACTATTTTGGCCATCTTGAGGAGGTCTGAAAATTCGCCCTTAACAAAGCTGTTGTTGATTATGTTAGTCAAAGGAAAGCAAACCGAATCTGCAACCTCTTTTACAACCACAGACGGTATCTCATCCAACCCTGATGAAAACTTGGTAGGTACTAAGGCTATTATACGACGTATTTCTTCTGGAGTAGTGGGCTCTAGGTAGAAGGAAAATGGCATGATCGGAAGATTAGGCATGTCTTGCCCAGTGCCACCATCAGCATTACTGACAACATGATCAAAGTGAGAAGCAAACAAGTTAGCAACAGTCTCAGGATCAGACACAATTTCATCCCTGTACTGCAGTTTTACTTCACCTATTTTCCTATTTTTGTGTTGAATGTTATTAAATACTTTCCAGGTAGCCTTTGTTTTATTATTTGAATTTACTATTATATTATCATTATAGCTTTTTTTATAGTTCCCTATATATTTTTTATAAGATCTCCTTTCATTTTTATAATTCCTAAGTAAATCAGAATTCTTTGTTTGCTTATATAGTGAATACATATCCCTGAGTTTCTGTCCCCACCCCTTATCTCAGAGGTAACCCAAGGCTTAGCTGAATCCTTTAACCTAATATTTTTTATAGGAAAGCACATATCAAAGTAGTATTTAAATATATTATAAAAGGCTTGATATTGTTCATTTGGATCTGTCATATGGTAGATTTCCAACCAATCCTCAGCGCCCAAGTACCACTTAAATTCATAAGTTGCCTCCTCACTAAACGACCTCTTTATATGGAATTTCTTAGAACCATCACAATCCATATTTGTGGGTATATTGATCATAAGAGCATAGTGGTCAGAAATGTCAGTATACCATACCCAATATGTAATCCTTATTTATATTTGAAAAAATGCTATCCAACTGAGAGGTTGTGTCAGGAGTGACCCTAGTCATGCCCCTTACATCTGGTTCGAGACTAAAAGAAAGTAATAGGTTGGATATATCGATTGCACCAGTGTCCTGTAGGTCAAATCTAACATTAAAGTCACCACAAATGACAATATTTCTCTTTATGCTAAAAATCTCGGACATAAGCAGATTTAACAATTCCAAGAAGATATTGATATCACCGCTTGGTGCTCTATACAAAGAAACAATCACATAATTCACATTACTTATGACAATTTCCATACAACAAAACTCACAATGTTTGTCAATAGGCTTCACCCTCGTTAACAGTTCCTTAAATAATACTGTCTCTCTAATGAATATAGCGGTGCCTCCTCCCCTGCTTTGTGTGCGACATGTGTAAGTTACTAAATCATATTTTTCCAAATTAAAGTTAATAATCTCATTATTCACAAGCCAGTGTTCATTTAAACATAATATCATTGGCTTATGTTCATTCAAAAATATTTCTAGTTCTAAGATTTTATTTCTCAGACTTCTTATATTACATTAATGTGATTATTTGCCCACAGTAGGGCATCTCAAAGTTACTCCTAAAAAATTACCAGATTGATCTTTTTCGTCAAAAGCGATCTGATCAAGCAAGTTAGAGTCGGAAGCATCATCATCTGGTGAAGCCACATTGACACAAGTGTCCACCACTATAAAAATTAATTAAGTTCTTATTGCTAACCTTGCTGATGCTAAACTTAATTACTTGAACTAATTCAATGCACAAATTATTTTTATGTAATTTATTTCCTCTTTTAGAATTAGCATCAACAAAGCCAACACAATTCTCTGGAACCCTTTTTATTCTACAAATAAGGTTATTTAGTTTATTGTTATAGCCATATATCTTGCTATTAACATGAACATCAAACAAGTATGGTACAGATAAAAACACTGAGTCGGTATGAGAACAGTTTCTAATCACATTTAAAACAGACTTTTTGAATAAATAATTAAGAAAAAAACGCATAGAACGAAAGCTAGACCGTGTCAAAATGGAGCAAACCTCAGGAGCAGCCATGGGATCTCCACTGTCACCGGTGGTAGCCAATATCTTCATGGAAGCTTTTGAGGAGGAAGCCTTAGAGTCGTCTCCACTAAAACCAAAATCATGGTTCAGATATGTAGACGACACTTTTGTAATATGGCTAGAAACCTCCCTGGGTTGCTTGATCATCTAAATCAACAACATGCTAACATAAAATTTACAATGAAAATTGAATCAGAAGGCACGATTCCCTTTCTAGATGTTCTTGTACAAAGGAAAGGGGATAGTTCCTTAGGACACTCTGTATATAGAAAACCAACGCATATGAACAGGTACTTAAATGCAAATTCCCATCATCATCCAGCACAAAAGCAATCAGTCATTAATTCATTGGTTTACAGAGCTCTCGCGATTTGTGACCAAAATTCTTTACAATCAGAAACAGAGGAACCCACTCAAGCTTTAAGAGGAAATGGATATTGCACTGATGATATTAGACCATCAATTAGAAAATATAATAATCCTACTCCACGCAATGATACTAATAAGGAATTACCGATAGGAAATGTAGTTCTTCCATTTATACACGAAACTACAGACAAGATTGCAAGGTTACTTCGCCGGTCCAACGTACGTACAATCTTCAACACACACAAGAAAATTGGACAATGTTTGAGATCGCCTAAGGACATTATTCCTTTTCAAACGGAAGGAGTATATGCAATTCCTGTGGTGATGTTTATATTGGAGAAACTGGACGATCCATATCAACTAGGCTTAAGGAACATGAACGATGTATCAGAAAGAAACAAATTGTACAATCTGCTGTGTCTGAACACCAACATTCTACTGGGCATCTCATAAATGTAAAAGAAACCAAAGTTCTTGCATCGGTTTCGGAACTCTATAAACGCAAAATTAGAGAATCTATTGAAATTTATAAGCATCCTAACAATTTTAATAGAGATACGGACTTCAGTCTACATCATACGTGGAAACCGATCGTTACACCGAGTCACGCTCCGGTAAACACAGGTCAACTATAAATAGCCGACCTGGGTCTCTCCGAGCTCATTCAGTGTTCCGATATCGTAAAGTGAAGATCCCTGAAGAAACGTCGGAAAGTGATTCCATTTTGACACGGTCTAATCCCAAGAACCATGATTTCTTAAAACAACTCATTTAGATGACGATTTAATTACAAATAAAACGTTTTATAAAGATATGCTTGTTAAGTGACAAATGTCAATCAGTTTGGGAAAAAGCACGAGGATAGGACATTTGCCTCCGTATTCACTAAAAATGTTTGAAAGTTAGACCAGATCTAATTGCCATGACAATTGAAACTGTTAGCTCGTCAGTTGTGTTTTGAGTATGTCACTGTCATTTTGTAATGTGACATTTACGAACAATTGTTTGTCCAACTGCTGCTTATGTCATTTTAAACCTACAACTGTCAAATTAGACGGTCTAAATTTAAACCTCTTTAATGAATACGGGTGTCGGTTTGTATACACAAAATTGAAAATTAAATAATGTTTCTCTTTTATACTAGTAAACAAATTGACGAATATGAAAAAATATTAGAATATTTTTTAAGCAAAAACAAATGCTAATACATTTTCCCACAGCATTATAACTAATATACGATCAACATTACAAATATAATAAAAGATATCCTATCTATTTCACTTTGGGCTATTAATTTTTGCTTCCCTCTGTAACAGCCCATATATCGAATTATTAATATACTAAGTATATGACCTATACGGGACATGTAAACGTCATTTATTGAACAGATACATAGCAATGTTGTTTTTCTTTTCGATTCTTGTATCAACCTCTCTGTCGCTACCTTCCTTCAGTAGCATATTTAGAGAGGTCTGGACGCCCCAGGAGGTCTTTTGAATGTTTCATTTTTTCTGAGGCCTGGACCCCCCTCCCCCGGAACTTTTATTATATTAAGTAAATGAATAAGCTTGTATAAAGATGAGGACTTTCTTTTTAGTCATCAACAGAAATTCAAAAATTATGGACACGCGCCACTCCTAGAACGAAATCCTGAACACGCCGCTGGCGTTTTGAGTTCTCAGTAATTTCCTCAACGATGAAGGCCTTCATTTGGTCAACAAAAAAAACCTTGATATTTCTTATGTGACCTTTGAAATCTTGTCGAATAAGCCGATCGTGGTCCATTATATTGAATATAACATATTATGTTCCACTGCTTTACTTATGAAGCAAATTTTTATTCCACTTATCATTGCTGGATTGATTTGTTCATATTAGAACAGTTCGAGATGCATCTCGTAGTGCTATATCGATCTTTAGGTATATTGCAAAATACGACATTTATACCATATACTTTAATTTTATTGGGTAACTATTTAAGCCTATATCTTAGCAAATGATGCAGAGAGGTAAGATTATTTTTAAGTTCGTTTTAATAAGGTTTTTATTTTTTTTTCTATTTTTTAAAATTAAATTAAGAGAAACGACCCTTAAAATATAAATATAATCAGCATCAAATATAATTAATCTCAAAAAATTATTTCGGCTTGATGTTTTATTTTAAGATTTTTTATGTTCGGCTTTGGGTTCAAGTAGTAAATGGACAATATGTTGACAATTCCCTTGTAACAATCACCAAATATCTATAATTTTACTGTTTACTGTAATAACTAAAAAATATTGATATACAAAATTATCAACCATTAGTTAATAATACATTAAAAACTAAAATAAAATTAAAAGAGTGTTTGGAAACATAAAGTTCTTTAAACATAGAAACCAAGCCTTTGAACAAACAGGTGATATATTTAAAAAGTCTTTGATCCTATGCCGCTGGTCAAATATTTAAATTTTCGGTGTGTATGATTATTTAAATATGCAGCAAGCAGTTATAGCTTTTAAAATGCTAATAATCTAGTGAAGTTGGCTGATTACTAAAATAAACAGTGGAAATAATTGTGGAAATAATCAGATGTGATTTAAACTGTTAAAAAATAGCAGAGCTAGGATTTCTTTGTCTTATAAATGGCTTTGTGTCACATTAATTGCTAGCTAGATCTAACCGTTATCAAATGGAACTTGAAACTTATTTCAGTACGCATTTCATTTTTGATAAAGCGTAAATAATATATTACAGTGTATAACGAGTTAAAAAAAAAACAACAATGTGAATTGTGAAAAGGAATTTTCGATTTCTATACTTTTTCTACGACTGCATTCGAAGCGTTCTCTGTTCATTTCTTTCGCTCTTTAGTCTATTACATTGCGCTCGCATGTGTCAAAGTTTTCGACTTATTTGTAAAAATCAGATGTGATTTAAACTGTTAACAAATAGCAGAGCTAGGATTTCTTTGCCTTATAAATGACTTTGTATCACATTAATTTCTAGCTAGATCTAACCGTTATCAAGCGGAACTTTAAAAGGAATTTTCGATTTCTGTACTTTTTGTACGACTGCATTCGAAGCATTCTCTGTTCATTTCTTTCGCTCTTTAGTCTATTACATTGTTCACGCATGTGTCAGAGTTTTCGACTTATTTGCAAAAATTGTCATAGATGCAAATTAAATGGAGGCGAAATAATGAAACTGGAAAAAAACTAGTAGGTTGTCAGGTCATTTGTTAATTCTGTTTCTTCATCTAACATTTTGTTACAGATAATTTTTTTTTGTTTGACCTTTCCGTAGTTGTTTCGAGTTGTTCAATGATGGTTGAATTCACAAATCAAGAATATGCAGAAATGCATTTCATTTATGCACTGCCGATGGCAATTGTTATAAAGCCAGACGACTCTATGAACAGAGATATCCAAATCGAAAGATGCTCAATCGACAAACATTTGCAAAGGTTCATAATCGGCTTTGTAAAAATGGATGGATCATTCAAGAAATCCACTCATTTAATAGGAGCAAATAGAACCGTTAGGACTCCTGAAGTCAAGGAATATATATATATATATATATATATATATATATATATATATATATATATATATATATATATATATATATATATATATATATATATATATATATATATATATATATATATATATATATATATATATATATATATATATATATATATATATATATATATATATATATATATATATATATATATATATATATATATATATATATATATATATATATATATATATATATATATATATATATATATATATATATATATATATATATATATATATATATATATATATATATATATATATATATATATATATATATATATATATATATATATATATATATATATATATATATATATATATATATATATATATATATATATATATATATATATATATATATATATATATATATATATATATATATATATATATATATATATATATATATATATATAAATATCAAGTACTTTCTTGAGGTTAGGTTCGTGGATTGAAACAAAAAAACTTTAATTGACGTTTCGCCTGTCCATTCCATATATATATATATATATATATATATATATATATATATATATATTCGGCAAGCCATGTGGTTTATGCACGATGGGTGTCCGGCTCATTTTAGTCGAAATGTGCGTCAATATCTGGATCAGACTTACGAAAATCAGTGGATTGGTAAGGGCGGACCACTTCAGTGGCCAGCTATGTCGCCAGACTTTAAATCTTTATCATTTTTGTATATGGGGTTTTCTCAAATGCCATGTGTACTCCGTTCCAATACAAACGCTTGAGCAGCTCTGATTGCGAATTCAAAATGCCTGCAATGAGTTCAAACAAATACAGAATATTTATAGACTTATCAGACGTTCTCGAAAAAAAAGAATTACATTATGCCTACAAACTAACGGTAATTACGTGGAGCAAATAGAGTTTAGAATAATTCATGCTTTCCTTTCTTTTTGTATTGTCTTGAAATAAATACACCTTAGTTTATTATTATTAAAAAATTTGTTTTCCTTGCATCGACGCATAAACTTGCAAATTGCTCGAGAACGGTTACCTCTAATGTTCTTGAGTAAGTATAGCTTTTTTGTTTAGAAAAGGTACAAGAATAATATTTATTCGTAAAAAACCCAGAAGTGCATCATCAAAAAAGTTAGGGCAAATTTACATAAATAATAATAGCGTACGTAGCGCCCTCTAAGTGTCACATGAAATCTAATACCAAATTATGATTCCTCACCCAAAAGATACCCTGGATGCCCAATTTCGTGAGAAAATATATATATATATATATATATATATATATATATATATATATATATATATATATATATATATATATATATATATATATATATATATATATATATATATATATATATATATATATATATATATATATATATATATATATATTATATAATCGGTATTATGCAAACAGCGGAGGTCATCGAATAAATCCTTAGGACCACCCCCTACGCGTTAACACAAGACACAACGCAATGAATGGCCGCTCAAGTGCCAACATTTGTTCAAAAGACTGGCATTTATAATTTCATACGAGCGGTAATAGTTGTTTACACACAATGCGTACCTCCTATTAAAAGATTTATTAGGTTCAGTTGGACCTCGTATATTATTAGCCTTCCTACGTATACGGAGGATGTGTGTCTGAAAAAGAATTATACCAGGGAAATACTAGAAAGTGTAAAACTTGGTTTTGAACCAAATGGATAATTGGCAGATACATAAACAATTTTTTTTCTGAAAAATCAATCCCTTCAATAACATCTTCATTGGTCAGATGCCCATCTAAGAAAAGAATATAAAAACAGGAGTAGAGAAGGATCCTTTTGTATTTATTTTCATAAAATATAAAGAAATGCAAGACAAGAAACACATGCAAACAAGGAACAAAGAGACAACAAACGAAAAACACATTTAACAAAAAACTGTCACAAAAAAATTGAAAGATCCTTGGCAAGTTTATAATTTATGTTTAATTGATTTTAATTCATTCAACAAAGAGCCTTTTAAACTGCATGTTATATTACCAACACCAAGCACACAAATAGAATGGAAAAATGTATTATAAAAGAAAATATTAAGTCAGCAGCTTAATATTTTCAGCATAACCGTTTTCGTCCCAAATTATTAAGCGATTCAAGCGACGAGGACATTATTTAAAAAACTGAGACTGAGATGCACTCACTTATATTTAAGCTATCTAATAAGTTATTGTCTCAACTAATTTTTTTTTAAATATCTATTTTTTACCTTTTTATCTTGTAATTTTAACTAGTTAACCTGTTCAAAAAGGAAAATGTTTGGTTTACTCCTACATTTTATTTTTTTATTTATATGTAAATGATGTTTAACATTTACTAGTTTTTGTAACTGTTTATTGTTCTTTAAAAGCTGTTTTTGCGTTTTAGTTGTATCTTGTTTATTTTTATGTTTGGTTAAAAGAAAGTTAAATTTTAGCAATTTTATGTAATGACACTAACTGATACAAAGTAAGCCAATTTTGTACATGATCAATAATAACTGTATTTTTACTTCCCTCGTAAAAGAGAAGTATTGTAATCGTGAAAAAATTATCATTCAAGATTTTTTCAGATCTTCACGTTTCAGAGTCCCTAGATGGCGAAAAACGTTTTCAATTCCGTTGGTCTGTCTGTCTGTGTGTTCGCGGTATAGCTAAATAACTACTTATCTGAATGACTTCAAATTTTGCTCAAAAATTAAGGGTCGTATGTTGGATGACCTGGTAACATTTTGGTAAAAATTCAATATGGCGAAAGAAAATGGCGGCTTAGGGAAATGTTAAAAAAATATTATTAGAAAACTGCTTATCTAGTGTATCTCAATTTTGCACAAACATCAAGTATTATGAAATAACTGGTACAATTTTGGTACAAATCCAATATGGCGGCATAATAAAATATTTAAAAATTTAGCCTGGAAAAACTACTTAATGGATTGATTTCAAATTGTGTATCATAACTAATAATGGTATAGGTATCAACTAGTTAAAATGTGTTACTAATTCAACATTGCGGTACAAAATGGCGGCCAAATAAAATGTTTGTAATGGTAAATAAATCACCTTCTCAGGTTTTAGCGTCCCTAGATGCCAAAAAATATGTTTTTTCAATTCCGTCGGTCCGTCTGTTGGTTTGTCTGTCAGTTCGCGGCATAGCTTAAAAACTATTTACCAGATTGACTTTAAAATTTTAGTCAAAAATGAAGAGTTATATGAGGATGATATGGTAATATTTTGGTAAAAATCCAATATGGCAGAACAATGTTAAAGAAAATTCGGTTAATGTATAATCGCTAGATTATTAGGGGCGGCAAAAACCGATTTTTATTTGTCTTTTAAACTGTGTATTCCAAGGATGTTCTAAATATTACTTTGTAGAAAATTATTAGAAAACGTAGTATTCTGGTAATCACGAAGGATATTATCAGCAATGGTAGAAATAATTAAGAATTGTAGAATTATATGTATATATATATATATATATATATATATATATATATATATATATATATAATTTGTTAATTATATATAAATATATAATTAACAAATTATAAGGGACACTTTTTGTTGAGTTTGCAATGACGAAGATGAGACTACATATTTATTCGGTGAATGCCCTGCTGTCTCTTCAATTAAAGAATCGATTCTAAGAGAGTAATGACCTAGCATCACCAGCTTAACGAAACTTTTTAAGGCGATATCATAGCCTATTTTATATAAGTAGGTGAACGATAGATGATATAGATGTTACCCTCCCCCATCACAGAAAAATTCCATTTCTTCATAATTTATTACTTTGCCAGCACCGATTGTTAATTTACATGAGGATATATTAAACAGAACTTCTTAAGATATGGCATATTTAGAAGCACCTAATTGTATCTTATTTAATTTTAGGAGATTACCTTCGCGACAAATATGACGGTGCTACCGAAGTCCGAGTCAATCGACGTGGTCGCCTTCAACTGAAAGATCCTCAAATTACCATACCCACAGCCTACGACCTGGTTTACCTGGAGGATTCTCCCGATTACTGTGTCAAGAACGAAGTAACAGGATCCTTAGGTACACAAGGCCGACCGTGTAACCGAACGAGTCCGGACGTTGATGGCTGTAATATATTGTGTTGCGGACGTGGTTATAACACACTCAAGACAATTGTTAAAGAAAGATGTCAGTGTAAATTCAAGTGGTGTTGCGAGGTGCAGTGTAAGACTTGCGTAAAATCTTTAGATGCACATACTTGCAAATGAACATAATTTTAGTTTAAGGCATATTGTCGATAACGTTCAAAAATTGACTGACCCTCTAGACGTTGAGCCAGAGGGCATGTGCGATTTCCTTCCCCAAGAAAAAATTTAACCTACCAGATTCATCATAAAAGCAGCATTAATGTTTCGAATGATTTGATGACTTTTTAAAACTCGGTAGCTTAGTGACGTCAGGCGAAAATCATAATATACTATTCTAAGGTCCAGTTTCATTTGTAAGGACTAATAGTGTCATACAAATTTATATCCAGCATAAAGCCAGGATCAATATTTGGGTTGATTCTAAAATTCTATAGCATAGTGACGTCACGACGTTAAAAACATGGTCGCTGGGAGAAAATCATAGTAAACCATTCTAAGATCCGGTTTCATTTGTAAGGACTAGAAGTATCATACAAATTTCGTCTAGCATAAAGCCAGGAGCAATGTTTGGAATAATACTTTGTAAAATTCGGTAGCTAAGATGACCTCCGACCCCGCCGGGCGATTTTCGTTCTATTGTTATATTATTATAGGGCAGTGGTCGCCAACCTTTTCAAGGTGTTGAGATACTTCGACAATTAAGAAATAAACCGGGAGCTACTTGTAACTAGCATTTAATCCAGCCTAAACAAAATAATGCACATGTTTTTATGTAATTAATAAATACTTAACTAATACTAATACATACTTAAAAAATAAACAAAATTTTCATATAGCCATAATGGCATGTCACATACGACTTAATAAAAGTAAACATGTGATAAAAAATGCGTGCACTCTGTGAGAAGGTTGATACTCGGACTCATCGATATTTTTTTTGATATTCGCAGTATAATATGATGCAGCTATTCGAACACAATTATCCAGTTGTTCATCTGTAAGGCGATTGTGGTATTTGTTCTTAATAAACTTCATATTGGAGAAAAAACATTCACACAAATAGGTTGAAGTAAATAACTAGCATAAGAACATATAATTGCATATTTGTCTTTACTTACTATAGGCCAGAAACATTTTGTACTTGAAACTAACGATTTCAGTGCTAAATCACTTTGAAATGCAATCACTTCCATTTCACTTGCAGCGATATCTTCGCCAAAGTTCTACATAACACAAGTTGCAAACTGTGGGATATCAATTTCCATAAAGTATGAAACAACAAATTGAGCCACCACTGCCATTTTGTTGAAATCCTTATACCGATTTTTGAAGTTATCCTTCAAGTTGGAAACTATTTCTACATGAGATTTACTGTCATAGGGTTCTATTGGATTTCGAGATATCTTCTCTGAAAGAACAGGAAAATGCTTGACATCACGGTTGATTAGGGTTTGTTCCCAAAACTCAAGTTTTTTTATAAATTAGTTTATATCGGAAATCATTACGGCGCATTCTTTATCTCTTCCCTAAAGTTGCAAATTGGGTTTATTAATATTGTCTGTAATATCCACAAGAAACCCAAAATCTCTAAGTCAAATTGAATTTTCCAGTTCCTGAATCGGTTCGCCGCGTTGTTTGAAAAATTGAACTATGACAGATAGGGCTTCATTAAAACCACATAATGGTAGCTGATAAATAATACAATGGTAACACAGAAATTGTGGAAAGCGTTCATATTTACGACAAAATGCTACCAGACCCTTATCACAACACACCATAACTCAAGCCCCGTCAGTTGTCAAGCCTACCAATTTTGAAATTGGAATTTTCTCAGAAGATATAAAATTGTTTAAATGAGAAAACAATTCCTGTCCAGTGATATATCCTTTCAGTGGAATAAACTTCAAAACATCTTTAATCATAAAATCACTAAAAACCATCCTAACGAACACGGCTATCTGGGAGGTGTCAATCACATTTGTTGATTCATCCATTTCGAGAGAGAAATAAACACAGTTATTTAAGTCAGTTTTTAACTGCTTCAAAGACTTTTAACTAGATTTAGTGAGAAACATAAGAGTATTCTTACCAAACAGGAAAATTACAACTTACAAACTACTTTCCGATTTTTTCGAAAGAAAAACTGTCTGAATAAACAATCCACTATGGCCGTTGATTGAGCGGTAAAACTAATTCATTCGCATTGTTTACACGGGAATTATTTCCAAGCGTCACGTCGTCTGTTATATTTTATTATACATCCCGTTGCGACATCTATCCCCGTCTTACCTATATTATTATATTATAGTAATACTTATTATATTATATTATAATAATACTATATCATGATATTACGTATATTATGTACATATTCTAGTACTTATAATTATCTGACAGTATAACGGAATTTGCCCGGCGGCCATCCAGAATTTGTCAAAGTACCATCCCAAACATTGATCCTGACTATGCTGGATCGAAATCTGTATGATACTTTTAATCCTTTAAAATGAAACAGGGACCTTAGAATGGCATACTACGATTTTCGCTCGGCAACCATCTTTGTGACGTCCTAACGTCACTAAGGTACTGAATTTTACAAAGTATCATCCCAAACAATGCCTTCGTGACTAATATAAATCAGTAGACTAAATTTGTTCTCCAGAAAGGAAACCAAATCGTACATGTTTAACCACTAACCTTAACGTCTATTTAGCCCGTTCCTGTTTTAAGTCGATCTCATATCTAAAAATATGTGGTCACTGCAACCTATGTTTTTTATCATTTATAATAGTTATCATAATAACTATTATGAGTAAATAGTTATATGCTACAAGAGATGTAAGTGGCACTTATCTGTAGAGGATAATTTGTGCATCTGAGCGTCAAGAACTATTTTGCCAGCCAAAATAGTCTGAGACTGTTCAAAAAGTGAACACGAGTTTTATTGTATATAGTATTTTTCCACCCCTCTCTGATTTTAATTGTAAATTGTGAGAAGTTTTGATGCTGTGGGGGAACTACTATAGCCCATTTTTTTTTGTCAATAGTATTTTTACGGCTAAAAGTGGATTATGACTTAGTGAAGTGGTATTAGGGGGTTTGGCTATAAATATTTTAACATGTATTTAGCCGTATGATGATTTAAAATAAAATAATACTGTAATGGTATATAGGCCTGCAGATTCGAAATTTTTTCTGCTGTATTTTGTTAACAAAAAAAACACACATAAAAAATGTTTCAACACTCTATATCTGTGAGACAGATTCAGTTATTTTATTTTAATTAAATTTTTGTTTATATGAATTACTTATTTTGTAAAAAAGAGGTGATTTGGTCGGCGCCTATACACATAAATCAATCGATTTGAAACTGATGCCAGTTGTCAGACGCTCTTTAGTCTCTGCTCAATCCGTTTCATCCTCAAACATGTTGCTGATATTTTAGAAAACATCTTAAGGTAAAATTAAGTAGCCGATACGTTTTTACTTTTTATTAAATTCAGATTTTAATTAAAAATTTGTTTTATAAATTATTTAGAAAAAAAAACTAACCGTTTTGCATGCTAACATAAATAAAATGTTCATGCTATCACGTGTTAAAATTTTAGTAGTCAAATCCTCAATACCCTGTATGCATTTTTTGCACATATACTTTCCTAGAGCTGTAACTTTATTATTTACTTTCCTTTGAAAGTACCAACTAAAACATCCTTCAAATGAATGTCATAAAAACTACCTATCCTACTGAGATCGTAAAGAGCGGAAAAAAGGTTATATGGTCTTTCAATATAAAGTGAAAAATCAAAGCACTGAAAATCGTCGAAAGCTCGCTACTGATTATAGGTTAATGCATGGGTTTGTTGCGACCATTAACAATACTTGCATAAAGATGCGCGATTACACAGGACATCGGTTTTTGGGCGAATCATCAAAGAAGTATGCACGCATCGGAGTTCGGGCATGCATACGGAGGATGAACAGAAATATTAATGCACTATTGGATGGCATGTATCAATTCGTTGATTTATATGAATGGACGAATCGCTGATGATGACTTAATTTGAAGTGAGAGGTTTGGAGCTTATATTGGCTGTTCACTTAAGGGCTTTCACTATCCATATCTCAGAAGTCCTTCATGTTAGCGTCTTGAAAAAAAAATATTATAACAAAAGTGGCCAAGAGCAATTAACTAAAAATATTTATAAGTTTTTAAATTGGCCGCAAGGGGGCAAAAAATTCCACAAAAACTACCAGAACCAGAAATAACTTTTATTGCCCCATTGGAAAGCTTTAATTAAAGGTGAGAAGGGAGCTGTTGACTTACGAAAAATTTAAATCGCTATATATTCTGAACCCCTTGTCCTAAATGAAAGAGCTTAGGCCTATTTAAAAGAAAATTGCAAGCTGTTTTAGGATTCGGATCGCGTGATACTCCCTGGTTTTTCACAAATTGGTTAGATGGCACTGTTTACAGTTGCAGTTTTTTTTCAGTTTTCTTAAATTTTTTAAATGGTAGGTTATACTTCTCTTACGCTAGTCCTAAAGAATAATAAAATATCGAAGTTTTGGATGAAACGGTACATTAATCAGCCTTTGAAATGCTCTTTATGGCAATTTATTTATTATACCGATTTAGCAGAATTGCTAGATATATGACGATCGCTACTAGAATGAATATGTGGCATCATCTTGATGCTTGTCCTGGCCATTTTAATAATGATGTCCAGAAATATCTCGACCAGAATTGTTGGGTTGGATTTCCTTGGTCGGATAGGTTTCCAGGTTTAACTTTTATTTATGGTAATCAAAAGTTTAACCCCCGTATTCACTAAAAAGGTTTAAGAGTTAGTCCAGGTCTAGTTGCCATGGTATTTTCTTTATAAAAATAAATTGGGTTTTTTGGCCCAGAGGTTTGTTTTAAATCTTCTATCATAAGAATGTTGTCGCAAATTATCAGAGAAAAGGGAAAAGTTATTAATTAAAAACTTAACACATTTGAGAATATAGAGGCTGTACAGGGTAAGTATACCAATTTTCCGGACTACCTCCCTGCGCTGTCTCGACATCCCATGCCAAATACAATACGTATTGTATAAAAATTTCCCCAAAATTTTGAACCATAGTTAGACACAGAACATTATTGCGAATAACTCGAAGAGCATAGACATACCTACTGACCCCTGCTGCAAGCTGTTTAACATGAGACATCCAATTTACCCACTGGTCTAATCTTATGTTTGTATTTTTATATGTTAAAGAAAAACCCGTCTCCGATCTCGAGAAATACACCATCTGCGATTTAGATACATTGAGGAGAAGCTTGTTATCCACAAACCGATCCCCCCAATGCTTTCAAGAACTCAGTCATATGGTGTACGCACGCTTGTTGATCATTTCTCACTAAAAATCAGAGAAGCAGCAAAAAGAACCGCACCACAATCAGTAACGCCAACAAGGTCATTTGAGTATACGATGAAAAGCAGTGCTCCTAAGATAGATCCCTAAGGAACACCTCGCTTAATGATAGTGCTATCTGACACTACCTTTTCTCCCGAGTTTTTAGTTTCAGTGACACATTGTTCACGTCCCCGAAGATACAACACGACCAAGCCCAATGCCACGCCTCTGATACCATATCGCTCAAAATTGTTGCACAGGACAGAATGATCAAAACTATCGAATGCCTTAGATAAATCAAGAAAGATGGCTACTGTAAATTTGCCCTCATTAATAGAGTTTAATATCTGCACCAAAGCCTGATAAAAGGCACGAACTATGGATTTTTTTTAAGAAACCCATTTTGCCTCTCTGAGATTGTAAGATGCTGATCAAAGAAGTTAAGCAACCTGGTATAAATCACCCTCTGGAACACCTTAGAGACCTGGAGACAGGACTTTTTCAGATACATATGAAAAAATTTGAAATAGAGACTGTTTTTTATGTTTTGCTGAGTAATTTCTTTGACCAGAGACCAGGTTGCCCAGGTTTTATTTTCGGACCAACTTGCCAACTGTTTAGCTTTTTTAATAACTTTCTTTAGGGTACCCGAGTATCTTTTATAAAAATCATTAGTTATTTCCCCTGATATTAATTTTTGTTCATCCTAACAACTTCGCTCCCTTGCGGTCAATTTAGAAACTTAAAAATGTTTTCAGTCAATTACTCTTGTCCACTTTTGTTATAGATTTTTTTTCAAGATGATAACATGCAGGACTTCTGCGATATGGACAATGAACACCCTTAAGTGAACAGTCTGTGTACGGAATATGTTTAAACACGACACCGAACGATGTGGCAAATGCCTTAAAATCTTGGACGTAATGCTAGACCTAACGCTAAAGCCAAACATTTGACACCCAAGAATTTATCAAAAGTGTCTGCTACGCGGTGAAAAGGAGACGAATGTTGGATCTGGCTACATAAATATGACATCTAGCAGATATCCAACTTTTGAGAGCATTCCTCGCATCGTATGCATCATATTACTAGAAAATGACTATATAATGTTAGACTTGTTTGTATTAGTTCTTAAGATGCAGAATAAACATGGGAAAGAATGATGCGATAAATCTACACTTTCTAAATAGTCTTTAATTACTTTCTGAGGGCTGTTGGTCGATTTTGTCAAAAAAAATGTCTCGTGCCATAAAGGTAAACATTTGTAAATACCCCTCATCAAAAGTGAAATCAACTTAAATTTTGCGTATTTCCATTAAACCACTAAAATATGATAATACATTTTATTTATTTAGAAGAATTTTATTGCGTGTGGCCGTGAAATAGCGACATAATTGTTTACCTTTTTGATGCAGATATTTAAAATTGTATTACCTGCACGGTGTCCTACATAAGAATGCACTTGGCAAGTATTTAGTAAGAAAAAATTGCCACAGAAAAATTAGCTATGCTTAGCTAATTTTTCTTTGGTAAAGCCTTTAGTAGAGATACGAAATACACTAAATTAGAAATGCGTGCTTATATGGAACACACTGCAAATTGCACATATAGTTCTCGTTAATAAAACGACTTGTAACGTTACTCGATTGTGCCTTTAGACTAAAACTGAAATGAAGAATTGTGAATCTCAGTTTTTCACATATACAGTATTAATTTTGAATAAGACTGTAGCCTGGATATATTTTTAATATCAGAACCAAAATTATAAGACTAAACCAAATGCCAGATCATTCTGTTGACTAGTTTTTTGTAAGGGTATTTCAATAATTTTTATCAATTTTGCTCTAACTTCTTGAGGGAAATGTGATAGTATTTTAGCTCAAACGGTAAATGGTTTACGTTTATTTGGAGATCAGTTGCAGACCCCAAGAAAAAGTCTTAACTAGATTTATATAGTTTCAAAATTTCCTCCCTTTACAATATTTTTGCGGTTGCATGTCTGTAATACACAATTTTAATAAAACAAACACGGCACCAACTAATTTCCTAACTACTCGACCGAATTCGATATAATATTGTAGAGGTTTTTCATTTATATCTTAACTCTTATCTAAATTCTTTAACTACAAAAGTGGAAGAATTGTTGCTGTATTATATCTTTGAAGAACATCAGAATTTGAAGGAGCTCTTTAACAAGGAATAAAAATATATTTTTAAATGGAACACTCTGTAGATTATTATTTCGGTAAATGAATTTCTTCCGGCTAATTATAAACATATAAACCAGAAAAAAAATAGAGGGAAAGAGAGAAAGAGATAGAGTGAGAGAGTAAACCATGCTACCTTCTAAACATTTTAATAGGAATACCTTATGTATTTTTTTTTCGGTTTGTACATTTAAAAATAAAACTATTAAACCTAGAATAGTTTTAGCCAATTAATGAAATAATATTATACAGGGAGTTCAATTTAACATAATATAGGTTGTGCCTATATTCTTTGACATAATATATATTTTCTTTATTTTTGACGTTTTCAATACAAGAAAAGTCCTAAAATATTTAATATATATATATATATAAACTTTTTGTATCTCCCAAGTTTAAGCTTTAGGTAGGCGTGAAAATGCATATAAATAAAACCCTGTATTTTTTTGTAATGTCTGTAATTTATAATTAGCCATTACTTCTTCCTCGCTAGCAGAAGAAAAATCCTAAAAACTTTCAAATGGAATTACTTGACTAGAGACGACATGTTTGCAAGATACATAAAAAGTTAACTTAAAAGTACATTGCCTTGCGGCTTGATCTGTTCATCTTTCATTAGTACTTAGATTGCTGAAAAAACCTTATCCGAACTGTTACTATATATTTAAGAAATTAAATGCATATATATCATCTTATTGCGCTAACATAAAACTTTATACATTTTGTGTAGAATTCCATTTCAAAAATATTTTTGTGAGGTTTAGATAATATTATTTTCCACACGTCATATGAACTGTATAAATTAAAATGAAAAGATTATTTTGCTTCACCAGCATGTTCTCAATGTTTTTATGAACTATTTAAATACAACAAGCCAATACTTAAACTGTCAGGATTTGGTTGACATAAGAAACTGCAAATCGAATTTTTAAGAGAGGGATAGTGAGATTCACCTGTATAGGGTTTCCGAGACGAAATTTGAGTGGTTAAAACTTTGTTTCCTTGAGACGAAACAATAGGTGATGATATGGCCAAAGTAAAATAAATATACATATGTAAGTATTCAGCGATTTATGGAATCCCTGGATGAAATTCCCTTTTTCTGTCTAAGAATGTGCAGAGCTTAGGGTATAGTGACAAAGGCACAGCTACTTCTTTACAAATATTGGTACAGGCTAACCTAACATTGTGCACAAAAATAAAATTAAACTCACTAAAAAACTATTTATGTTCTGCTAAGGCCGATATGTGAGTCAGGTTCAAGGAGTCATGTTGGTAGACATAAATGACTTGGTTGACACGATAAATGCCATATGGGATTGTTGTGTGATTAGGTGATTTATTGGACACTGAGATAGTAGATGCCTTGTTCCGATGTTATAAAATGTTCAGTTCTCTTGTTCATTTTAAACGCGCAAGAAGCTGAGCTTTAGGGGTGAGTAGTTAAAGGAAGTATAAGTCAATGAATCATTATAGGAGCCCAACTTATAAACTCACTCAGGGCCCTATTCTGTAGTAACCACCTTGGGGTATAAGGCGATACGTCTAAGTTGGGTTGAAGTTCCGCTTCTTGTCGATTTAAAAAGATCGTTTGAGATGCCTTCTTCGCACAGTGGACAAACTTCAACAGTCTATAGATTCCAATTGTGAAATAAGGCATCTCATTGGGAAATTAAAAGATAATGATTTAGAAATAATCCTCTTTTAAATTAATATATATATATATATATATATATATATATATATATATATATATATATATGTATATATAAGGCGTTTTATGGTCTTACCTTCCTTGCACTGTCAGAATTTATACACGAAAAATCACGACGCGGGATGGGAGACGGGAACCAGTCTTGCCAGGTTATTACAATTGTAACAGATCTGTTACCTTTTGAAAAGATTTATTACTTTTTTATCTTCTGATGAAATCTATTACCTTTTTACTCAAGCCTCGAAATAAAAAAAATACAGAATTACAGAAACCTTTATGAGCAAAAAAAATTATTTATGTACTAGAATGGCTAATCACCGTATATAGAATAAACGCAAACTTTTTTTTGCTTGTTAAAGACCAGTGTTCAACTAAAATAATCTTCAAAAAGAATTTGTTACCTTTCTTCAAAATCTATTACCTGTTCGCATGCCTGTCTATTACCGTTTATCAAAATGTTCTGGCAACACTGACGAGAGCGACAAATTGCTTTTGTTTTGTCTATTGCAGTAAGACTAAAATTTCTAATTGCAAGGTCTCCATTTAATTTTTACAAAGTATGTACTATGTGTTAGATATATTATCGTAATTTTGAAAATATTCTATCATTACTTTAGTTTCTGAATTTTAAAAATAAGGTTAAGTACGGCTAAATAAAAATTCTTTAATTTCCTAACATTTGTTTAAAATTTACCTAGACGGGTGTTCGTCCCGCCACTACCCTCCCCAGATCACAGTTCTGGAAGCGCCACTGCTTTCATTAAGTTAGCTCTAAAGCTTTCAGTTTTAAGAAAGTTTTAAAAGTTTCTTAGGATTTGAAAATTTTTTTATTTTACTCTTAGTATTTTTAAAACCATGAGATCTATGAAGTCAACTCCACTCTTCACTATACATTGGATTGCAATATTTATTAAATTTATGGCACTAGGTACCTATCTAGTGAAACTTTACTTGATATTTCTTGGAGTTCTCTTCGCTTTCTTCTACTTGAACGATACATTCTTCTTGATGTTCTGTAGCCATCCCTCACTGGCTGCAAAATTCGTATCAATTCCATTTATTTCAAAATATATGGATTTGGCTTTTTGCGACATCATTTCTCCATTGATCACAAGATTTTTACTTCATTGACTAAGAAACCACCGATATAATTTTTTGATGACAATCCAACCCCTTTAAGAATTCTTTTTTTATCTAAAACGACATTATAACGACACTTAAAATATTTTCGTTCTTCCGCTTTATTTTAGCAAATCATAAATCAAGCTATCAAAGCTGTATTTTTTTATAAAAATGTAATAGGTACTTGCACTACTACTAACGTTAGTAATTTATATTTTTTATATTACCTACAATATGATTAGTGCCCTTAGGGTTTTCTCCTTGAGTGTGCTGCAGCTATTAAAGCTTTTGTTGCTTAATGTTTCTAACTGTCTAATGCAATACTTCATTGTGCTTTTATATTTTTAGAAAATTTATTTGAAATATTTTTTTACAGAGATGACATAGGGGTGATTTCCCACGTTCTTGCACTTTTCGACATTCGTATTCTACACATTTTTTCCATAATTTTGATGTATCACGTAATAATGCACATCGTATCACAACACAAAATCTAACAGAGCGAACTGACTACGTTAAAATTCATTCATTTGATTAAAATTTCTATTGTACGGGGCGAAATAAACAGAACTAAAAGAGATTATTTAGATAGAAGAAAGAATATGTCTACTTTTTTTAATTCTCACAAGTTTCAATCATGCCTAGTCGGTGTTAAGATATATCAATTGATCCCTTTGATCCTGTCCATTTGGTTTGGTTTGTTGAAACATGTTTACGGAAATGCAAGTAAGCATTACTCCGAGTTAATTATAGATGCTTATAGAGATAATTGTGTCTCTATCTGCAATACACGTACATATCTAGGTATTTATATACATAAAGAACTAGTACATATACGTACTTTCAAAATCAACTTTTATCTTTCTTGGTACAAATAAAAGACATTAAATGTTCTGATTAAGTTTAATTTATTATATTTTTTATTGTAGTTTTATATATATTTATATTTGTAAATTTCCAAAACAATTGTAAGATTTTTATGGTGTACTTAATATATACTCATTAATAGAAAAATTGTTTTTTTTTATTAAAATATCATTAATATTATATATAGTATAAAGCCGGTTTTAATAATATAATATTAAAAACATCAAATAAATTAAGATAAAAATGTTATTCGGAAGGATTCGGATTATTTTAAATTATTTTGAATGATACAGTTTAGCCCAGGAATCTTACTAACAATAAAATCCGTTTTTACTTTCTTCATAAAGGGAAGTAATGTAATCTTGAAAAAAATACACTCCAAGATTGGTTTCAGATATTTACGTTTCAGAGTCCCTAGATATCGAAGAATATATTTTCTCAATTCCGTCGGTCTGTCTGTCTGTTTGCGGCATAGCTAAAAACCTGCTAATCTGATTCATTTCAAATTTTGGTCAAAAATTAAGGGTCATAATATGGAGAAGACCTGATAACATTTTGGTAAAAGTCCAGTATGGCGAAACAAAATGGAGGCCTAATGAAATGTTGAAAAAATTATTATTAAAAAACTTTTTATCCAATTTACCTCAAATTTTTCATAAAATTGAAGTATTATGAGAAAATTTAGTAGTAAAATTTTGATATGAATCCAAGATGGCGAAATAAAATGGCGGCTTAATAAAATATTTAAAAATTCAGCTTGAAAAAGACTAGTTAAGGATTGATTTTAAATTTTGCGCAATAATTAATTACTTACCCGACTGACATCGGATTTTGGCCAAACATTAAGTGTCATATATAGGGAAGATCTGGAAATATTTTGGTAAAAATTTAGTATGGCGGCCTTGTGAAAAAATTCTTAACATTTTGGTATTAAGCCAAAATAGCAAAACTCACTATTTGTTTCATTCAATGGCGCCGCATTTTGATTGGGTTTATAAAAACCCGTGTCTCCAACGTGAAATAATCCTATAATTCACTGCGTTTTCTTTTTTTTTATTGTTATTTAACATAAGAAAAAATATCAAAATCTGGTATCGGACGGTAATAAATGCAGCACTGCATCGGTGATTCCCCGATTTTGAATTCTAGTGTCAGATAAATCCAGTGCTGCCACCTCTACCGATTTTCAAACCAATCTACCGACCTATGAAAAGTCCGCCTTCCTAACATTTTTATTATTTTACCCTAATCTAAACGTTTGGTGACATCTAGCGGTATACGCTGTAATTAGTTACGAATTTAAATTTCTGAAATCTGCGACTTATAATAGAAATCTTTTTTGCTAAGTATAAAGTGACAGCGGCAGGCGGCTGCACCTGCAGGGATGATATACAGTGACTTTACTATAGGATTATATTGCTACAGATTAATATGCCGAATCAGTCAATATAAAGATAAAGACCAATTTCAGTTGTATTATTACTCATTGTGAGTGTTATGTGCTCACTACAACCTAGACTGTTCAACTGTTACATTTATACATTTCCCTAAAATTACGTGCTTAGTTGGAATTTGAGTGATTTTCCTAAAATTCTTTGTTAAAAATCGAAATTTTAGGGAATTTCCGTAAAATTTCGTGTTAGAAGACGGAATTTTAAGGATTTTCTTTATGTTTATTTTAGGTGTCCCTTCTACGCCTTCGTAGAGTCATATTCACTTTGTAATGGGAAAATACCAATTATTATTATTTAGGGATATTTATTTAGGTTTATGCCCGTATCGGGCATTAAATCTGTAGATAGGGGTCATACACTTTTTTGCGTCTACATGTTTTATGGATTTAATGACATTAATTTGTTCAAATGTACATATTTCCACTAGTGATTTAAGTTTTTAAAAAACAAAAATGTAAAAATGCAATTTCTAGTGAAAATTTTTATACAAATAATAGAATTCTAACCTGAGTTAATCAAGCTTAACCAAATCACCATTCACGTAAACTTACAAAAACTCAAATAGTTTAGTTCTGTAAAAGAATAAAAACGCTTACTTAGGAGGGATATGTATTCTATAAATCCTTCGGTTTTATATCCTAAATCCTAAATCAATCCATATTTCGAAAAATATTAATTTGCGCTATATAAAACTACTACATAATATTAATTTATAATTATCTCTAACATTACTTATATAATAATATTTTTTTGACACACCATGTGAAACAATATTACCTACCTAGGGTAATTGTTTCATATGAATCCTTCAGTTCTAAGACCTAAATCAATCCATATTTATAAAAATACTAATTTGCGCTGCAAAAATCTATTCCAGAGTATTAATTTATGACCATCTTTAACATTTCTTATGTAAAAGGATACAATTTCTGTTGACAGACCAATGTAAAACAATTACTTAGGGGTAATTGTTTCATATAAATCCTTCAGTTCTAAGATTTTGATCCCATATTTTTAAAAATACTAAATTGCCTAAAGAAAAAACTATCACAAATTATTAATTAATGTTTATCTCTGACATTCCTATTTCAAAAAAACACAATTTTTTCCGACGGGCCTATGAAATAATTACCCATTACTTTTTAATTTTCGGTAGATTTATTTATTAAAATCAGTCATATCTACCGAACTGTAGATGAGACGTCAAATTAGTAGAACTACCGAAATATCGGTAGAATTGGCAACAGTGCTTTTTTGAATACCTTTGAAATTAGAATAATTAGATTACCTTTATAACAAATCAAATCAAACCGAAGTTAACTATTATTAATCAATTGTCCTTTTTAAATTACTACAGTATATTAACTACAAGGTAGCCCATCTTAAAATATTTGATTTCTTAAATAATAAAAATAAATAAATCGTTGGTATCAGAAGGCAAATCTGGAGAGTAAATATTTAAATATTTTAAAATTTACCTGATTTCGGTTGTTTCGTTTCGAAATCGTCGATTCACCGAAACACAATGCTGAAATACTCATTAGCCGGTTAGTCGGTACCAAGCAGAAAGTATCGATACCAACTCGTTATGGGCCTTACGCCTAGAACACAATCCGAATTAGTTAAACGTTGAACGTAAAAACTAACCAACATAAATAAAACTTACAAAGGTAGTATACATTAAGTACAAAAATGAGTAATTTTTTTTGATGTTGGAACTGAAAATAACCGTCTATAACCTATATTTCAAAAAAGTATCTGATAAAACACCGAAAAATACAAAGAAAAATAACGTTTGACGTAATTTGCATTGCGGTCCTCGATTTACGCTGGTAAAACAATATCGATTACAATCTATACTCGATACGCCGAAGATCGATACTTTAAAAGTATCGATAGTAATTTTACATTTTTACTAACTGGACACCTTTCAAAATCATATGTTGTTTCTGTCAAATGTTACCCCTTGGTTTTTTATGAGTAATGCCCTCATTATTGGATTATTTTTCTAATTCATCCATTTTTAATGGGGTTTTTATATATTTAAATACATTACAAGTATATTTATCGGACACTATTGAAATTTTGCGTGAACCAGACCAGTTGACAGCAGGTGCGCTGGATTTCGACGATTTTCAATTGAAGCTGCTGAAAGTGTTTTCGGGTATTTTGTTCCTCAACTTGTTACTCTTGTTTGTTGCTTGGAAATATTACGGAAAGGACATTTATGACCGTTTCATAAAGTTGTGTAAGTATTTTTCAGATTTCTTTTAATACTACAGCGGAATCTTTTCAAATCATATTTGTGACAGATAGTACCTATGTTAAAAATATTTTTTTGGATATATATTAAAGGTGGGTTTATACAGGAAATAAAGTAATATTAAATAAAATGAGAAATAAGGATTCGGAGGTGGTTTAGACAGAAAACAAAATTTAAGTAAGAAATAAGAACAATGCTGTCAAACCCAGTACCACAACAGTTTTTTGCCAGCTATTCAATACTGCTACACCTATTAGACTAAATTTTTTAACACAACCTTTTAAATATAATCAACTCATCCAAATACCAAAATATTTAGTGAAATTTCTTTATTTAAAAAAGGGGCTAAACAAGACAATAAATTACAGACCAGTTACTATCCTGAATGCAGTATCTAAAGTTTTTGAGATAGCTATATTTGATAGATTATATGATAAAGTTAAAAGCTAAATGCCAACATTGTTTTTCACCCAATAACTCTAGGTTAACCAATTTGATTATGTTTGTCAGTTTGTCCAGTCTGCATTTCGTAACAAAAAACAAGTTGATGTAATTTTTACAGATATGATGAAACCATTTGATAGGATAAAACATGGTCTTATAATAAAGATCCTCTGTGAGAATAATGTAAGTAATAACTTAATTAATTTAATTAGATCTTATTTGACTAATAGACTATTAATGACATATGTTCAGTTATTGATAGTTCAGAAGGCTTACTTTGTGCTGATGATTTTAAACTGTATATGGAAATAGCCTCTGTTCAAGATTGTTTTCTTTTATAAACATTTAAATAATGTTGTGGACTAGTGTACTGAAAATGCATTTGACTGCTTTGACTCTTACACTTAATAAAAATGTTGATGTTGAGAAAACACAAAATATGATTTTCTAGTTAAAACAAGATGCTTCTGTGAATGACGTTAAGTTTTTGGGGGTGCATCTGGATTTCAAAGTTTGCTGAAATATTCATGTTGATGTGATCTGTAAGAGATTAGCTACTAATATCTTTGTATCTGGTGGAGTGTGTATCATTTCCTGTCTTAAAACAGGCTTACTTTTCACTCTGTCACTCCCAAATTTCATATGCTCTGCTCTCATGGGACCATAGTAGTAGCAACTCTAGGGTGTTCCGCATTCAGAGAAGAGCTATAAGGATAATAAGTGGACTATCCTATATAGCGAACTGCAAACCTGCCTTGGTTTCAAATAAGATTTTAATTTTACCATCTCTCTTTATTCTAGAAAATCTTCTTCATGTAAAGAAAACCTTGGCGCTATAACCCACACATGATGTAATCATATTTGAAACTCACATCATACATGAAACCAGCACAATTTAGTACTTAATTGCTGGCATCTGAGGAGGTGTCAGAGTGGCCCAGGTTACCAAGCAATACATTTCTTTAATAAACTTCCAGCTCATGTTAAAGAACTACCTACCAATCAATACAAAATTATAATTAAAAAATTTCTCATTGTTCAGGCATTTTACTCTGTGAATGAGTTCTTGACTTGTAATATAGTAATTTAATTTGTTTCTTTTTTAATATGTTATATCTAGTTTTCTAAGTATTTATGTAAATATCTAGTTTTTTAAGTATTTAAGTAAATATTTAGTTAATATAATTATTTGATGTAGCTTATTTGTAAAAGTGTAAAGTGATAAAAAACTGATATTACGCCATCTATATGTACTAGTTTGTATTTTAATTGTCCTCGATATGTAATGTATATTTCTTATTTTAAACTGTTCACTGACTTCCCTGTTTTTAGGATATGATTGATTAAATAATGACAATTTTTTTGCTTATTTTTAAGAATTTATTGACTAGTGTAAGTACTATATTGGCACCGAATAAACCTTTGTATTTGTATTAAATATTAATTGATCATTTTTATGTTGTTATGTGACTGTTTTATTATTTGTTACATAACTAACATTAATATTTTCAACAGCTTATTGTATTTCTTATATCTAATTAGTCAAACTTAGGAAGTCAGTGTTGTGGAGTTGACGAACTAATACTTATTTTAGCTTTATTTGCAGTACTTATTGCTATAAAATACAATATTTAAATTTTCAACTCAGGCTCTAGGGGTGAGGTTAACCCCCAAAACTCTCAATATGCCACTCCTATTTATGTTGAATTGTTTAAATGCATAGATAAATAAATATTTTTATTTTCTTATAGCTAGTACCAAAGAGATTGAAGAATTGAAAGCAAGTGTCTCAAAACTTAAATTACCCAAGGAGCACACTCCAAGAATTTAAAAGTAATTAAAAAAGATTTAACATGGCTGAAAAGATCTCAGAAAAAGTAAAAAACTTCTTCCAGAAAAAGAAAGCTGATGCAAAATTTAAAAGAGCTGGACCAGGACACAAACTTACTGAATCTTCATCAACTTCTGTTGTTGCTCCACAGAAAAAACCTGGTTATGTGCCGCCTCAAAGAAGTGCACCATCTGATGTCAATAGGCAAGCAGCTGAAGCTGCTTTAGCAAGGATCTCTAGTCAAAAGAAAGATACTGCATTTAATACTTCGCTGGCTGCTATTCAAGCCAAGGTAGGTAATATAGCAAGAGACTTGTTTTTAGGAACAACATGCAGCATTGATTGTCTTCAAATTTTGATAAAAAATTAAGAGTCACATGGGTATCATCTGGTAACATTTTAGTAAACAAAATGACGGCCTATTGAAATGTTAAAAGGAATTATTACTAAAAACCTTTATCAAATTTACTTCAAATTTTTCACAAGAATCAAATAATGCATAGTTGATTCCTAGGTAATATTTTCGTTTGAGTCCAAGATGGCGAATTAAAATGACAGCTTAATAAAATATTTAAAAATTCTGCCTAAAAAAACTGCTTAATAGGTTGATTTCAAATTTTGTGCAAGAATTAATTGTGGTATAGAGAGAACTGGTAAAATTGTGGTGTGAATTCAAGATGGTGGAACAAAAATTACAGCTAAATAAAATGTTTTCACGTTTTAGCGTCCCTAGATGCCAAAAATATGTTTTCTCAATTCTGTTGGTCTGTCTGTGAGTTCGCGGCGTAACTAAAAAACTACTTACCTGATTGACTTCAAGTTTTCTTCAAAAATTAAGGGTTATATGGTGATAATCTGTTAATATTATGGCCATAGTATACAGAGACACTGATTTTTTTAATTTGCAAACTTTAGTAAATAATGATGCGATCTTTACTGATTATCGATGACATTAAATTGGGGACAACACATTGAACATATAAAGAACAGGGTGATTCGTGCATTATATAGATGTCGTGATTATTTACAACATTCTTCTTTGCATCTAATCTACAATGCTTACTTTCTCTCTGTGTTCAGATATCTAATACCACTCTGGGGCACATGTGGAATGACCTTGTTCAATAAAGCAGAAAAACTACGAAATAAAATTGTAAAAATTTTATTCAATCTTGATTATAGGACTCCAACTGAAACATATATAAAACTACAGGTATTTGGAAGATGAGAGATATTTTAGAACTGGAATAGGCTAAGTTTATTTATAAGGTCACAAATAATATACAAAAACGTAACACCCGATTTAACTTTGTAAATCAGATTAATGATCACGTTACACGAAGCCAGGGGGAAAATATTTTTGAACAATCCAAGAACCAATATAGATGTAATTAATTCATTTAGTCAGTGCATGAGATGTTTCAATTTGTTACCTGAAACAGTAACTGGAAGTTATGGTTTGCGATCATTCAAAAATGGTTTCACTAAAAATAAGTTTAGGTCGTGATAAGACAGGGATGTTAGCAAATTATTTATTAATTATATGTCCCATTACCAGCAACATTTAGCTGCTTCAGGACAAATTGACTGCAGGACTGTTTGTGTGAGAATTAAAATAAAAATTAATGTGATCAACATGTAATTATTATTAAGGGAAACAAAATGTAATTATTTGATTCTCGTCATATATATTTGTCTTAAAGAAAATATTTTGGTGAAAATACAATATGACGGAACAAAACGGCCCTTTTGAATATTAAAAACATTATTACTAAGAAACTAATTATCTAATTACCTCTCAAGTGTCACTTTGGTACAAATCCAATATGGTGAAACAAATCGGTGCCCAATGAACATATATTTGAAAAGACAGTATATATATAAATATATATATATATATATATATGTGTGTTCCTATTAAAAAAGAAATCGTAATGAAGGAAGTTCCGGCTAAAAGAAAATTTCCTATTTTTACACGTAGTTTTGAGTTTTTCATTTGTTTCGCTCAGTGGTACTTGGAACCCTCGCCTTCAATCGTTTTGCTATTCTGTATACCCCTGGGTGATCCATTTTCTTGTAATAAAAATGATGTGACGTTAGACCTAATTTTCTCAAATTTTCCTAATATTTCAGTTTGTAATAATGATGACCCATTAACTGGGGTTGACCCACATCACCCAGCTTTGGCTTTAGAATTCTATATTGACATTGTATGTGATAAGACAACAGAGACGCATTTAGCTAAGTTTGACTTTTCTAAGGCTGATTACGATCAACTAAATGATTTCTTTGAGAATATAGATTGGGCCTTTTTGTCTCATCTTAGTGTCAATGATGTTACTGAAATGTTATACACAGTATTAAATGTGGCCATTGAGTTATACATCCCAAAAAGAAAGACAGTTCCTGTAAAATATCCACAGTATTTCTCTTCGAGGATAATATCGTTGATCGAACAAAAAAATAAGGCTTACAAAGCTTATCGTACCACTAGGTCTCAATTGGACTATAACAACTTTAAGCTATTGTGGTCACAATCAAAACTCTCAATAAATGACGACTACAACACTTTTATCCAAAGTAACATCTCGAATAACATAAAATCCTTCTGGAGATACATTAAGACTAAACATAGTACTTTCGGATATCCAAAAACTTTAAAATACAATAATTCTGAGCCGAATAACCCCGAGGATATTGCCAATATGTTCGGTGATTATTTCCTTTCAGTTTACAAATCCTATGATACTCGACCGGATGACACATCTTGGTCCTATATTCAGAGTAATATAGTCCTTTCGGAAATCAAAATTGATAGTTCCCTGGTTTTTGCCAAGCTGATCGAATTGGACGAGAGCAAAGCTGCCGGTCCTGATGAAGTTCCCCAGACGTTCATACGAAATTGTAGTCCAACCCTAACCATACCTTTAACTTACCTCTTTCAACTATCTTTAACTCTTGGCGTATTTCCGACTATATGAAAAATTGCTTATGTCACGGCCATTTTTAAAAGTGGCGACCGATCAGACATATGTAACTTCCGCCCGATATCCGGTCTAGACTGTATAGCGAAGGTTCTCGAAAGTCTCGTCGTTGATGAGCTGTTGCTCAACTTTCGTAACACGTTCTCTCAAAATCAACACGGGTTTTTACCGGGGCGATCTTGTCAAACAAATCTTTGCGTTTATGCAGAATTTCTGGCAACCGCAATAGATTCTGGCGGTCAGGTTGACTCGATATACTTCGACTTTAAGAAGGCGTTTGTTAGGGTTGATCACACAATCTTGATAAAAGAATTACAATCGTACGGAGTTGTTAACCCTTTAATGTCGTGGTTTGCTAGTTATCTTCAGGGACATATACAAGTAGTCAAGATGCATGAAACAGTTTCCAGGGAAATTGTGGTATCTTCCGGGGTACCCCAAGGCTCACACCTGGGGTCATTGCTGTTCCTTATCTTTATTAACGACTTGGCTAATTTATTCAAAGATTGTCAATTTCTTTTTTATGCCGATGACCTCAAAATTTACAAGCAGATCAAAAATACCAATTGCTGCCTGGAATTGCAAAATAATATTAACATATTAAGTAATTGGTGCACTCATAACAGAATGGATTTAAACTTATTGAAATACAAGGTGATAACTTTTACTAAAAAAAGGGAACCAATTACCAACCAGTATTTTATTAATGACACGTGTATATCCAGGGTAAACCTTATCAACGATCTAGGAGTAATCTTTGATGCTGAGTTGAGATTCAATGATCACATCAATCATGTTTTGGCAAAGTCTTATAAAATGACAGGGTTCATTATGAGACAATGCTGGGACTTCACTAACATCGAAGTCTTGAAAACTCTATTCTTCAGCTTAGCACGCAGTCATCTGGAATACTGTTGTGTGGTCTGTACAAAGTACATGTCAAGAGAATTGAACGCGTACAACTAAAATTTGTCAACTTCCTATTATTCAAACTTCGTATCGGCAAAAACATGCTCACTCATCAGGAACGTCTGCAAACACTTGGTGTGGACAGCCTAGACAGATGGAGAATTCATCTCACTTTAGCTTTTGGACACAAGATCCTGAATAATGTTATGGACTGCCCCACTCTTCTGGCGCAGTTCATTTTCCGCGTTCCAGCACGTAACACCCGACTAACTGACTTGTTCCTAGTCAATAAGAGTCACACGGATGTAGGCCGCAACAGGGCCTCGAATCGTATGATGCAGTACTTTAACGCCTACATCCCGTCTAATTTTAATCTAAATTGTAAGCCTTTCACTTTTAAGAATAAATTAAAAATTCTGATTGGTGGTTAATCCGACTGAAACTGCTGCTCTGTTGCCACGTTTCCGTTACCGTTTTGTCTTACGATTTATACCTGTGAAGTACGAATTAGCTCATGGATTTAAAACCAATTTAGATGTCAGTATTTTATGTCTTTTTTGTCATATTATTTTATTTTTAAATTTAGTTTAATGTTTGTATATCATTTGGAGATCCCTCACTGTAGTGTATTGTTATTGAATGAATAAATAAATAAATAAATAGATATTATTACAGGATAAAATCATTAAATCTTGAGTATTTTAATTTAGTTATATTTTCTACAAATTTAGTCATTGCTTGTGAAAAGCAATGAGATATAGGTAGTAGTTTTTTTTTCATACATAATCATACACTAATACACTCTGCAACCATATGCTTAGTATATCTTACAATTATTACATACAGCTATTTCAAAATACATTGTCTAGTTGAATACTAATAAGCTCTTGTATTGGTAAAATTAATATTAAAAAAAAATTCTAGGTTCGGAGGGAGTTGGAAGCCGAGAAAAAGAATAATACTGCTATTAGTGAAGTGCCTTTAGGACCAAAACAAACTGAATTAGATGCTTCTCCCCATTTGGCTGTGAGAGGTAAAATTAATATTACGTGATTTAAGGTTATATCAAAAATATTTTTTTAGGAAATTTCTTGGCTTTTTCACAACTTAAAAGTATTAAATACTCACTAATAGTTTTAGAAATTACATGTAGGCTAATCTACCTACTATAATTTTAGATATACATCAACAAAAATATTTTTAAGCAAAAAATAATTGGTTAAATTGAGTTTACCCTGAGCATAATAGTGCATTCTGAAAAATAATTATGTTTGTCTATATGTCTGACAGATAACATGGAAAAAAAAAAAGTTTGCAACCATCTGCAATATTTTTTAAAACTAAAGAGATTATTGATTGCATTATTCAAAGTTTGTTAATGATCCAATTAATATTAATTACGAAATCCAATTTTAAAATCGCCCTCGTTGCTTACGTTAATAAGATAACTAGTAGACCGGGAAACAAAAGACATCTCCTAAATAATAGGCTATAAAGGGTTTCACCTTGGTTTGGCATTTTGAGATAAACCAAACGTTGGAGCTTGGAAACCGTGTGATTTGAAGTTTTTTTTTTTATGTTCCTTATGTCCGTAGTTGTCCATGACTGCCTAATTGTGCTATTATAAACACTTGCACAATATAATTAATCAAAAACATTGATAACAATCGATAACAACAATCCTGTAATTTTGGGATTGAGAAAACCAGCGGAATATCGGGAATCGGGATCCCGGTATTGAATGCCCTAAATGCGACTCATTTTTCGTATAAAACTGCGATCTTCCAGATAAATTAATGTATGGCTATTTTTATTTTAAACTATCAGTAGAAATTCATAATATAAGTTTCTGTTATCAGCTTAAATTTTATTTTAATAATAATATATTAATAATATTTTATTCTTACGCATAGCAATATATTTATTTGTAGTCTTTTGTAAATATGATTTTACAACTGAAATTTGTAGGTGTTTACTTTAAATGCTCCCTGGTTAGTGACGAAATATTGTCCAAAGAAGAGTGGAAGGTGAAGATCAAAGAGTTTCTCTTTGCTGCCTTAGAGGAAGAGCGAGGCATAACGGCCTGTCTAATTTTATATTCATGTAATTATAGCAGGGCCAAGGTAAGTATATTATTTGATTGTTAAATAAATAAATTGAATTAAGGAATAAGTATATGAATAATAAAGAAAATGTATCAAAATCATAACAGAGGGCATATAAAAAGTCACAAATCAATTTGTAGGGAATATTGTATAAAATAATTTTTGTCATATATAAGAGTTTGATAAATAGAGAAATAAGTTTTACTACAATTAAATGAAGCCTTCATTAATTTAACAAATTTTCATAATCACTACTAGAAAGAGTAAGTCAAGTATGTCACTCACCGTTTTACTTAAATACATGTTTAGAGCAGCGTGTAGTTAAAAATAGGATTCTTTCACTATGAAAAAGGTTAACTCAACTTCTAATTATCTTTATGGTGATAGTCTTATATTTTATATACTGCATGTATTAATGTTAATTCCCCTTAAATTCTTTTTGGACCAATACAAAAAAATGCTGTTGATATTATTTGTTAAATATAACCAGCATTAATATTATTTAACAGCAACTCAATATTTATATAGCTTTTTATATACTCAGCTCGCTTTCAGTCTGCTACTTCCCCTGCGCATCAGTCATCAACACAACACTTTTACCCCTGTTTCAGTTATAGCAAAAATATTCTAATAACAAATAATTGGCTCGCTAATATTTTTTCTGTCAATTTTGTTTTCATTTTTGTTTCTATAATGTCATCAGCATGTACCATGCTTGAAAGTTGATATTTGCCATGGACATAAACAAAATTGACAGCGAAAATTGAAACAAAATTAAAAGGATTTTTCTTTTATTAAAAAAAAAACTGAGTTTTTGAAAAAGTCGTGTTTGTTTAAAGTTTGTCTAATTGAATATAGTCACTAGTTTTTTAATAAATGCCAATAAGATCTGTTTCATACAGAACTAAAGCAAAACAAAAAAAGTACTTTTCTTTAATCTCAAGGAAAAACCGCCGAGAAGTATTTAAATTTTACCTCATTATCCTCTTAATCATGTTAGTTTTTAACAATTTTTAAACAGTAACATTGATTCCCGTTCTAAATATGTTTAATTATTATATCTTAGTGAATTCACATAACCACGAAAAACAGTAAAAGATCTTCTAAAAACTACTTTCTGAATCAAATTTAAAAAAAAAATCTGTTCGTTAATGTCAAAATGTAACATTTTTTTAAAGTTGCTATTTTATTTTTTTTTTTTTTCTTAAAGTATAGGAATTTATTCAGATCAAAGAAAATAATACATCATTGAAACATTTATCACATATATTTAATTTTCATGATCAAAACGGTCAATTAATTGTAACAAAATAGGTTACATCTCAAAAAGTGAAACAGATAGCTTGAAAAGTGGCAATATTATACAAATATGTTTAAACACTTCCGTATTTCATGTTATATATAATGATATATGGCAATAATAATAATAATAATAATATTAAGCATTAGCCGGATTTAGAAATGTGATGTGAAAGCCAAAATGTAATAAGTTCAAGAAAGACATCATGTTTATTAAACTAAATATCGGAATTTCAATTTTAATTAAACTTTAAGCAACAAAATAATAGTTGATTGTGTTGAAATGTGAACCACCAATGCAAATGCAGGATCAAGCTCTTTTTTGTATTTTGTTGGTGGTAACGAATAATTTACCACAACAACAGATATCCGGCAAACTATCATACAACAGTGCGCCGGTTTTCTTTAAAAAAAACTATCCGAATAGATGGAACGATTAAATTGTTAACATCCCTTTCCTTATATATGCATTCAGAATTCACCAAAATGTTCTAGAAGGTCGTCGATGAGTTCACTGAACTCTTCTAGAAAGCCCTCAATATAGGATGGTGGGTTTGTTTATTCCTAGCCGACTTGACGGTTTGTTGACTCATTGGGTAGTTTTCGCAAGACTATCGCAATATATAGAAAAAAATGTTGGTTGGTTCTCTCTCTCTAAGCTCAGAAGGCTTAACCCATGTATCCATGTAGTTCCGTGTTTCTGTAATCAGTAAATAATTATAAAGTCCGACGTATTTTTTCTGTATTGTTAAAAATAGTCTCAACAACCTAAGAACAGTCTTTACTTAAAAAAAAAGAGCTTAAAAATATGTGTCAATACTATTCTATGGTTCCTGCATATGCTAGTACAACCAATAACTTACTTTAGCAATAAGATTTTTGTTTATCTAATTAGGGTAATAGCAGATTAAGTTTTGGTATTCCAAAGGTCCTTGAGTACAATTCAGTCATTTGGAGACGTATCTGAGGATCTGGACAACTCACTTCTCCAACATGTTGAGAAGTGTTGTAAATAAAATGGCATCCCTAGACATAAATAAAACCACTGGATCCGATGGCATATCTTTAATATTCTATAAGAAGTGCTCCATTACTTTATGTGATCTTATGTGTCAAATATTTTAACAGTCATTTAATTCAAGGAAATATTATTTCTTCTTTTTAAATCCGGTTCAAGAGGTGGTATCAAGAACTATAGAGGAATATCTTTGATAACGATTGTGGCAAAAAATGTTTGAAGCAATAATAGCGTATGAATTGTTTCAAACTTACAGAAGTTACATTATACCAGAGCAACATGGTTTTCCAAGCCAGGTCTATAACAACAAATCTTGCTATCTATCAGAACTTCTTAAGTATCAATATAGAAAAGGGGTACCAGGTTGATATGATTTACATATCAAAAGGCTTTGACAGTGTCTACCATGGTTTCCTACTCCACAACATTGCTCTATTGGTATCTGTGGTACTTACTTGGAGTGTATCCAATCCTACCTTAGTGGACGAGAATAGTGTGAAACTGAGTGTCGTTTCTTGGCGCGAGGTTAATGTGAGTTCTGGGGCTCTCATTTGAGACCTATATTATTTTTATTGTTTGTAAATAGCGCCGTTTCTTTTTCTTTTTTTAAATGTAGATGTTTGTTGTACGCAGATGACCTTTAATATGAAGACTGTGTTTCTGCTCAGTCTGATCTAGCTATAATATAGCTCCCTGGTGTCAGGAAAACTTTTTGAATTTTAATATTAGCAAATGTAAAATCTTGCGCTTTTATAGATGTAAGGATCCAATAATATTTGACTATTGTATTGGAAATGATATTTTGGAATCAGTGGACACAATAAACGATTTGGGTATAGTTCTTGAAAAGGAGATAAATTTTAATAAACATATTGACAGCGTTGTCTTAAAAGCATATAGAATGTTGTGATTTTTTAAGCGGAACTATAAGCATATCTCCGATATCAAAGCTATTATACCCATGTATAATTGTTTAGTTAGGAGTATTGTTGAATATTGTATATAATGACATTTCATATACTACTAGGCTACAGCTAACTGCACTCAATAGTCTCAAAAAACGTAGATACATCGCAATGGCTCTTTCTGTAAATTGACTTTTGAATGGTTTTATAGATTATAGTGAATTACTGGCTAATATTTTATTTTGAGTTCCTCCAAGGCTGACTTGTTCAGTGGTCCTATTCTAGGAAAATTATCACTGCACAAATTATGACAATATTATGACAATAATTCTTTCATCGATAGAATAGTAAAAATTACAATAACCTATTTTTAAATCATGATCTGTTTTGTGTTGACTTTAAAAGTTTCAAATGTCTAATTTTAAATTGTGTATGATGTTTTCAAATTAGTATCTGCAATATTTACAACTATTATTTGGCGATATTTGTTCTTATACTGTAAGTTTTATATTAGTATATTTTTATAATTCTGTTTCTTTTAATTTGTTAATCTGTTTTGTTTGACTTTGACTTTGGACTCTTAATTCTGACACTTTAGTTTGCTATGTGACTAATCTAAGCCAGTTGGAGTTATTCTCTAAAGAGTTTAAATCAATAAAATAAAAACTTATTACCCAATATTTTAAATATAGTAAAAAAATATGCACTAATTTAGCTTTTACCCTGCATAAATCTTCAAGACACATCAGAATAATAGTCCAGGTTTTACGATTAAATGTTTTATAATTAAATACGTTTACGAAACAACTTGCGAGGCCCAAAATATGGAAAAATTGGTAAATTGGTTATATTCAATTTTTTACCTTCAATTTCTGATTCACCCTGTAGTTTGCGAGGCATGGTGCAAAAAAGTTTACTTATAGAGGTGATAACAACATGGTAACATAGGTTTACAAACAACTAGCGAGACCCAAACTGGTGAAATATTTACCATCTTCAAAAATTGGTAAAATAACAGAAAAATATTTCTTTATTTGCTAATTAAATTATAGTGCTTAAGAATTATGACGTATCGAACTCCCTGCACTCGCGGCCAAGTCCCTATACTATTTTAAAGTTAAAGATAGATATAGTTTAAAAAAAAAAACATTTATATTAAATCTGTTGGATTAACAAATCAATGCTATGACTAATTCCCTTTTGAAATTCATGTCACAGCCTTTAAGAAACCTTAATAGTAAACCCAAACAGATAATTGTATTAAAGCTTTGTTTTTTGGTTCTTCTAGGTACAAGAATGTGCCAACATCCTCTGTCGATACTTAGATAACATTCTAGGAAATCCTACAGAAACCAAATTCCACAAAATAAGATGTTCTAATGCTACATTCGCGGACAAAGTAGCTCCCTTATTGGGAGCACTTGAATTTTTGTATGCAGCTGGTTTTCGACAACAAAAGCTTGAACACAATGGGACAGAAGAAGATTTTTGGGTATGGTCGGAAAAAAATACAGAGGGATTGGAAACCTTAGAGGTGAGTTGTGTATTTTGAAACATAAGTAAATGGTAATAAGTACCTAGAAACCCCAAATACTGATTTTAATCGTTAAATCAAAGAGTTCTGGGCTGTATTTTTTCGAATGTTGTTTAGGGACTTTAATGTATTGTTTTCAATTGTACCTTCTCAAGTTTTGTCATAATGAACATTGAGCATATTACAATTGGTCTTAAGAACGTCCTTCAAAAAAGAAAATTATTATATAAGTGTGTCAGTACTAGCACACATTACAATTCTGTAAGTCAAATTCTTTATTACATTAGTGTGATACTATATATAATGTAATCAATTCCAAATTAATTAAAATTTTTTCAAAAATCTGGTTTTTTCGCTCCTTTTCGAGTGGCGAGAGGGGGATTGAACTTTTTTTTTAATGCAATCCTATATTGACTTTTAGCTTGTTTTGAAGACCCCTAAAAGACATAAATATCTGCGTAAACCAGAGGTCTATCTCGACCCATCTTCGAATAGTAATTCCAGTCGTAGTTGAATTAGTTATTTTTAATTTTATTTTATAAGATCCTGAAAGTAAGCACCACTAACTTCCCGGCAGTCTACTTTCAAATTCTAATTTGTTCTTCAGTAATTTTTTATTCTAGTTCTTGCAAATTATTGGGTTTTGTAAGAAACACTTATTCTTTTGACTTGACTTTTAAGTAACCTCAAAGAAAGAAATCAATTGACTAAGATCTAGTTACAACAGCTCTGCAACGTCTAATCTAGCGCCCAGGAATTTCATTGTGGAAATACTCTATGAATACCATATGGTGGCTAAATCTTCCCAAGAACTAAAAATACTGGCAGAGACTTTGATCCAATAGAAAAAGCCGCAAACGAGTTCGTATTATGGGCCAATGAACATCTTGACTGAGAAGCAGTCAGAGTTGGATGTGACCAAGTCATCAGTGACGTGCTAACACCCATTCGTTTTCCCAATGGAAATTTTATACTTGCATTTTCGTCTCTATCCAAAATAGTTGTCAGATGTATACGTATGAACTATAACAAGGCAAGCTAGATGAATTACATACCCTATTGGTGGGATTGATGAATGACTAAAAACATGTGAATTGGAAATCTAAGAATTTATTATGGGAAAGATAGAAGAAAGGTGGTCGTAATATTTATTTATTGACTTGAAACAGCATACAACAGGGTAAACCACTAATTATTATTGTCTAAACTTGATAAATGTGGTTGCAGAGGGCTGATCAAAATTTTGATTGATAGCTTTTTGAGGAGTTGAAGACAACTGGTACAGCTTGTAGACGATAATCCAACAATCTGAAGGTCTACATTAGGTCCTCTATTATTTCTCCTGTATATCAGTGATCTTCCATCTGTAAGCATGTTTCACATTATTTGTGGATGGTACGTACGACAATAACATTTGCAAATATAAAAGGAAAACCACAAGACTCTGTAGATAAAGACCTTAAAGTAATACAAATCTGGTTCAAATTAAACAAATCCCTGAACATAAAACAGTCTAAAGTCATGACTACAAGTTTTAAGAAAGACCCAAAAATAATGATTAAAATCAATATCCAAAGCATACAAAGGGTCTAAATTCGTAGGGACAACAAAACAACTTAAAGGAGAATCTTCAAATAACAACTATGACTATGAAACTAAGCTCAAGTTTATTTTGCAATCAGTACAACGATGAACTACATAGATGTCAAATTTGTAGCTCAAGTTTACTTTGCCTTATTCAAGGGCCATTTGTGAGATGCTTTGCGGATATTTTGATACTGTATATTATGTTCATATTATTTTTTTGCTGCAGTATGCGTTAAATAGAACAGAAGATCAATGTACCAATTGCGAACCTCTTTTGAAAGTATTAAGTATTGGCAGTGTTCTACTTTTGCATTCATGAAAGCATTTGTTACATAAATGAGAACATCAGTGCATTAACAAAACAAAGAAATGTCCGTTCATAAGAAACACGGAAAGAAATATACTTACTTTTGTCAGTATCAAATAATGCAAAATATCCTCTGGTACAAAGACGCCATTACACCAATTAGAGGGAAAACAAATTTATAATTTTAAATTCTCATATTGCAACCAATATATAATATTTATAATTTTGTAGTATATGAGTGTTTTTAAATCTATTAGTATTTATAGTTCTATTGGTTTTATGACTATTATTACAATACAATACAATACAATATTTATTGGTAATTGAACATACATAAGTATTTTTACAAGTCAAAATATAAAATGTAAACAGAGCAAAAAAGACAAATAACAAACTATAAATAATAAGATTAAAATAAAGCAAATAATTAAAAAAAGAAAAATAATACTAACTAAACTAAAATGTAACAGCAACAAGGATATGCCTCTCTGAGTTAATCTAAGTTAACAAGGTCGTTGAAATTACTATGAAGATACTCATCCCAAGTGTAAAAAGCTTTTTTAATAAGGTATTGTTTTATTTGGAATTTAAATTTTTTGACATTAAAATTTTTGATTCTCTCTGGGAGAACGTTATAGAATTTTATGCAATGGTAATTCCTTCCGTCCCTGGCTCTTGCAGTTCTACTATAATTTATAGCAATACAGTTTCTTGCCCTAGTGTTGTACTCATGATAGTCGCGATTGTGAGAGTAGGTATGTAGATTTTCCTTAACATATACAAGACAATTTAAAATATATATACATGGTAGAGTGAGAATGCATAATGTGACAAAACTATTTTTACAACATTCATCAAATCTCAAACCTGCAATCACCCGCACACCTGTACAGCAAACAACGCATTTGCATGGGGGGAGTGTCCCCAACACAGCACAGCATAACATAAATGGGAATTAATGTGACCATAATACGCACACATAAGGACGTTGTCTGATACGATACCTTTAAGATTACGTAACATGTACAGATTTCTGCTTAACTTCCTCGCAACCTGACTTGTATGTTCTTCCCATGTCAGTTTCGTGTCGAGGTACACACCCAGAAACTTAACGGGATCTGTGCTCATAGGACCTGCTCTTAACGAGAAGTGTAATGTTTTTGTTTTCGCGGTATTAATACCCAGCTTATTAGAAATAAAAAATCCATTAAGTTAATTTTATTTCTTAGACATTGAATATTGTAATGTAGTATACTCAGAGGGGCACTCACCCTTAATATATTTCCTGTGGATGGGGGTTTTAAGGATATCGGTGGTCCAGTTACAGTCAGAACAGGGATACTTTCTGTGGTAGGATTGGCAGGATGGCCTACTTTTTTAGTCTCTAGTTGTATAACATCGTCCGCGAAAAAAAAAATCTGTTTATTAGCATCTGATTCTTTGTGATCAGTGTTTATTGGCTGGGGTTCTGGGGGACAATTGGCATAAGGAGTATAAGGAGTTTGTAGTGCTTGTATTCTGCTCATGAAATTATTGTGTTGGGTCCTTGATTGATGCTCCTCATAAGCTCTCCAGATATAATTTTCACATAAATAAGTAATGAGTTCTGTTTTCCTTCCCCAATATCTTTTATAATTTGGATCTCCATACTCGACATGAAACATAGCAGAATCAACAAACTGTGAGCTTCCAATATTTTGTGTGGCGCAGTACAGTTTTTGATTTTGAGAAGCTATCAGGCTGTTCAAGATTTTCCTAGTAGATTTGGCATATGGTGAGCTTACTAGGATCAGGTTAGTTTTCTTTCCATAAGACATTAGCTGGTTTAAAGTTTCTTGTTTTGGTGATTTTCCTTGAATGCTATTCTGTGTATTATTGTATTATTTGTTTTGTGTATTATTGTATAATATATCCTGGTTTTCGGTAAATTAAACTGGACTGAACTGAACTAAATTGGTGTATCATTATCATATTATTTTAAAACACCTTGGTTCTTAAACAAGTTTTTTTTTCGTATTTTATAGAAAATATTTTTTAAAGCAGATCTTAAAAAATAATATTGGAGGTCATTTGAGGGAGGGTGTTACCATAGATCTGCCACTGCTGCAAAGATATGGCAATCCATTTCTAAAATCATCTTTTTCTTGTTTTTACAGTTTCTGAGGGACGCCTTAAAATCAGAAAATAGGGTTGAATTAGAGTTAGACAGGAATTTGCAAGTTCTATCTCCTGCTCAGGCAGCTGAGAAACTTGAACTACCGCCGGATTTCTACGCGATATCACCTGAAGAACTGAAAAGGGAACAGCAGTCCAGGTAAGGTATGCTTAAAAAACAAAGTCGTATTTATCTATTTCATTGACATAGGTATATATTCTTATGGATATACTTTACGTCCAGATCTAAATTTAAATAAAAATACTGTTTTCTACAACTCCTATGGAAACGTTAAAAACACCATTTATCAAGACCTGAAAGTAATTTCACATAAATTATATACAGGGTTTCCGCTAATCGTACATAGCAAAAACCACAGATTCCTTAGATAATGAAAAATAATATAAATAAATAAATAAAATGAACGACAATATTCTATTTGCTATTTTGCACTATTTGGGGCTTTCGAATTCGGTAAAAAAATTTTTTCGGTCTTATTTTGTAAATAGAAAGCAACGTGTTAAGATTGGTGAATACATTTCTAGGCCATTAGATCTTTTGTCAGGTGTGCCTCAGGGGTCCATTCTCAGACCTCTACTTTACATTTTATACACATCTGAAATAATTAAAGCCGTTAAATATTGCCAAATTTATCTTTACGCGGATGATACGCAAATGTATCTTTCTTTTCCACCTAGCGACCTTACATCTTGCTTAAATAAAATTAACTCCAATCTCGATAATCTTTATAATTCAGCATCTAAACACTGCCTTCAAGTTAATCTCTCAAAAACAAGTTTGTTAATATTCGGTTCGACCAAAATAAAACAATCATTTACTACTGAAATAAAAGTTAGAGTAGGTAATACAGAGGTGCCATGTACTAATGAGGCTAAAAACCTCGGTTTAATTCTGGATACTGACCTCAAGTTCCGAAGTCATATTAGTAGCTGTATTCGCGTTGCCTATGCTAACTTAAAAATGATCTATGGTGTACGAAACTTTTGTGTAAAAAATCTAAAATTATTTTATGTGAGTCTCTTGTACTTTCTAAATTTAATTTCGCTGACTCTATCTATGGACTTTTCGTTGATTCACAGACGGCGAGAAGAATTCAGGTTGCCCAAAACTCGTGTTTTCGCTTTATTTATAGTATACGACGGCTGCTGCATATTTCACATAAACTAATGGAAGCAAACTGGCTTAATATGAAAAACCGTAGGCCCTTACACGCAGCTATTCTCTTTCACAAAATATTAATTTTTAAACAACCTGCATATCTTTACTCTAAGATTACTTTTCGATCTGACGTGCATACGTTAAATCTCCGATTCAGGGACCGACTCACACCACCCGCTCACAAACACACATTCTTTAGGTCGTCATTTACATACCAAATCGCGAATGTTTATAATAATCTCCCTGACATATTAATCGTACCCGTTAAATATGTTTAAAGAAAAACTTAAACAGCATTTCTCTAGTGTAAGTTAGAATTTTATTATGTTTGTGCTGCTACAGAGCTTTATGTTTTTTTTCTTACTAGGTCTTAATAGTTTTTAAGCATTGTTAACATTTAGGATTAGTTTAATTATTGTTAATGCTCTTAATTGTATACTACCAATTATTTACATTTTTTTTCTTTGGCTTAAGATGAAAAACAGAGATCTTCCTTAGGGAGGCTTACCTGATCTTCGGCCTTTTTCCACAATTTTTTTTTAATATATTAGGAAAAAATTGTGCAAAATCTGGTATTTGGGAATTTTTGGGGATGAGAAATTCAAATTTCTTAAAAACGATATTGTAAATTGTAGAGGGCACTGACGGTGACATGTCGCCTGAGTTTAAATGGTCTGAACTTTTTTATGCCTTAGTTCGAGATAATTGCATTGAAATGATTCTGTACAGTTTTTTTTTTGAAAATTCGATTCCAATTTGTTTTTCAAACCAGGGTTGTTCCAAAGCGTACATTTGTACCAAATTTGGCACACTTGAAAAATATTTGGCACAATGGTACTTCTTTCGACTCGCACAATTTACCATTCATATTATTAGTTAATTTACTTTAAGGTATCACAATATCATTAGCAATAAAATAAAATGATATACGAAATTAAACCACACATCTTCTAATAAATAACCTATTAGGCCTTTAATATCATCTTTTTATGTTACAAGTCATAACATAGTAGGGCTTTTTTCGTCAGCGATGGTGGCAGTATTGATTCAAGGTCTCAAGTGAGCAAAGTGAAACAGAAATAAGCGCGTGGCTCCATAGAGAAAGAGACCCCTTTAATCTTGAGAGATCGGGAAAATATTAGATAAAACTTTTTGTTTTCTCTCTCTCTCGCTAAGACCCCGGCTCGTTCAATGATTGCTCCATATCATTCTTTATCCGTCTGCGCAGGTTAGTTGCCTATTTGTCTCTATCTAACAGTATTAAAATCGTAAAGTCTGGGTATTCACCGCTATTCAGTCGGTTGAAGTTAATGATTCGAGTGTCGAGACGAGTTTGAATAGAGGGTTTTTTATTTAAAGAATATCCTGGATAGCAGTCGCTGTTAGCAGTGTATTTCAAAACTTTATATAATTATTTCGCCACCTGTTCTATGTCTTTGTATTGTATGTTAACGGATTAATTCGATTAAAACTGTATGAAGTCAATTAAGAAATCATGATTCTTGGGATTAGACCGTGTCAGAATGGAATCACTTTCCGACGTTTCGCCTTCAATGGCGCGAGGCATCTTCAGGGATCCTTACTTCATGAGATCGGAACTCTGAATGAACTCGGAGAGACCCATGCCGGCTATTTATAGTCGACCTGTGTCTACCGAACCGTATATTAGGTCGAATACCGTCCTTTTCATCATCTGGCTTGTTATTAATAGCTGACTCAATACCAGAAATATACTCTGCAAGTGGAAGATCTTTTTCATTGCTAATTGGAAGAGAGAAATTATCACCCAAAGCCAAAATCTCTGAAACATCATTGGGAATCTGTGTGTTAGACACATTTTCTAGCCATTTTGTAGTATTTACTTTTACATCGCTTTTTTTATATTTATTATTTTCAAATTGTAGAAATGTAGCAAAAATATTTTCTGGTAAAATAGTTTTAATTTCATTGCTTATTTTATTTATGTTGTATTCCAAATTATTTATGCATTTTGTAGTTTCAGTTATTAATAAATTTAAAATTTTGGCTTTTGTATTATTTAACACAGAATTAAATTTATTTTCAAGGTAAGTAGCTGTAAATTCAATTTGAGGTAAATTAAAATCTAGGAATTTTGGAACTGTGTTTGTGTGTTTACACTTGAGGATAAATATTCTCTTGTTCTTTTGGCTTGCGAGCTTTCCATAGGCTACAGAAACATCTTTGAGGTTTCGTTAACAAATCCGTCTCCATAAGTTATTGGGATGTCTTGTAGGAATGGCATCTTAGTTGTTAGATAGCAATTTTTAACGCTTGTTGTAATATTTTTGTTGCGTTTTCTTAAACAATGTCTAATTTCTTTTTGTTAAAAATTCTTGGGTACTGGTTTATTTTCTTAGAAGAATTATTTATTTCCTTAACGTTTCGCGCTTCATAGAGAGCTTTTTCAAAAGATTGATTGACACACTAAAAACTATTACAAAATTGTAACGTCCTATTTTAACATTTTATTGTAATAGTTTTTAGTATAAATAATTCTTTTAAGAAAATAAATTAGTACCCAAGAATTTTTAACAAAAAAAAAAAATATATATATATATATATATGTATGTATGTATGCATATATATATATATATATATATATATATATATATATATATATGTATGTATGTATGTATATATATATATATATATATATATATATATATATATATATATATATATGTATACATATATACATATATATATATATATATATATATATATATATATATATATATATATATATATGTATGTATATATATATATATATATATATATATATATATATATATATATATATATATATATATATATATATATATATATATATATATATATATATATATATATATATATATATATATATATATATATATATATATATATATATATATATATATATATATATATATATATATATACACATATGTGGTGGGTGTCCACGAACAACTCCTACAAAATGAAAGGGGTGATTCTACATAAAAAAAACATGGAATAAATTTCATATTAACCTAGGTCTGGAAATACTTCTTTACGGAGAGACAGGGTGTTGAGATATAAATTTTATTTTATTTTTTATTAAATGTCTGTTGCAAATAATAAAATTGGGCATTCGGGGTATTTTTTAGGTGAGGAATCATAATTTGATATTAGATTTCGTGTGACACTTAGAGGGCGCTACGTTCGCTACTATTATTTATGTAACTAACTTTTTTGGCGATGCACTTCTGAGTTTTTTTACGAATAAATATTATTCTTGTACCTTTTCTAAACAAAAAAGGTATACTTACTCAACAACACTAGAGGTAACCGTTCTCGAGCAATGTGCAAGTTTGTACTCGGTGTAAAAATCAGTTTCCACGTATGATGTAGACTGAGGCCCATATCTCTATTAAAATTGTTAGGATGCTTATACATTTCAATAGATTCTCTAATTTGCTGTTTATAGAATACCGAAAACGATGCAAGAACTTTAGTTTCTTTTACATACATGTCCAGTGGAATGTTGGTGTTCAGATACAGCAATTGTACAATTTATTTCTTTCCGATACATCGTTCATGTTCCTTAAGCCTAGTCGATATGGATCATCCAGTTTATCCAATATAGACATCACCACAGGAACAAGGAATAGCATATACTCCTTTCATTTGTAAAGGAATAATGTCCTTTGGCCTAAGTCCTCACTTTCATATGGCGCATAATTTACTTGTAAATAGGTAGTCCGTTTATCAGTATGATGGGTCACCTATCGGCACTTATCGATATCTATGGATATTTTTTATTTACCCATTATTATTCGATATGTCGCTATCAATACAATTCCATATTATTGTGTTATCTTACAATTTAGCAAATTTGTAGAAATCATTTTTTATAGATAATTAGGACTAATTAAGTTGTTCCTAATTTTCTGTCTTTTAATAAATGCTTTTGAAACAAAAAAGAGACAGCTATAGTAACAATTACATTTTTCATTGTAATCAGAGAGAAACAATAATTAATAAAACATGTCAATTTCCTATAATAAATATATTCAAAGTGATTTCCTTTCACTTCTATACTCATTCCGAAGCGACTCTGCAATATCTACAATTTTTTTCATAATACCTCTCGAGTATTTGTTGTTTTTTTATACATTAACGATTTCATATATCCCCACAGACAAAAATTGAGTAGACTGAAATCGGGGATTCGAGCGATCGGAACAATGGGCATTCAGGTAATCTCCGACAGGTCTAGAAAAATCTGCCGGTGCTCCATCCTGCATGAACAATATATTTGTCAAAGCTGTAGATGAAGTTCATTGAGGACTACGGGTAAATGTCGCTTTGTCCGTAAACAATATTTTGTTCAGTAACATCAGGTCGGTATTTTTTGTTGCGGCAGAAACGGACAAAATACATTCCAGGTATGTTCGATGTGCTCTATGGTCACCACTACAATTTTCCTGCGCATGTACCATATCTCGCATCTCGTTAGAAAAAAATATATGCTTTGGCATTTTGTATTTAACTGAAAGCCAACATGTTTTAAAAAGTTATTATGAACATCCAAAATGTAAACAAACAATGGGAAAGTTTGTCAGTAGTTAAATTTGTAGTGTTTCTTATTGTAAACTATATTCAGAAGATAAGAAAGCAACTACACTGTTTTCAAGTAAGAGCAGTTTTAAGGCACAATAAAAGAGCAATTGTGGACTTATTGTAATTTACATAGGTAAAAAGACTTGGTAGGTACTTAAACTATATTAAGCTTTAGTTATAGTCAAAAGCAGTGTTATCGTGCGGATCATACGATTTATCAACGACAAACTTTTGAAGTTTGTTTTTCTTTTATTACGTGTAATCATATCCTCCGCATAAAATCCGGAAGATGAATGAGATAGACCTACGATATTTTCATATGAAAAAAGAGGATAAACATATAAATACCAGCAGTTGCAAAAATCTTTGAGCGATGTCAAGTCAGTGACAAAATGAGTAATAGAAAACAATTTTCGGGTTTTTTTTAATGGTATTAAATCTAATAAAATATTACGAAAATGAAAATTCACCGGCCAATATCCAGGAGACAGTAGCAAAAGCTCTGGTAATCGGTATAAGGACTGTGCAGAAAATTGTGCCTGAAAAAAAGCATAATTTACTACCGAAAAAGATTAAGAAATGTACACGAAAAAAGCCGACGACAGAAGACTTAAGTGACAATGTAAAAATGGATGTAACCCTTCAAGTTTTAAAAGAAGCTTTAAAAAATCGAGGCATATTGGAAATTGGACTAAAATCGTTGTCAAATTTAATAAAAATGTTGGGTTTTTGATACAAAAAGGACTGTAATTGAAGATTTTTATGCGAGTTGCCACATAAAGCAAGTCTGCGTATCCAGTTTTTAAAGAAATACACTGAAAATGTATTCAAAATTTAGAAAGTGGTATTAGACAAGACTTGGATATTTTCTAATGGAAGTGGTTCGAAATTTTGGCAAGACGAGTCTGTAAAAAGTGTCAAGAGAAAAAAGGGATGTGGGACGAGAAAACGGTTCATCATTATGCATGCAGGATATTCAACAGGAATTCTCCCAGGTGCAAGTTTACTGTTTTCTTCAACATCCAAAAGTATGGGCTACCATGATAATATGAACTGTGAACTGTTTGAAAAGTGGTTTAAAGAACAACTGATTCCAAATTTAGATGCTCCATCTTTAATCATTCTGGACAATGCATCTCATCATTCAAGAATCTTAAATAAACAACCTACTTCATCCTGGAAGAAAAGTGATATTTATGACTGGCTAATAAAACAAAAACAAAATCCTTTACCTAATATGCTGAAACTAGAACTTCTTTTAATGGCAAAATCTATTAAAAAACCAACAATATATGCCGTAGATGAAATATTACGGGAAAATGGACATGAGGTTTTACAACTGCCGCCATACCATTGCCAGTTTAACGCAATACAATTAATATGGGCTGGGGCAAAATCATATTACGAAAAACACGTGAACGATGGTCTTACATCAGATGAACTGCAAATTGTTTGGCAAGATTCATTAAATTATATTATGCCGGAGTACTGGAAGAAATCTGTGGAACATACGGAGAAATTAATATGCGATTGGTGGAATCGAAAACGAGTTCTAGATGTCGAAATAGCACCAATGATCATTGCACCATTTGAGGAAGACTCAGAAGATGAGGACTTTTTAATTGATGATGATATTTTTTAGTGTATAATATTAAAAAGTTTCTGAAGGATTATGTTAGTCTTTGACGTGTATAAATCATAAATTGCATTATGAATATCCATTTTTGCATTGTAACTTAAGTCTTTTGCCTTTGGATTTTTTCGTGTACATTTCTTAATCTTCTTCGGAACTAAATTATGTTTTTTTTTTCATGCACAAGTTTCTGTACACATTCCTTATACCGATTCTCAAAGCTTTTGCCGCTGGCTCCTTAATATTAGCCAGTGAATTTTAATTTCAAATTTTTTTTACTAGATTTTGACACCATTTTTTTACTTACTTTTTTAGTACATTTGTTATTTTGTAGGCAATAAATAAATAATTATAGAATACTTGTTCCAATTTTAAAGCGTGTTTAAAATAAGTAATTTTTGTTTATTAATTATAAGACATAGATATATAAAAATCGGTAAAATCGCTTTACCAGAAACTCGGGGCTAACGAAAAATACAGGCTCTATATATATATATATATATATATATATATATATATATATATATATATATATATATATATATATATATATAGCCTGTATTTTTCGCATGGATGGCCCTTAATTTTAGACTGGAATTTGAAGAAATCGGATAAGTAGTTTTTTAGCTATGCCGCGAACAGACAGACTGACGGACAGACATACCTACAGACAGACGGAATTGAGAAAACATGTTTTCCGGCATCTAGGGACCCTTAAACGTAAAGATCTGAAAAAAATCTCACGAGGGAAGTAATAACTAATTATCTTGTGTTTTTAAGAAAAGTGTAAAAAATAAGTTTTCTTTGCACAGGGGTGGCCCGCATTTAAATAAATGACACTGTATGAGTGGTTAGATTTTTAGGTCAAGCGGGGCTCATAATTTTTGGTGGTTGATAAAAAATCTCACTTTCATTAAGTAGCTGTATAAACAGAACATATCCTGATTGTTCCACTGATTCGAACCGCTTTCCGACTATTAAGGCGCTTGCCATTTTGTGTATTTTTGTTTTTGCCAACCAAAAAATTTTAACCAAATACATATTTAGCGAATTTTCTTATTTAGTCCCTCGGCATTTAATATATAAAATAATATTAAGTGGCTATCTTCTTTCTCCCTGTATGTTTGTAAATAGCCCATAGAGATTTAATAGCTTGATAAAAGAATCACACAACGTTTTGGTATTCACTGTGTTTTCTGATTTGATTCATAATGTTGGTGACCTTTGGACCCGCACGATAAGACCGAATTCGACTATAACTGTAATCATTCGTGCAAATCACTTTTGTTAAAATAACTTCCGAATGTCAAATATGTGGCACCCATGGTGTGAACGGAGTGTTTCTCCCGATGAGGTTGCTTTTCATTGCAAAAATTGAAAACATTTGTCTAGTGATGCGAAAGAAATTATAAGCAACGTTTACTTAATCCATTCCAAACGGGGAGTTATCCTCTACCTCTATTTTGATGAAAGTACCAGAATCAACTATTTGGTAAATTATGAACAATTTTGTTGTAGAGAGAAAAATAAAAAATGTTAAGGGCAACTTTTCAAAGTTAGATCGAGGTGATGAAGAAATAATACGGCGCAAAATGTACGAGCTTTATGAAGAACAAAATGTGCGCACATATAGTTTACTACAGAAACTTTGAAAAGATGAAACTGGAATTAAATTTGGTAGAACTAGTCTGTGAAAACGTATTAACCGAATTGATGGTAAATTTAAAGAAATCAATAAAAAACAATTTATAATGGATCCAAGAGGTGAATTTCTTGGCCAAAATGAAAGAGTACCGAAATCAAAATAAGTCTATTTATTTGGCTGAGACTTGGTATTGGTATCCTTCCAAAGGTTGGGTTTATTCCAGAGAAAAAAAAATATTAAGCAAGACAAGAGAATTACTATTTTATATACAGGATCTAAAGATTGATTGGTTCCAAATGCTCTTTCTTTGTCATCAAAAAATATTAAAGACTCTTTTGTGTTGATTAACGTGAAGATTATATTAATAAGTAAACCAGATTTCTGGGAGGAGGGCCAGACGGATTCTGGGAGTGACTAAGCCTCTGGCCCCAGTTTAGTTACGCATGTGGACTATACTTAGAGAATCCTTTTAAACACAACAAGTACACTGTACACTGAGTATTGGACATAGATAACTGGTGACGATTTTAGAAGTTTCAAATCACCATATTACAATAACTTTTTGATCCCCCATCTTAAAAACAATCTAAACGCCATGTGGCTTGTATATATAATCTAACATTGCGATCTTTATGTATTAAAATCTAGATAGCCATCATTAATTTTGCGCATTTGCTAAAGGTTTCTCTTTAATTTTCAGATCTGAAATGGCTGAAAAACAACTGCAACTCAGAACAAAAGCCATGAGAGAAAAGGATGAAATACGCGAAATTAGAAAGTATAAATTTTCCCTGATTAGAATAAGATTTCCAGATGGACTATACCTGCAAGTAAGTAAAAGAACTTTACTAATTAATCTGTTCTATCTAATAAAGGGTACATTATAACTCAATCTGGCATTCGTCGAAGATAAGAAAAAGAAAAATCGGTAAATTTCCTTTACCCGGAACTTCCCTCGTTATGAATCTTGCCTTCATATTTCGCACGTAGTCATTTAGTATACTGTATTTTCTAACATATCGGAATCGTACCAATATTTTACCAGTTTCTACCTATGCCACACTTATTTTTTAGGATCGCCATTTTCAATTCGTACCAGTTAGTTCCAGTATCACATTCAGTTTTGCCTCAAGATATTAAGTCAACTGAATAAGGTATTTTAACGTTGATTTTTTAGACTTTTTTTTGACTGCCATTTGAATTCGTACCACAATTTTACCAATCTCTTTAATCACATTTAATGGATGCCCAGAATTTTAAATTAATAAGTAGTTTTTCAGGCTAATTTTTTTAAATAATTCAAGTCAACCAGATAAGTAGTTTTTAGCTACGCCGCGAACTGACAGACAGACCATTGGAATTTAGAAGACATATTTTTTGGAATCTACGCACGCTAAAACGGAAAGATATATAAAACCTGCAATTTTTTTCACATTTTAAACTGTTTTATTCTAAACCAACTTTACAAGTTTATTACATGGAATGTAACATATAACAATAGAAAATAATAATAATAAAGTTGTAATAAATGAAAAAACTCCTATGTTATAATTCAATATAATATAAAAGCTAAGTTGAAATAAATATTTTTAAAAAACCTATTCATTTTTATTTTTGTAAAAAATGCATTTTTAATTGTTTTTTAAATATTGATATGTCTTATAGTCTCTGGTAAGTTATTATATATTTCTAAACCATCGTGCATAATTGATTTTTTCCCAAAGTTACTTTTTATTGTAATGATCTGTAATTGTAAGCAATGTCTTGTATCGTGATTATCTAAAGTATTAGATTTTTTAAATAAAATATTTGATTTTTTTTCATTATTAATAATAGAGTGTATTAAAATGCAAATTTTGAAATTATAAATATTTTGTAAGTTTAAAAATCCTTTAGGTTTATATAAGTTAATAGAAGGTTCCAAATATGGTAGTTTATAAATACATTTTAGAGTTTTATTTTGCCATTGTTTTAAAGGTTTAATATGTGACGAACAAGCAGAGCCCCAAATTGAAATTAAATATTGGAATTTAGAATATATTAAAGAATAATATATATTTTTTAAGAATTTTAATGGTACGAAATCTATTGATTTGTATAGTACTCCTATTAATGGAGTTATAGCGGTTCTTATACTCTGAATATGATTTTTCCAACTTAAGTTTTCATCTATAATTAATCCTAAACATTTTGTTGCATTTGAATATTTAATTTTGTTATTGTTTATTACTATTAGGCAAATACCAGAATTTATCTTTGTTTTACTTATTAACATAAAAGAAGATTTATTAAAATTTAATGATAGTTTGTGAGATTTAAGCCAGGAACAAATTAATTATAGATCATGTATTATATAAAAAAATAATTCATTTAAATTATCAGCAAAATAAATAATTGTTGTGTCAATCCACAAACAATTGAATATTGTCTTTTAAATTTCATTTAGAAACTGAATTTATATAAATTAAAAATAAAACTTAACAAACATTTCATTTGGCCGCCCTTTGATCAACCATCTTGAATTCGTACCACAATTTGAAATCAATCGGGTAAGCATTTTTTTAGCTATGCCACGAACAGAACGGCTGACATACAAACAGACAGAAACGTGAAGATCCGAAAAAAATCACCCCTTCTGGAAAATTTTCGCAGGGTGATTTTTCACGATTTCAATACTTCCCTTTACGAAAGAAGAAAAATGTGATAAAATTTTACAAAAATATAAAGACTTAAATGCAATTTTGAACTTTGACTAAGGACGGAATTCTAAATAACTTTCTTAGAATATATTTTAGAACTTTTTGGGCGTCCTGTAAATAAAAAATAATTTTTCTTTATGGGAACTGCATTATTTATCTAGAACTTTTTCTTGAAAAATTAAATATTGGGTTCATTTGTCCTCTTGTACAGTATGGACATACTGTAAATATATAGTATGTCTTAAAAAATGTGTAGTAGACCCAGCATATATTTTTTAATGCAACTCTGTGTATTATAAATATACTAAGTTTGATATCTTTATATTTAAACCATAATGAAATTTAAGTCACCCTGCCATAAGAAGCAATGTATCGACTCCACTATGTAATACGCAGGGTTTGTGTAGTCTCTGGAAGATAACAGTATGAAACCTAGTATTTTTATAATCAGCAAGACTCGACCCATTTATCTAATGGACATAATATGCAGGGTGGGCCATTAAAATATATATATATATTGTCTACTACTCATTGTCAAGACATCTTGTATTCATAAATAGTAATTTTCTATAAACTATGTAAAAAAAACTAGAACTCTAGAAATTAAACCAATATTGGAGGAGACGAATTATAAAGAAATGCTATGTACCGATTTGACGTGATTACTGTGTTTAATGATATTTAGAGTGTCCCAAATTTATTTTTACCAGCTTAGCTGAAATAATCCACAAACATTCCATTTAGGCAGATCGAGGCAGAATGTTGAGAGACATACCAAACTTATTTTTTTATGGGACGCCTTGAATATTATTGAGTATTTAAATTTTGCGTTGTCGTATTCTAAATACATTTGTATATAACATACTTCACATTTAAATTTGACAGTTTTCGAGATATCCACGTTTTCCATTATGATCAACCTTTTTCTTCCTGCTGAAGATCGATCTACCTCTCTCACATGTACCTATGCTGTGTCCAAGTTGTTTTACATAAGTATCTGGGACATGCAGTTTATCTTTTTAATCTGGACAGCATTATTTGAGTGATAATTTTAGCATATCCTCCACCTAGCGAGTTAAATCCTTTGAGCACCCCATTAGGACAGACTCACAGCTACTGAGCCGCACTAACCTTTTTTATTATTTTTAATGTTAATAAATATATATGCTTGGCCACAAACTGTCAGGATCATTACAAACTGCCATTTCATGAATTTTAGGAAGAGAATGTCATTTAATTTTTGTCATAAACTACGAAAGGTATAAAAAGATAATAAAATTAGTTTTATTGTGCATTCCTATCTTAGTTAATAGTCTTTTGAATGAAACTTTCCAATTCAATGACAAGTCAGTTCTTTTTCTCAGAAGATTTTTTTTACTATTGAATGCAAAGACCAATTGTTAATACCACAATACCAGGTAATATGAAACTAAGATACATATGCCTGAAAATTGTCAATTTTTAAATGTTACTAAGAATTAGATTTATGTATGTTTACTACATGAAATACGTTTAGAATCTCAAAGATATGTTAAGATTCTAAAATAGAGTGAGGTGTTTCACTGAAAATCATTACCTTCGTCAGTTTGGAGACTCTTTATATTGAAAAACTTTTCTTTTCTAGCATTTAGAAAGAAGAGACCAATCATATCGATGAGTCCAACTGTATATTCATAATTTTTGAATATATTGTTTGTAAGCATCAAGCATTTATTGACAGTTAATTTTACTTTTAGGGAACATTTTCAGTGTACGAAAAATTCGTAGAAGTCCTAGATTTTGTTAGAGAAAACTTGGAGCATGAAGGTCTACCTTTCATTCTCAATTCACCTACGGGGCTAAAGTTTGAGGAAAAAGACTATGAAGCCACCTTAGCTGATCTTAGACTTGTCCCTGCCACTATCTTGATTTTCCAATGGGATCCTTTATTTGATGAAGAAATTAAAGCATCTGGAAGTACCGCGTACCTTAAACCAGAAGTAATGATGTTGATGCAACAGCTTTAAAGTATATTTTTATAACTATAGCAAGAACTAAATACTAGGAGGTTTTTTTGTAACGGCTACAGATTTGAGCAATATTTCTAATGGTTCTAAAAATAAGCAGGTGTGATACACTTTTCATGCTTCATTTTATTTTATCATTTGTTTGATACCTATTTTCTTTTCTACAATTTCATGTAAGTAATATGGTGATTATGCTGTTCACATATTTTTGTATTTGAGACTATTGATATATCACATATTCTAAACTCAAAATTAGATCTTTATTCCATTTCTCAGAATTCTTATAATACTATCTAGACTTTATGTGATATAAACATAAACTCTACAATAGTGTGCAATGCAAAATTTAAATACTACACAAATGTGTGGATATTTTTTGTTTACATGTTCCTATGTTTTAACTTAATATTAAGATTGTGACAGTCAGCTGCATTTATGAAATATAATGATACCACTCAATGGTTTAATACAAGGTGAATATGTGTTTCTATGTAGGCAGACAATTGAAATCATAAGCACTTTAGATAAAGTCATTATTAAATTAATAAGGGTTGATAATGCTTTCAGCTAAACCAGTTACAGCAGTCAATTGTTCGAATCACCAAAATCTTCATCCGAGTCAACCATAAATTATTTCAAAATTGCAAATTGATTTGAAAGTTTTGATTACTACATTCCACGTAGTCTACTACAAGGTTTAATTTGTTTTAGTGTAAAACAGTTCTACTTGAATGAAATATTATTAGGATTTTAAACACATAAGTGACTTCAATTATAAATTTTAGAGTTAATATTTGTTTGTAGAAAAACATGAAAAACTTTTTAGCAATATTTCAAAGAGTTAAAAATGAGTTTTAAGTTACTTAATGAACTATAAATTTAACCATGAATAACATTGCTCAAATCTATTTTTTAATCTCCTGAAATTCGCATAAATGTGATATTATAACTTATTCTTTTATATTTATTATTATATCTTCGCAATGCACCTTTTCAAACTAGCGTTTTATTGTTAAATTATTATACAATTTAAAGATGAATTTATAAACGAATAAACAAGTGAGTTTACCAGAGTGTTTTATTCAAGTGATATCCTCAAACGTTAGGAAATCATTTTTATTTGTATTAAACAGTTCAGGCAATCATAATATATTGATATAATATGCAAAAGGCTGTCGAGGGCTAAAGATAATAAAACAGCTTGTTTTTCAGGTTTCAGTCAGCAGTAATATTTTAAAATTTAATAGAAATTTTAAAGAATGAGCTGATTTCTTGTTTACTCATAGTCATATTACGAATATGACTATGAGTAAATGAATGCAATGAGACATTTTAATCCTCAAGTTTCATTTAGGAATGCACATCATTTGGTTTCGTACATTCATTTAGTAACACATACAGGTTGTTTCGGGAGGAAAGGGAAATATTCTAAGGATGTGACGAGGTCAAAAAAAAATTAAAAAATATTATATATTTACAGGTCCACAAACGCTTAGTTTTCGAGATAATGGGTGAAAAAGAAAATTTCAGAAATACGTTTATTTAATATTTCGGAAACGATTTTAGATATCGAAAGAAATCTGTTATGCAATATTAAGACGTAAAGGGATGACTGGGAATAAAATGATTTGTAATACTTCTTCAATGGCAATGCGTTGCTTTGTCTCTTTTTTGTCTTCACTGTTACATTATTATTTCAAAATGATTTTTAACAAGCTGACGTTGAAATGTCAAAGTCAATTCATGACTTTTAGATTGATTTGTCATACTTAGGTCACACTTTCATCAGTGGCGCAACTAGACATCGACCTTTGGGAGGGCTCAAGCTCTGACACTTATAAGACAATATTGATCATAGGATAAAACCAATTTTAATCATTTTTTCGTACGGCTATGATTTACTTATAAACTCCCGATATTGTCTTTCATGTTGCTATATATGATTTGAATAATATCTATGACAGCTGTCAAAAAATATATAATTTTTTAATAAATTACGACCCTTAAAGTTACATAGAACGATTGAAACTCGTACATAAAAATTTTAAGGAGTTCAAAGTTATCACTTCTCCTGTATAACATAATAAATGTTTTACTGTATACCAGCCCAAGTAGTACATATAATCATATATGGGCTAAAATGCTGTGATGTTTGCTAATATCCCTGGCTAATTAGCTAAAATTGCTAGCCAAAATAACAGTTCTATTACAGTATAAAGACGGAAATATGGCTAAAGTGGGGAATAATAATTTGGCCATAATAGAGTAAAAATAGCTAATTGGACGACTGACTCTGATGGTTAGGTTTATTAGCTACTTTTTGACTTTAAAATCGAGCTTTTTTAGCTGAATTCTGATTTGTTTTTTAGCCGAAATTTGAGTACCTTTTTTCCGAAATTTACCTAAATAATTTCTCACTTTTTGTCTTTTCTTCATTTATATGATAAATCAACAATTGTTTCAGATTATGTAGAAATAGTATTAACAGAGCCAATCAGTTTAAGAATTTATGAGCCAAGAGGAAATGCAAACATAACAAATCATGGTTTCGTAGAAATACGTACACTGACTTATTGTGTAAAATATTCATTTGACGGTTGGTGGGAACAAAAAACACTTGCGTAGGAACTTTTACTGTTAAAATAATCTAAGATAGGCACGTAAAACAGGCGCCCCTTCTTGAAACTAAAAATTTTGTTTTCTATAATTTTTTTTTGGAGAAGTAATTTACTAAGAAAATCCATTAGAATCCCTAAGGTAAATAAACATGCATGAAAATACGTTTTTATAGGTGGAAAGAGTATGTTTGTTAAAAGTGGTCAAGTAATGGCTGCTAGGAAATTAGTTTAATTTTAATTTCAATCACGGCGGATCATAAATAGCTTTGGGTTATTTCTTAAGCAAATATTCCTTGAAATTGGCCACCTTGTAAGCAAATATTTATCAAACGGCAATAATTTTCAAATGTGGCAACATTTACTAAAATTTGGCCAATAAAAATGCCTACTTGGTTTGCTTTTAGTATTCTCTAAAAAATGGCTAATTTGAGACACAGGGGCCAGCGTAACAAAATTAAACGACGATTACCCCAAGTCGGCGTTTTTATATAATATGTGGTGAAATATTTAATACTTTTATTAGACATGTATGGTAAATAACTTTTATTTCGTTTTTCTAAATAAATCTTCAGTTTGGTTAAGTATAGTTTTATATGTTATAAACGTAAATTTGAAAATGTGGCATTTTTTGGCAATATTAAAGCAAAAATAAGCGAAACAAAACTACCCAATTTTAGTTTAATTTTGAAACAAAAATATGATAATAAAAGCCATATTTTTTCCTCTCAATTTTTGTTGTCTTAAAATATCATAACCTGGCATTCTTATATATCTATTATTACTATAATTAAACTTACATACTTGCTAAAATATGTTTGGTTGCCATCTGGGAAAAATGCCTACTTATTGATTACATTCTGACCTCGATTTCTATTGATTGAAAATGCCATATTTTGGCATTTTAAACAGCTATGCTTACTATAATTTAATTAATTAATTGCTAGATTATTGGCGCGGATACTAGTCCATTTGCCAGATTGCTCTCCGTCCGGGGCGTCGTTAAATCGGCGACCCTCGAAGTCGACCCTGCACCTTAATCCAGTTTGGAGACGTTATCGGTAGGATATCCGGATGGCGAGCTCGAAGCTCCCGAATACCCTAAAGCTCTTTTATATTTCCTCTTTAACTTTTATGGATAACTGTTAGGTTTTATGGAATACCACCTCAATTTTATTTTAAATATGTATAGTCGAGAAAGATTAAGTATCTACATGAATGACTTCCATGATTTTTCAATGTTAGAACATTTTCCCCACCTATTTCTGTTTTCAGTTGGACTATTTTCGGTTTTGCGTAAACAAAATATGATTTTTCTACTCTTTTAAACCTCTTAAAAAATATCCCTTACACTTTTCACTACTTCTCAAACTTTTATGATCCATAACTTCAAAATAAGCGCGCCATTACGTTTTCGTACGCCCTGATAGCGTCCAATTAAATTGGTCAAAAGTACACAAGAAGCTAAATTAGGAAAAAACCTATGTTTATTTCTTAACTAAAAAATGGACGATGCAAGAGAAAAATAAACTATGCTACGGAAGAATACCTTTTTACCCATTTTTACAAACAGTATTTTGGTTGGCCCTCGCCAATCGCCTGACGGGGGGGCTAAGCTCCCCCTAGTTGCGCCACTGACTTTCATATAATATTAATATAATAATAATCGTTTCCGAAACAACATAAAAAACAGATTTTTTGCAAAAAAGTTTTATACCCTGTATCTCGAAAACTAAGCGTTTGCGGAACAATAAGTACATAATATTTCTTTAATATTTCCCTATCCTCCCGAAACACTCTGTATACATATACTGTGTTCGAAAAAATATATTGGACACCATTTTTCCCTCCTACTGGATTCATACCAATATTTTACAGTTTCCCCCTATGCCGCATTTGATTTTTGGACCAATTGTAAAATACATTAAATAAATAGCTTTTATCTGAATTCTTACCAGTTTATTCGTATAACGCATGAAGATTTTGAACTCAGCTGAATGAGAAAAAAATTTACGTTTTGATTCTTTTTTTTTTAATTGGTCGCCATTTGTTCCTTAATTTTAAATGTATACCTACCACAATTTTATTAAACACACTTAATGCTTGCACAAAATTTGAAATTAATCTAATTATATATAATTTTCTGATTGGTTTATTAAATATTTTATTAGGCTGCCATCTAGACAGGAGCGGACATATGAGGGGGAACGAACCCCTCTTTTTCTCGGTTTGGTTTTTCTTAACTTACTCTTCCCCTGTGTGTTGTTGCCTTTATTAATAAGTACTACGACGAAAGATATTTTTGTCCTAGCGTTTAATTTGATTTTATGAGATTTTTTATTATTTTGTTCATGTAATCCTAAAATGCATTGTTTTTATACAGTACTCTTCATTTTTTGAACCAGTCAAAAAAAATATGTTTTGAAAGGCCATGTCAACCTTAATTCAGCCACAAGATACGATATTAAAAACTACCCATTTATTACACATGCCAGTAATTTGTAACTATGACAGAACCTAAATACATGCAGAACAAAAATTCTTGAAAACTTACAAAACTTATTTTTTATAGGATTTTATACCTCAGGTGATTCGTTATTGAAATATTCTTATCAGTGAGGATTAAATACTGTACGTGTTTAATTACAGAGCTTTTTAATTTAAAATTCTACATATTCTAATTTTATCTTTTATAAAAAAACTATGTAACTAAGGATCATGTGAGGTATAAAATACTCGAGCTTTGTAAATTTTCAAAAAAATGTATTCTCAAGAACCTGAATTCTTTCACATTTTCGCTGCCATTTTGAAATTAATAATTTTACTGTACTCATATTTTGAGTATAAAATAAGGTTGCAAAACAACTTCAAAATACATCCCTCAATTATTTTTTTCGTTTAAAATATTACTTCAAAACGACGCCCAGCTGCTTATTTAAAATACACAAACAATCGTACGAGCCGTTTTAGAATTAAGCTCTCGGAAGGAACCTTTTCAGAAGCTTAAGCCGCATCCTCAATTTTCGAAGGAATATGGCCGCATGGTGAGGAACGCAAGCGTTTACTTGGTGTGAGCGTAAAATATATGGACGACTAATGCACGAGTTTGCTTGCGGACAGGTTCGTTTGTTTGTCTGTACATCAAAGAAAAAAACCGAAGTATGCTGTCATTTCATTTGTATACATATTTACGTACATCATACGCATATATTCGAGCTAAATGTACACGTCAAAGAAAATATTGAGACACACGTAGGCCTATTTAACCGTATTCGTGCGATGCTGCTCGTTCGTCCATCGGTTCAACTACACTTTCTTTCATAAAAGAAAATGTTATATGATTTTTTGTGATACTAATGTTGTAAAAAATGTAGCAGGATTAACAAACTTATTAATACAATCTATTTTTGGTTCACGTATATTCTATAATTTTCACTCCTTAAAAATCTGGTCAAAAGGATATTCAGGAGTATTTAGTCAGTTATTGAAATGTGCAAAATTTCAAATCTGCGTCTTAACTTAAAGTTTAAAATACACAATGGGTATGAAAGGGGCATTAAAAAGCCACACTGCACACAAACGTTATGAAAAAATTGTGTTTCTGAGCTTTGACAGATACAAGGAAACCGAAAGCATTTTTTTGCACGCAATTTTCAGTGGTCACTGAAAGGGGGTTTGTTGGGAATTTATTCCCAACAAAATGTAAAAGTCCATTGCAGGAAATACTGACAATACTAATATTATATCAAACTAACAATTAAGAATAATATTAAGTCTTTTTTTTTTAAATCAAGTTTCAATAAAAAAAATTTCCTACGTTTTTAAATTTTATTAAAGATTTTTTACTGCATAAATATATTGATTCATTATATATTAATATACCTCTATATAATAAAGATTTTTTTACAAAATCACATCGAATATTAGTTATATTTAATAAATCTGTTTGTTGTTTGTTATGATTATGTATAGTATGTCTTTTTTCTAAATCTATATAGTATAATTTATATATTTTATAATAATGAACGAATGAAATTGCATGTTTCTAACTTATAAATATGATTAGCATCTAAACACAAAAAAAAAGAGGAACGACAGAGAATCAGGTAATACTGGCTACAGAAATATATACAGCATTTACAAGAGGTAACATAATCTTGGCAATCTTTACTGATATTGCTGCTGCTTATGATAACATTGACATCATAAAACGTAATGGATATATGAAAAAATGTATATAAAAGAACCTGGATCTGAAAAAGTTATCAGAACAAAAACAAGTTATAAAGGTCCTACTTTATTTAACATATATATATTCCAGTAGGTCCAAAGAAAATCTCTATGGCAGACACAAAATGCTAAAATATGTCAATGATCTAGTCGTATACTGTATGGGTATGCCAATTAAACATTGAAAGAACAACAAAAAATAGGATAGAAGACCACAAAATGGAAATCTCTGTTAACAAGACCAAAGCCATAATTTTTTTCTAAAGGAAGAAGGAATTTAAGAACATCAACTACATAGGTATACAAATGAAATTATAGAACTGGTTCAAAATACAAATAGCTGGGATTAATATTTGACTCACAAATGACTTGGATACTGAACATCAATGCAACAAGCTCTAAAAGCTATAATCATAATCAAATCACTTACTGGAATATGGTGGGGATCTGACCTTAAAATTACTGAACATATATAAGGGAATGGTTAGAGCCCATCTTGAATATGGCTGTCAAGCTATTTATAAAATGTCAAAAGAGCTGAAATAGAATGAATACCATCCAATTTCAAACCTAAAGATGCACGCTGAAACAATTAAAAAGAAAACTCCAAATGGAAACCCGGACTGGAATTAAAAACGAAGACGTTAAAAATGCTTTCAACAATTTTATGTAAATCATGCAATGGCGTTTTAATACATGTTGTCCTCAAACCCTAAAATCAATCATCCCAAAAATCCTAAATAAGATACATTAAAAGAAAATATATTACCTACCTTTGTAGAATGAGATCCAATTACTGCTTAACTCCTTAGCATTACAGTATATGCTCTTATCATATGTAGGTCGATTTTTCATTTGTACACAAGAAATTTTTTTTAAGAAGGTAGTATTACTTGCAGCAATTGATTTTAAACTTCCGAAATTTTTAGGTTAGCCTAATTGGCCTAGGTTTGCCCAGATTAGCAGTTTTAAGTGGAAAATATGTGATTGTTAAAGATATCCACTTTAGTGTTAACATTCATCTGAAATGTCAATACTACTGATAAAGCACCACTAACTTTTATCATTACCCATGTTAATGCGAATCTGATATGATGATTACCTCCAAAACAGCCAAGACCCGAACGTCTAGACATTTTTGATGGATTGATCTTTAAAATTTTAAATGTTTTTGTAATATAAGGTGTTTTTTTTTAATAAGTACTACATAAGATGAAGAATTGAACTCCAAATACCAAAGTATTTTAACTATTAAACTAAACTTAACTCTTGTTCGATTTGCCTTTTTTTTATGAACCAAAACTGGGTGGCTAGTAATAAAAAAATGTAAATACCTGATAGAAAATTTCTTTTTTCATTAAAATATATTTTAAACAAATTTGATTATTATAAAATTACCATTTTTCTGAAAAAAAAAATGTTTGATTTTAGGGAAATAATCGGATTGGATTTTTATATGTTGTAATTGTCATTATTATGAATGTTTTTTTAAACTTGCTCAAATTATTTTAAAATGTGACTACTTAAACTGTATAAATTTTACTCTTTTCAAATTGTAAATTTTATTTAAGTTAGAATTGTGCTTGTGAAAAACATATTAAAAATTGTGCCACATGCGTTGAAATCTCAACCCTAAATATGCAAATTGGGTACAAGTTTCTTTTGTACAACTGATTTTCATTTCATAAGACGATAAATATGGTGATATATAAAATAAAACTTTATAAAATTTCGTATAAAAAGAAAAGGTTGGCAATACATATTGTAATTAAAGACGCGCATCAGCCCCCTTAAAATCGATTCTATGCCAATAGTGCTCTTGTTATATAAAAAGTGTATAAAAACTTGTAGAGAATTTTATAAGCTTTTATTTTGTAGTCCAACAAGTGCAACCACATTTAATTTTCGAGGGAGCCAGAGGATTTTTTTGAAATGGTCATTACAACCAAAGGTTCTATAAACAAACACCCATTTAATACTTTTAAAGGGAGGGGGCCATGGCCCCCCCTTGTAACCATACCACCATATTTATCATATGACGAAAAAGAAAATGAGTAGCTATTACACAAAAACCAATTCTGTCCTTTTATATATTTTTAATGTTTTTCTTACCCCTAAATCTAACTAATAAATAAAAAAAATGTATTGTTTATTTTTTTCTATTCACAACTATCTACCGCCTAGAGTATATTTAACTAAAATGATTTGGATAAATGCAAAATACATCTGTTTTTCAAGGTAGGCAAGTCTAATAAAGTCATGATCTTATACTGTTTAACACTAAGTATTTGGAATTTATATGCAAAAAACCTTTAGAATATTCTTTGCGCCAATTGCTCTTTATAGCATTTATAATATACTCCGATATTTCAAAAATGATCTAATTAACAAGCAGATAAGATTAAAGCAATTTGCATTATCAATTAATCCAAAGAGCTTCAAGATCTTATTTACAATATAGTCAAAATGATCTTTGAACCTTAAAATAGAGATGTATAAATGTTACCACCTAAAAAAACTTCCGGATCAGTAATATAAATAAATTCATTCAAAATGGCTTTTTCTCCAAAATGCTAAAACTAATTCCTAAAAAAAAATAATTATTCAATCCACTCTAGGCAAAGTACAGACTGTCTTAGAAGTTTAAATTTTTTGAATGACTACTTTTCACATAAAATATATTTTTTAATACTACTAGTAATTTAAATAATAGGGTATTAAATGCTCTAGTCTTCTCTTTATTTTTTTATTTGTATAAATAAATGTTATAACACTTTCAAAGTTAAAACACAATATGTATTGAGACTTAAGTATATGTTTTTGATATCTCTATGAACACCACTTAAGATTATTTCTAACTCACCAATATCAATCACTTCATCTACAAGGAACTGAAGAAAACACTAATATTTGAAAGAACTTTGTATTTGCCACAACACTACAATTTTTGCTCTTGCAGGCATTCCAATTTTACTATACGATAGCAAAACAAGAATGCCTGAGTAAACCTGTACAGAATAAAATTCACCAATAACTTAGCACTACATCACAATGTTATCAGTTTAATTTGTTCATACATTGAGTTTTATTTTAAATACACCAGTACACTAACTAATAAACAGTTCTTTCACATCCTTTTTTGTTAAAAAAATATCATTAAAACTCCTGAAAAAAACCACTGCTGAGTCAAATTAAAACAAAACCAATGAGAAAGAACTGCAAGCCACTTTTTGCATTTTCACAGCACCAATTTTTTTACAATATGTCTGGCTCTCCAAAATTTTCTTTCTTTTACACACTACATGAACATGTTACACAAAATCTATGGGTTACAATTTTATCGTTGATCTCCAATTTCCTGAAATGAAATAATAGATATATAGATAACTTTCTAAAAAATTATTTGACCCAAAAAGACACATCACATGGGCATACAATGAAAAAATACAGTGGCTTCTACGTAAATTTAGGTATGTCATATTGCAACTTAGTTAAATAAATTTCAATAGAAATAAGTATGTCTTAAATTCATACTTTATAATATCTACAGACAATGCAAATATAAAAAAGAAGTAAATATGATCTCACAAAAAATAAGCAAGTGTCAATAAAACATGACATTAAAATAAAGTGTATCTATGTATAAAAATAATAAAAAAACAAGCAAAAGTGAAATAAAGCTAAATATAAATAAATTTATGAGTGAATTTAGTACCATCGAATATTATTTAAATTATAATTTTCAAACCATCTTTCAAGATCAATTACTAAATATACAGAAAAATTATAGTTTAAATTCCAGGGATTTGATGTTATTAACCACTCATATTAGGAAGTTCCTTTTTATATCAGACATTTTTTTTATCAAGATCTACAGTGTAATTTTGACTGATTAAACAAGTGAAACATGTTATTATCTGACCAATCTGGTTAATGAAATTTACCACAAAAAAAAATTGATTTAAAAAGAAAATGTCCTGCCTTGAAAAAAAAACAATATGGGCATAGCTTGCACTGTCAGTAAATAAGTCAAATAAAGGTAATATATCATATGACTATACCTTAAAAATACAAAAAATAAATGTGTATATGATAAGGGTGCAAAAAATAAAAAAAAATATTTATGCAGTACCACCACGTACCACTACTATTATCAGGTGATCTTCTTTAATTGCTTCATCAGATAGGTTTGGACAGGAACGCTTCAACAGTTCTGTAGAAAATGGACAAGGAGGAAAAGAATACAGAACTCCTGTAGCTTCAGTTTCCTTATTTAATAAGGATATGACACCTGCTGCTTCCTTCTGCTTAAGATAGGACACAAGGTTACGCAGTGGCCTAGTCTGAACAGAACTATCTTCATTTGTTACTGAGGCTGTAGATCCTGCCAAACCTAAAAATATAGCATGAGAAGTAGCACTCTGAATCCTTTTTTGCACATCTTCCAATTTAGGTTGGTCTAACCTAAGTCTTTGGGTTATTCTTAGCTGATGTTTGCCATCTTCATCTTTCATCAAACTCTCAACAATATCAGTGTCACCATCCATCAAATGAAATTTAGCAGGGAATAGTGAATTCTTTAAAATTAATGCCCCCTGCCAAACAGTAGTGCATTTCCTTGCTACTTCAGGTAACGTACGACTGGATGCGAGTAGACCAGCCCTTCGTGATCCACTATCTGAATCTGAGTCTGGGGATCTTCGGGGAGATCGAGACCTTGATCTGCCAATTCTTGATCCTGATCTTCGGTATTCAGCATCTCTACTGCGGCCCCATTCATCTATCTCACCATCAGGATATCTCTGAGGTCCCCTACTCCCACCCCTTCTTTCAGGGTAAGGCAAAGGTCTATCTCTATAACCATACCCTCTGTCATAATCATAGTCTCCATAATCCATACGTCTATACTCATCTGGAGGTAGATCATGAGGATATGGTGGTTTAGGTTTATAAGGCACTCCAGGAGTAACATCTGCAAAATCAGTCCTTAGCCTCCGATCGGGACCACCAAGTGGGAACCCTCTCATTTCTTTAACAGCTGCTTGGGCTGCATCTATACTGTCATATAAAATGTATGCCTGATTATCCCCTTTAACATATTCAATCTTTTTTATCGCTCCAAATCTATCAAATTCCCTCTCCAATTGTGGTATGGAGGTCCAAACTCCTAGACCTCCAACCCAGATCCTTGTTGTTGGAGTTGCTTTTCCATACCCAATTTTGCATTGAAATTTGCCAATATATTGTCCCGAAAGTTCAACTTTAGCTCTATGTGCCATATCTAAAGTGTTGAATCTTACAAAAGCAAAAGCATTTCCGGTACCTGGGGGAGGTCTTTTTATATCAATATCTTCTACAACCCCATATCTACCAAATATTCTACGTAACTCTTCTTCAGTAATATTTATTTCTAAATTACCAGCAAATAATGTACGGGTAGCTAAAGGATCATCTTCAGGTTGAACGTGGTGTAGATAGTTTGGAAATTTGTCTTTCTTATTTTCATTTTTTTCAAATGGAGGACGTTGCACATGTTGTCTTGGGGGTCCATAACCATGAGGGTGAGCAGGCGGCATGTGTGGGGGTCCGTGATGCATAGGAGGTCTTGGCATGTATTCATGATGGGGTACAGGCATAACATCTCTCCTATAATCTCGATGCATAGGCGCACCAGGTGGGGGACCATAACCTCTATCATAACGTTCAATAGGTATGCGGCGGTCTGGTGAACGAGCATAATGATACCTATCATATTCTGGAGTAATTGAACGAGGTCTACTTCGGTAGGGATCAGATGGGCGAGGAACTTCATATACAGCTTCAACTAAAGCGACTTTATCATAGATAATAATACGTGGTTTTGCATGCTTAGCATCTCTAGCATCCTCAGAACTACGAAAACAAACATACGCGACACGTTCATCAACATCATGAGAAACTCTTATAGTAAGATCGCCGAATTTTTTGTATTCCCTATATAAAGTGTCTTTAATAACCTCATCACTTGCTTTTGGATGTAATGCACTTACACAGAGCACTTTGTATGGATAAGCAGCTCTTTCTGTTGGTCGAACATAATCATCACGATGGGGGGATATATATCTACGAGGACTTGGAGATCGGCCGCGGCTACTCCGACGCCGTATGCGATCCGGAGTAATTCTTTCGTCAGAACTATCGTCGTAACGTCCCATACTAGACCTAGAACGTTTGCTTCTTGGTGGAGTGTCTCTATCACTACTTCGTTTCATGCTAGTATTAGGAATCCTCACAGTAATTCGGTCCTTCCCTTTGATCATACGCACTCAACACATCAATTAACTGTCTGCACAATGGATGACACGGCACTCCTTTCCTAAAAACACAATGCAAAACACTCGTATCAAACAACATACTGCACTAAAATTAATCAACATATAAACAGTAATAAAAACAACATACTTTACACTGTACACAGCACCAGAAAATCCGTACTTTGATAATTTTTCGTCGAAAAATCCACTTCTCAAACGCCTCGTCAAACTTCGAACACAAAATGGCCGACAACGACAACCAACTCAACTCGATTCCTCTTTCTTTCTAGAAAGAAATTGAAATCAAAGGAGGACAACGAATAATGACGCACTTAGGATTCTTCTTTATTATTCTGCTGGTCATATGTCACGTAGCAAGGAGAAAGCTGGCCGAAATACAACGAATATAGTGATGGATACTTAGAACTTGGTTAAAACGGATTGGTGCTATTGGAACCATAGTACTGATACAAACCAAAATATTAAATAGTTAAAATTCAGATGCGCCGACGCCTGCCCGTCGGACTTAGGAGATAGCCATCGATGGGCATGAGTTCGTTGACTCATACGACTGTAGACTTGGGAAAATAGAATTGAACTTCACCGCCTAATTTTTAATTTTTTATGGATGGTAGAATTTTTAAAACAATGACTTTAAAAGGAACAATTGCCGGATTTGGATTTCAAGTCTAAAGCTCTACGGTATAAGTACAGGTGAAACTAGGTACAAAGTACATTCTATATTAAAATTTTAAAATACGTGCGCTCACTAGTCTGAGATTACTTTTACTTGTATTTCAAAATCCTCGGGAATTTATAAAAATTAGATATTCTCTGGAAATATATTGAAAAATTTAAAAATATATAGAAGATTTTCAAAATGTATGAAATAAAATTTTGACAATATTGACAAATTTAGGAAAAGTAGCCAAACTCGATTGGAGTTCAGTTTAGTTCAAAGTTAACCAAAGTGTTACCGAACGTATGGGAATGTAAATTGATATCATTTTTTTTATTGGACACCTAACTGATAATTTTGTCGTTGGGATCAGTTCCAACTGATCCTTAAAAATTGGTGGATCAGCCATCCCTACTCGGATAGTAGTTGGCGTCCGGAATAAGTAATTTATAGTGTTGCGGAAAAGCGCGTGATTTCAGGAACGTGTACGCGATATTCGGGTTCATTTATCAAATGGGTACTTTTCCGGGTACTATGTACATAGGCGTCATAAACCGACCTTAACAATATGCAGCGGAATGCATGCATCATTAATGGGTTCTGAAACGGATACGACATGAACACGTCTAAACCGTATAGTTATTTATAAATTTTTTCCTACATGTCACTCTCTTAATTGATATCCGGCTATATAGTTGGTCGCCGCCGCTTTGCCTTGATGCCCATTCTTAACGTGTTCTGTTTGTCGTTCGTCTGTCTATTGAATTTTCGGTTGTGTAGCGCAACTCTTTGTTTTTCATTTTACTTTAATATATATATATATATATATATATATATATATATATATATATTAATATTTTCCTTTACGTTTCATATTTTATTTACTATTAATGTAATGAATAAATATATATTTTATATACTTATTTAATTTAAATACACCTCTGTTTTTACACGAAATAAAAGCAAGGCAACAAGCTTCGTGCCTACTGTTGGTCCGAGATAGGTATACATCCTTTATTACTACCATACATTAATAAAGAAAGTGACTTGCCAAGTCGATGAAAAATAACTCGGGCCGTATTGTTATTACCAGTGACAAACAGGCAGCGTGTTCGAGACCATGTTTCGAGTACGCCACGACAAGGAGCCCAAACTTACACAAGTGATATCGGATTTGATATCAGTTGCGAATTTATTATAGTTCTCAGTACCCGATATTAAGATATAAATACTTTCAAGAATCGACTACTTTTTGGATTTCTGTTAAAAAGTACACGTTTGTGGTACAAAAACGTGTGATAATTTTGACGTTGGAACTAAATGTAAACGTTTATAATGTATATTTCAAAAAAAGTATCGAACAAAATATCGGAAAACACATCAAGAAAAATAAAGTTTGAGGTAAATGGACGTAAACGGTTGACGTAATTTACATTGTGCTCCACGCGTTAGTGACCGATTTATAACTGGCTTTTAAATTAAAAAAAAAACATTAAAACCCCCTTATTCACTAAAAAGGTTTAAGAGTTAGACCAGGTCTAGTTGCCATGGTGCTTAAAACTCTTAGTTTGTTAAGTTATGTTCCTCTTATGTTACTGTCATTTGGTAATTGTGACATTTAGAAAAATATGTTCAATTGTTAAAATGTCATCTTAAACCTATAACAATCAAGTTAGACCTGGTCTAGATTTAAACCTCTTTAGTGAATACGGGTGTAAAAGCTTTTTTATTTAACGAATCAACTCTATTTGGTATCAATTAAAAGCGTAAGATAACTTTTAGGAGTATTTTCGAACGTTTTTAAAAATAACCGTATAAATGACCATAAGTAACCGTACCATAAACATCATAAGTGACCAATTTATAAACAACCAGTCATTTGTTATAAATGCCGTATAAATATAGTGAAGCCATTTTATAAAGAAAAACGGATTAAATCGTAGGGCGCGTAATATTTACATACTTTAAACTATTTTTTCCGTGGTTTTAGTGCTAAACATCATTAGAAATGTTTAGTGAATATCTCTGATACATAAACCCAACTTGTGTTATCTAGAGATTGTGGACTCGTTTTACACAAAATTCCGAAAGCAAAAGCTCGGAACAGAAAATGAGAGATATTTATAAATAATCCATTTCAAATATTTTATATGGGCCCCAGGAAGGATTTAAGGATAATAATTACCTGCCTGTATTCTAAAAGAGGTCTGTTATCCATCTAATTTAAACATTCTACAATAATTCTTTAAGTATAGCCGAATTGTGTGTCATTTATGAGCTACAAATCGTACGTAAGGTGGAAATAACAGTGTTAAGAATTTGTAGTATATGTTTGTGACAATATATTTTAATGTTATTTATCTCATGCATATGTACCGGGTACTCAGTTGGTAAAAAGTAAGTTTTGATTTATGAATTTTGAAAACCGGTTCTTCTTTCAGGCAGTGCAGATTATACAGGAAATATATTTTGGTTCTGGAAATTTTACTACCCATATCAAACTACGAAGTAGAGATTTATTTTTTTCAAAAATGGCCTGTACGAAAAATAAATGCAGGTCAACAATGCCGGATGAGGGACTAGTTCAGTTCAGTTCATTATGGCGCTTTCATTGGCTATGACAATTTGTCAGAAATGGAAGACTTAGGTCCAAATTATGAATAGGCTGGTAACTTTACCAAGCAGATAACTGTCAAGGATAACATTGTTAAGACAATTGAAACTATGGTAAATATCTGTTTGGTAAAATTATCAGCCTATTAATAATTTGGCCCTAAAACTTCTATACTGTCAGTCGGAAACCATATAATACATCCCATATTTTATTATAAAACAGTTCGCTAATATTCCCCGGTAAAATGCATAAAGAATTTTTTATTTTAATTTTTTTTTGTTTAGGAATTAAGTGTTAAAAAACGTTTGCTATGTTTGTAATACATTGTTTGCTTTAAAATTATTCAGGGTTTCCATTTCCCCTTATAATCTAGAACACAAAATGCCAGAAGCATGACATTAAATGATGAGCTGCGATTGGTCGATAACAAATAACAAAAGCACACGAATGCGATGTCGGTGCTCTGTGGATTCAGTTTAGTTTGAGATTTCAAAGTGTTAACAAATAGACAGTGACAAGTTTTAGGTTACCTTACTTACGAGTGTTAGGTATAATTAATCTTTATATATACTACATGTAAGCTGTGTTTTGTGTAAAAGGAATGAATTCAGAAACTGTGCTTCATTACCAGCCGATCTGGAACAGTATTATGTTTATTATGGTTTGCTGTAAAAAAGAACGCAAGGGCACGCTAAAAACATCCAGTTAGGTGAATCCGTCCCGTTAACGTTAAGTAAGCCTACGTTCGTCGATAAAGGTATAACTAGTGTTTACCTATACAATCTGTAAGCTGTGTTTTGATAAAAAAGTGTGCGTTCTGAAACTACGTGTTCTGTTACCAGCCAATCCGAAATAATATCATGTTAGGTTGGCTGTAAAAGAGCGCAAGAGCGCGGTAAAAAATATCCAGTATATCTATAGACCATCACTAAAGCCGTAAAAATTACACTCCAGATCATCGAAAATCGGATTTTTAATACGCGCGTACTCTAAAGTGATATGATTGGTACGGTCCGCAAGCAGTTTAAGATCTTGTGACGTCTAATGATCATCATTAGCCACTCTGTGATAGTCAGTTAAGTCACGTTATGCTGTGTGCTAGTTAGCCCAGAGCCTAGCAGGAACCCCAAGGATATCAACTGCGTTCGGAAACTTTTACTTATATTAAAGACACAGAGCCTTCTACTTAAATATTACAGTATCAATCGTAGTTTTGTTTGATATTACCTCAACAACTGGGCTATTATTAATAATAACCTTTTTTTTTTCAGTAACAATGACATAATTTGGTTCCGTTTTGATTAAATTAGGAAGAGGGAACGCAGCAAGCTGATGTAAAGAATTTGACCCGTGCATTCCCCTTTGTCCGGAAGTGATCTATAAATGTTCACAAGACTTGATTTTGCGATATGAGGGCTAGAAAACGATAGTCTCTGTCGAATTTTGATGTTACTCTCGTCAAATGCCAGTCTACTTTGTTATAGGCTGAGTAACGTTATAATAAGTTGTACAAAACCTTTATTCAATCATTCAGTTACCGTCTATTCCGTTTGCTACCGTATTTCTTCCACATCAAAACACAAATAAATAAATAAATATATATATATATATATATATATATATATATATATATATATATATATATATATATATATATATATATATATATATATATATATATATATATATATATATATATATATATATATATATATATATATATATATATATATATATATATATATATATATATATATATATATATATATATATATATATATATATATAAACAGTGTGTGCCAGATTCGCTTTTCTATACAGGGATCTCAGCTCCTATTATACCTACAGCAAAGGTTAAATGGGGAAAGTTTAGACGAAACTTATTGCATTCGATATCCGGCTTCAGATATACGACCGATCAATTGTTTTTGGAAATATCGGGGAAAAACCGAAAATGGCGAATTTCCAGTATATCCAGAACGGTAAATTTGACAGTTGCCAAAATGTGACATTATTCGGACACATTTTTAATACAAATAAGATGGCGTATACGACACGTCTTCATTGTTTTTTGTTAACCCGCAACACGCCTCAACTTTCCTTTTTGTTATGGCCGCCATATTGGATTTTTCGATTTTTGGAAAGAGCCTAAAATCCAGTCTAGCGATATTTCACAAGTGCATTAAAGATTTTAGTATGATCGGAATATTACACTTCGTGAAGTTAGGTTTCAGTATTTTCTAAGGGGGCCATGATTTAAAGTAATGTTAGCTCTCAATGCTTTTCTAAGGAGGCCATGATTTATCTGTAACAAAATTGGATTTCGACTTTGACATTAAGTTAAATAGTTCAAAGTATCAAAGCTGTGTTTTAATAAGTAGTAGGTACGTTTTTATCCCAATAAAATCATAAATCTGACACATAAATTGTCAAAACCTATAGAAAATTCCGTATTCAAATGAAGAAAAGGTTGACATGTTAGCTCTGTACTTTCAATCATACAGAAACGTTGACGTTACCTCAACAAGGTTTTTGGAGATGTACCCCGAACGACGGAGGCCTCATAAAACCCAATTCAGGAAAATCGTAGTTAACTTAATTAACCATGGTGCATTGGAACAACCTAGAAGCGGATACAATAATAAAAATGAAAATCGAGACAGAAACATTTTATAAGCTATCAACGAAAACCCTAGTGCATCGGTAGCAACTGTAGAACCGGAAACTAATGTGCCAACATCAACAGTACAGAGAGTTTTAAAAAAGAATAAGTACCATCCATACAAACTCATAATAGTACAAGAACTTAAGGAAACTGATTTTCCAAGACGACTACAGTTCTGTGAGTGGAGTAGGAGATGTAATGAAAATCCTGATTTTGTAAATCATGTCTTGTGGTCCGATGAGAGCAGGTTCACGATTTGTGGAGTCTTTAATAGGCGCAACCGTCATCATTGGGCTGTGCAAAATCCTCACGAAGTGGCAGAAAGACGTCTACAGATCAGATTTGCAAGTAACGTTTGGTGTGGGATCATTGGTAAGTTAATCTAACCAATCTTTTTTAAACGGGCACCAAATGATGGTCAAATAATAATTTTTTTTTCGTTTAGTTCTTTAATGATACTAAAAGAGTATAATCTAATAAAAAAAAAGTAAAACGTTCTACTCTAGTCAGTCAACTTACTTTTTTGATATTGTATTACATTTTTATTCAATCATTTTGTATTGTAGTTTCGAAGAACCTATAAAAATAGAATAGGGTTCTATAAATTTATTAACACTCTAAATTTTCTGCAGATTTAGCTAATTCTCTAAAATTATTTTGATTGTCTGAATTTAATGATTTATTATTATTACCCGGGAAGCCCAGTTCTTGCGTTATGAAAAAAATACCATATTAATCAAATGTGATTATTTTTCGATTTTCATTATGATTTATAGAAAGGCGGTCAGCTGTATTTCCGAATAATTTAAATTTTAAAGCGCAAGGGGTTTGTTCTTTTGATATTTTATGTTTTATTAAGGCACGGTGTACTTCTTTAACATTATTATATCACTGAAATAAATTGATTTAGTATTTCCGAAATTAATATGCAATATCAACAAAATAATTTATTACGGCTATTACTTCCCGCTAACCAAATATGTTTTTCTTTTTCATAATAAAGCTGAATAGGTTTCAATTGTATACAAGCTCATTCATTACGGGATGTTTCCATAATTATTTTTGGAAAGAAAATATTTACTTTTTAATAAAGATAAGTTTCCCTTTATAATTTATAGTTTTTAGTACCACCCGGCCGACCCTGCCGCCCTTGACTGTTGGGCATCTATTTATAAATTATTAATCATTTCAGGAAATTGACTTACTGGACCATTTTTGTTTGACTACAACCTAAACGGGCAGAGGTACCTAGAGCTTTTGCGAAACCAGGTTGTAACAGCCTTACGAGCTATTCTAATGGAAGATGAGTTAAGAAGAACTTGGTTTCAACAAGACGGATGTCCGGGTCACAATACCATTCAAATCAGGAACTTCTTAAGAGAGCAGTTTGACGAAAGAATAATTTCTTTAAATGGTCCAATATCTTGGCCTCCTAGATCCTGTCGCCCTTGGATTTCTACCTCTGGGGTTACACCAAGAATGAAATCTATGAATTTGATCCCCCAGTAACCATAGAAATCCTGAGACAAAGACACATTTAGAAATATTAACCGAAATACACTTACCAGGGTTGTACGAAAGACAGTCACCAATAATTGTCAAAAATGTCTCGATGCAAATGGACGTCACTTTGCAGAATTGTAAATTAATGTTACTACCCACTTCCAAAGTAGTTAAAGCTCATGTAGATTTTTTAAGCCGTTATTTACGTTCATTGATCGACCATAAATCTGAAGCCAGATATCGAATGCAATAAGTTTTCTCTAAGACTTTCCCCATTTAAGTAGGTATAATAGGAGCCGAGATCCCTATATAGAGAAGCGAATCTGGGACACATGTATGTTTCTTGCGGTAATGTAAACTGGCGCTCTCTTCTAAATTCTGAGAATCTCTTGCAATCATTCCATACATCATTATGTCAAATGTTTAATAAATCATTTCCGATTAAAAATATTAAAAAAAAGTCAAAAAAGCCTTGGATTTCGAAGGGTTTGAAGGTTTCAGCCAGAAATATGAGGTCTCTTTGCTACATTAGAAAATATTTTATGACTTATGAATATTTTGGTATTGTTTTTTCAAATTACAGACGTATTTATAGAAAGACGATTAAGTGTGCTAAGGATCTTTATTACGGTAGGAGAATGGAATATGCAGACAACAAGCAGAGTGAAGCTTGGAAAATTGTAAATGAGCTGAGAGGAAAAAAGAAAACAATACGGTGCGCTTCAGATTCAAACCTCTCAGCAGATGAAATGAACAGCTTTTTTTGCTCCATTGCTGCTACTCTGAAGAACAGATTGTCCTCAAGTATCAGTTATTCTGAATTCTTAAAAAATGTACCTGTTCAATACGACTCATTTTTCTTTTTGCCAACAGACATTTATGAACTGAAAAAAATCATTTTGGATATTAAGAGAAATGGAGCTACAGGGTGGGACAATATATCAATAAGAATATTCCTTGAACTTTCGGATACCATATCGTATGTGCTGTCAGACTGTATTAATGATTCATTTTGTAAGGGGGTGTTTCCAGATTATCTAAAGATGGCGACAGTAATTCCAATATTTAAGGGGGGAGAAGAGGACCTAGCATCGGATTACAGACCAATATCGCTGCTGCCAATATTGTCTAAAATAATAGAAAAACTGGTAAAAGTCCGAATGGTTGCATTCTTAACCAAGTATGGTGTTCTAAAATCGGAACAGTTTGGAAAGGAAAAAGTACAAGTGATGCCATATTTTCATTCTTGGAAAATCTTTATGTAAGACTGAATGAGAAGGAGGTTGCCGCAGCGGTCTTCTGTGATTTATCAAAGGCGTTTGGCTGCGTGAATCATAGGATACTGCTGCGAAAACTTGAAATGTATGGTTTTAGGGGGACACCGTTGAAATGGTTTAAGTCTTATTTGGAAAACAGAATACAGTGTGTTTCTTTTGGAGTACGCGTATCAGGGCATCAAGAATTGGAGTTTGGGTTACCACAAGGATCAGTCTTGGGACCCATTTTGATTTTGTTATTATATAAATGACATTGCGGGTATTAATATATCTGGCAGATTCACCCTATTTGCGGATGATGCGACCATACTTTGGCATAACAGGGAAAGTAAGGTCCTAAGTGAGAATATTAAAAATGATATAAAGATAATTAAATGTTGGTGTGATTGAAATCAATTATCCTTAAACCTTACGAAGACTAGTATAGTCTCTTTTGGGTGCAACTTGGATGATATAAGTTTGGATGATGCTATACTGGACAATATAACAGAAAATAAATTCGTAGGTCTATACATTGATAACCAGTTAAAGTTCGAATTTCATATAAATTCCATTAAGTCCAAAGTTGCTTCAAGTTGCTATGCCATTAAAGTAATTTCAAACAATTTAAATGATTATAGTACTGTAAGAAGCGTATACTTCTCCCTAATTGAATCGCACTTGCGCTATGGCATTTGTTTCTGGGGCGTATGCTCCATGCAACTTTTCGAAAGTGTTTTTATTCTCCAGAAAAAGGCTGTGCGATATACGTGTAGAGCAAGGGTTTGCGATTCATGTAAACCTATATTTGTCAAGTATGGTATATTGACGTTAGCTTCTTTGTTTATTTTAGAGACTGTGTGCTTAATTTATAAAAAATGTAAACACCAAAGTCAGTTAAGAGATAGGCATAACTATAACTTTAGAGACCCTGATTTACTTTTACTACCTATCCCTTCTAACTCTCGTATAAAAATCTCAATCATTTATAATGGTAAGAAATTGTTTAACCACTTACCCCAACACCTTAGATTGATACCATCTTTGGTGAAGTTTAGAAAGGAGGTTAAAAAACTTCTTTGTGTGAGAGCCTATTATCGAATTGATGATTTTTTTACAGACAGATTTTAGACACTTTTGTATAGTAGAACTGTAATGATTTTATATTTTAGGTTTTTTAAATGTGTGACACCTTGTTAGGTATATGTTGTTTTAATCTTCATATGTTGTTTTAATAATATGACTGACTGAATATTTTATATATTTTTATTTTGGTAAATTATTATCCATTTGGTACATTATTTAGTTCCACCTGATATTATGTTTCAATATTGTTTTTCTGTACAGCTTTGTCAACGAGATTTTCTTAAGACAATAAAGCATTTTGAGTTTGAGTTTTGTGAAACGGATATAATTCAATCAGCCACGAGTATACTATATTAAGGGAATATCTATCGGCTGGACTGAACTGAAATGTTTAATAAATAAATATTCCGTTTTACGGTGCGGTCATTCGATAATTTGTGGCCAGATTAAATAAATATCTGTCCGTTTTTCTTGGTTTTATTGTGTTGAGAATATATATATATATATATATGATTCATGTATTTATATATATATATATATATATATATATATATATATATATATATATATCTCAACAGAATAAAACCAAGAAAAACGGACAGATATTTATTTAATCTGGCCACAAATTATCGAATGACCGCACCGTAAAACGGAATATTTATTTATTAAACATTTCAGTTCAGTCCAGCCGATAGATATTCCCTTAATATAGTATACTCGTGGCTGATTGAATTATATCCGTTTCACAAAACTCAAACTCAAAATGCTTTATTGTCTTAAGAAAATCTCGTTGACAAAGCTGTACAGAAAAACAATGTTGAAACATAATATCAGGTGGAACTAAATAATGTACCAAATGGATAATAATTTACCAAAATAAAAATATATAAAATATTCAGTCAGTCATATTATTAAAACAACATATGAAGATTAAAACAACATATACCTAACAAGGTGTCACACATTTAAAAAACCTAAAATATAAAATCATTACAGTTCTACTATACAAAAGTGTCTAAAATCTGTCTGTAAAAAAATCATCAATTCGATAATAGGCTCTCACACAAAGAAGTTTTTTAACCTCCTTTCTAAACTTCACCAAAGATGGTATCAATCTAAGGTGTTGGGGTAAGTGGTTAAACAATTTCTTACCATTATAAATGATTGAGATTTTTATACGAGAGTTAGAAGGGATAGGTAGTAAAAGTAAATCAGGGTCTCTAAAGTTATAGTTATGCCTATCTCTTAACTGACTTTGGTGTTTATATTTTTTATAAATTAAGCACACAGTCTCTAAAATAAACAAAGAAGCTAACGTCAATATACCATACTTGACAAATATAGGTTTACATGAATCGCAAACCCTTGCTCTACACGTATATCGCACAGCCCTTTTCTGGAGAATAAAAACACTTTCGAAAAGTTGCATGGAGCATACGCCCCAGAAACAAATGCCATAGCGCAAGTGCGATTCAATTAGGGAGAAGTATACGCTTCTTACAGTACTATAATCATTTAAATTGTTTGAAATTACTTTAATGGCATAGCAACTTGAAGCAACTTTGGACTTAATGGAATTTATATGAAATTCGAACTTTAACTGGTTATCAATGTATAGACCTACGAATTTATTTTCTGTTATATTGTCCAGTATAGCATCATCCAAACTTATATCATCCAAGTTGCACCCAAAAGAGACTATACTAGTCTTCGTAAGGTTTAAGGATAATTGATTTCAATCACACCAACATTTAATTATCTTTATATCATTTTTAATATTCTCACTTAGGACCTTACTTTCCCTGTTATGCCAAAGTATGGTCGTATCATCCGCAAATAGGGTGAATCTGCCAGATATATTAATACCCGCAATGTCATTTATATAATAACAAAATCAAAATGGGTCCCAAGACTGATCCTTGTGGTACCCCAAACTCCAATTCTTGATGCCCTGATACGCGTACTCTAAAAGAAACACACTGTATTCTGTTTTCCAAATAAGACTTAAACCATTTCAACGGTGTCCCCCTAAAACCATACATTTCAAGTTTTCGCAGCAGTATCCTATGGTTCACGCAGCCAAACGCCTTTGATAAATCACAGAAGACCGCTGCGGCAACCTCCTTCTCATTCAGTCTTACATAAAGATTTTCCAAGAATGAAAATATGGCATCACTTGTACTTTTTCCTTTCCAAACTGTTCCGATTTTAGAACACCATACTTGGTTAAGAATGCAACCATTCGGACTTTTACCAGTTTTTCTATTATTTTAGACAATATTGGCAGCAGCGGTATTGGTCTGTAATCCGATGCTAGGTCCTCTTCTCCCCCCTTAAATATTGGAATTACTGTCGCCATCTTTAGATAAACTGGAAACACCCCCTTACAAAATGAATCATTAATACAGTCTGACAGCACATACGATATGGTATCCGAAAGTTCAAGGAATATTCTTATTGATATATTGTCCCACCCTGTAGCTCCATTTCTCTTAATATCCAAAATGATTTTTTTCAGTTCATAAATGTCTGTTGGCAAAAAGAAAAATAAGTCGTATTGAACAGGTACATTTTTTAAGAATTCAGAATAACTGATACTTGAGGACAATCTGTTCTTCAGAGTAGCAGCAATGGAGCAAAAAAAGCTGTTCATTTCATCTGCTGAGAGGTTTGAATCTGAAGCGCACCGTATTGTTTTCTTTTTTCCTCTCAGCTCATTTACAATTTTCCAAGCTTCACTCTGCTTGTTGTCTGCATATTCCATTCTCCTACTGTAATAAAGATCCTCAGCACACTTAATCGTCTTTCTATAAATACGTCTGTAATTTGAAAAAACAATACCAAAATATTCATTAGTCATAAAATATTTTCTAATGTAGCAAAGAGACCTCATATTTCTGGCTGAAACCTTCAAACCCTTCGAAATCCAAGGCTTTTTTGACTTTTTTTTTAATATTTTTAATCGGAAATGATTTATTAAACATTTGACATAATGATGTATGGAATGATTGCAAGAGATTCTCAGAATTTAGAAGAGAGCGCCAGTTTACATTACCGCAAGAAAGCGGGAACCTTCGGTAATTTTTCCTTGTATACAGTCTTCCCTTATATTTAGTTGTACTAGATACCTTGAGCCTAAAATTAAAATTACATGAAACCGCATCATGATCTGATAGACTTGCTTACAAAACATTACAGGTTAGTTTATCTTTAGGAAAACTGGAACAGATATAATCAATCAAGGTTGATGAATGAGCGGTATTTCGTGTAGGTTTGTCAATAAACATGTGTAAGTTAAATGATTCTAATACATTTCTCCAATTTATAGTATTGTTATTAGTGGTGTCCAAATAGTTAATATTTACGTGGGATGTTTTGTGATTCAAATCATTTGAATATACATGTCAGTAAAATGCATTAGAATGAAAGTCATTTTCGTTCATTCATTTCATTTGTACCTTACTTTTTTATCCGTATTATTTAAATGAATAGTTTTGCATTATCGAATAATTCGAATAAACTATAAAATAATTTGATAGTGCCCATCACTAATCAAATATGAATCCGTTTTCCATTCATTTCCATTTTCCAACCATTCCAACCTAGATTTCCTCTCGGATCACCGAGCTAACCACACGTGCCCGGTAATTCTTCCTAACAGCGGGAAAGAAATGTAGTTTTCCGTGGTGTTTCGAGGGGCAGTCCAACGATCGTTGTGGAAACATCACGGGTAGAACGTCCTAAATAACGGGCCAATCGCTGTTAGGCAGAGAGTCCTAGCGGATGTGGGAATTGTGATTTCTTCCTCTGGACAGGCTTATCTAATAAGTCCAAAGGTCGTGCGGTGACCAGAAAGTTCCACGAGAGAGTCCGGCGTCGAATTGAAAGAAAAGGATATACATCGATAACAGTAGAAGTGCTAGGAGTGACCCCTTTGCTAGTGGAAAAGGTGAGTCTGAAATAGGAAATAAAAATTGAAATATTTTGAAATGATGGGAGTGAGCATAGCCCAGACGCACGCAAAGTGCTCCCGACAAATTATAAAACTAGTCCTAGCTAAATGTCCTAGTTGACAAGGCCATTACGTAACACCCAGGTGTGCGTAACCCTAAACAAAAAAAAGAAAGAAAACCATTCAGTCTTCCGGTTCGTTTCGTCGAAGGCAGACCTCTGTGTTATTAACATAAGTGGTTCCACGTGTTCGGTTTTGCTGCTTTATTTCAGGGGGAAGCGTGACACTCAATCGCTCAGAGTGGAAACTAACGACCACGCTAGAAAGGGAGCAGACGCTGTGAACGTGTGAGGCCTAGTTGTGCCTGTATTCTACCCCGTTCGTCTGGCGCAGTTCTACATAGAATATTAGCGTAATGGCCGCTATGCGGCGGGAGTGGGAGGGGTAAGGGGATAGCTTGAAAAAAAAAGGTCATCTCGTGAGACCAGTAGTACTCTCAAGAGGCATCTAGTGGAAGCCAAGATGCATTTCGAAAATTAAAAAGTTAAACTGAAGAAAAGTATAACTTGGAACAAAAAAGAAAGTCCAGGACATAATTCAGAGTCAGACCAAATCCTGGGCGTTGAGAAAATGGGCTGGCAAATTATTCCAGTAGGAATAGAGCCAAAATCACTCAAGTCAAATCAAAACTAGAAAGAACAGTCTTCCGGTTCGTCTCGTCGAAGGCAGACCTCTGTGTTATTAACATAAGTGGTTGCACGTGTTCGGTTTTGCTGCTTTATTTCAGGGGGAAGCGGGAGACTCAAACGCTCAGAGTGGAAACTAACGACCCCGCTAGAAAGGGAGCAGACGCTGTGAACGTGTGAGGCCTAGTTGTTCCTGTTTTCTATCCCGTTCGTCTGCCGCAGTTCTACATAGAATATTAGCGTAATGGCCGCTATGTGGAGGGAGTGGGAGGGGTAAGGGGATAGCTTGAAAGAAAAGGTTATCTCGTGAGACCAGTAGTACTCTCAAGGGGCATCTAGTGGAAGCCAAGATGCTATAGAAAAGTTTTTAAAGAAAGACAAATTTAAAGATTTGGAAAAACACGGGGTGACCGGGAGCTCAGAGCTCGCCATCCGGACATCCCACCGATAACGTCCCCAAACCGTAATAAGGTGTATCACGCTCCGAGGGTCGCCGGATAAAGCGAGTAAGCCCCGGACGGGGAGCAATCTGGCAAGTTGCGAAGTGCAGTGCCAAAAACATATACTGGAATTGGAATTGGAACTAGGGAACTATGTATATGCACAGCTGAAATTGTTGCAATAAATGAGGGTGTCACAACTATTTTAAAGAAAAATATAAATAATGCAATTATATTTACAGATTCTCTTAGCGCAATTTTTAAACTAAAAAACTCTTGTATTGACACTACAACAGATTACATCACTTTACTGACTAGAAGACTTATTATAGAAGCAAATTCAAATAACAATATCTATATAGCCTGGATCCCAGGTCACTCTGGAATTGCAGGTAATAACACTGCAGACTTACTAGCAAATATAGGGAGAACCTTAAATATCCCTAAAAACCTAAAAATAGACAAATCAGACATTACAAACCTAATTAAAAAAAATATAAGAGAAGAATTTGAAAATAAATGGAAACTAGATATACAAACAAAAGGTAAACAATATTCTAAAATACAAACTACTTTCCCTCCTAGAAAATGGTTTCTATGTTGCACATACAAAAATAGGAGACACGTCACCTCCATAATTAGAATGCGTACAGGTCATTGTCTAACTGGAGAACACTTGCACAGGATGGGGCTCAGAAATGACCCTTACTGTGAATGTGGACAGGTTGAAACCCTGGATCACATTTTCTTTGAATGCCCTATAAATAAAATTCCTAATATAGATCTATATCAAATATTCAGAAACAAAGGAGTAAAAATTCCATTTAATATTTATATTATATTATCCACGATTAATAATGAGATTAGTGATATAATTAACACTTTTTTAAACTATAATAAAATAAAACTTTAATAAATAGTATTATATGTACAAATTTTTTAGACCCGGAAAAAGGAAAAAAAAAAACATACATACCCAATCCCCTCCAACGGACTCAGGTTCTGTGAGAAATGCTCCTCCCCTGAGCGGGAGCGTGAAGAGTCTTATACCTTTGTCTGTGATGTTTACATGTTTACTAACATCCCATAAAAAGTATTAGTTAATATCTTATACTTCAGCCTTATGTGTACATACCCATAGGGAACATACAACAGTATATAATAATACTCCTATGAGTACACACTCACAGGAAGGGAAATGAAGTTCCAGAGTTCCCAGGGGTAACAGTTCCCGACAATCTGAGAGCTGTATCGTAAAGTGCTGGCAAGTTGCGAAGTGCAGTGCCAAAAACATAGATTGGAATTGGAATGGAACTAGAAAGAAAACCATTCCAACCTCACTTATATTTTAGCGATAGCAATTCTAAATAAAAACAAACTATGTCTGTTTTAAAGCGTGTGCAGGTAAATCTATCTAAGTCTTTAAAGTATTATGTGACTTCATTTTCCATATATTTTTAGCAGTGGGCAACATTTGCTAGGATATGGCATATATATGACGCAGCTTGGCAAAGTCCCTTTCAGTCTGCAGAACTTCTAAAAAGATACCTTATGGGCTTATACAAACCAATTTATCACCCCATGAGTAAGTATAATAAATAGGGTTGACCCTTGGATCAGGCAAGAATTTTTTGGGGTCAATAGGCTGATCATTTGACTAGTCAATTGACCCAATATTTTAAATAAATATAACTTCCCAAATTGATATACAAACATGAAATTTAATTATTATAAACATTGTAATATAACACAAATTAATAAACTGCTTTTAAACATTCTGTTAGACTTATACCTCTTTTCCCACTAATTTTTGCAATATCAGCTTTTTGTCGCAATTTTTTATGCTACCACACTAAATTGGTAGAAGTATGTCCAATTAAAATAGATGTAACTACTATATTTTTTTAAATGACAACTCATTTTTTAGAAAAATTAAATAGATTTTATCTGCTATTTAAAACATTTAAGAAAAGTTAAACATAAATCCGTTTATTCTAAATGTGAAAAATTAGTAAATTTGTTCATTCAGGATGTCCCTCCTAGCTGTAGTAAATTCTATTTTTTGAGATAATTGCAAAAAAAACTAGATTTCACTTTCTTTCACCCCCTAAAGCAAAAAACGCAAGATTCAAATTTAGAGTACTTTTTAAAATATTGCTTAGAAAATTAAAATAAAGTTCTCCCCAAAAATCCAGCTTGGTCAAATTTTTTTCGAAGTTTTGGCCTTATTGTGACTAATTTTATCATACAATATTTTCATAAACATTTCTTTTTCAATTATTATCTGAAGCATATATTTTTTTAAATATACTGTAAATAATTTAGGGCCTTTAATAGAATGGAAAAAATGGTACGATTTATTTAGTCTTTTGTTTTAGATAATTGTGGTGATCATGTTATTGTTATCAATAGTGCTGATATTGCTTTACCTGGAGATGAATGGAAAAAGAGAGTCTATTTTCATCACACAGGCTACCCTGGTGGAGCTACTTGGACATTAGCATGGGAACTTCATCGGAAAGACCCAACAATGGTGAGCTTATTCTTTAATAACTGTTTTCAGTATATCAAGATAATCTCCTCACTGTATGCAAAAATTGGCATAAAAACTTGCGTGATGTCATTTTCAAACAATGCACATACCTAATAGATCAAGTGGTGGCTGTACCCAACATGGAATCATTGAGCTTTGCGAGTCGTAGCTAATGAGTTAGATTTTCTTACAGCAAAGAATGTATATTTTGCCCTTGTGGAATCACACTTGTGTTTTGGCATTTGCTTCTGGGGTTCTTGCGCTGGTTATTTATTTGATTCTCTCTTTGTACTTCAGAAGCGAGCATTGCATGCTTTATGTAATGTGAAAAGGCGGACATCCTGCAGACCTCTGTTTCTTAATCATAAGCTTCTTACTCTGCCTAGTATTTTTAACTGGGAAGCAGTGTGCATATTACATAAAAAATTTCATGACCAGATTAGCAATGTGACTAGGCCATATTTAATACGTAGAACACATGTAATAAAAAAAAAATAAAATAATCTTTATTGTATAACAGAAAATAGTATCTATACAAAGGTGGAAAATACCGAAAAAAATCGTATTTTAATAACCACCCTAAAAAACTAAGAAGGTAACATTAAGAATTTGTAGTTATGCGAAAACACAGTTTACAACAAAAGGTGACCAGTACAAACATGTTTCTTAACATTAAATTTAAACGAAGGTACACTTAACACTTTAAAATTACACGGAAGAGAGTTATAAATTGAAGCAGTGAAATACAGGAAGCAGTTCTTAAAAATTTGTGTTCTATGTCTTGGAATAGAAATTGCATCCCTGAAACAAACATCCACCTGATGAATATCTCCTCTAACAATTATAAGCTCAGGTAGATATTGAGGTTCTCTGATCTTAATTGCCTTATAACAGGGGCGTGCGGTGAAATTTTCAGAAAGGAAAGCAATTTTTAGAAACTTACCTATTTGTAATGTAATTTGATTCTTCGATCAGTTTTTGCAAATTCGTCAATGACGTCATCATAAAAACGTCGATGCTCCGACATATTTTGGAGAAGTTTATTTTCAATGGACATCAGTGATGTATGCGAAAGTCTCTCCTGCCCCGTTGAATTTCTCACAAAATTTTTTATACGTTTAAGTGTTGAAAAATTGCATTCCACTGATGAACTTGTGGCAGGTATTGTAAATACTAATTAACACAATTTCTTCAGTGAAGGTATCTTCCAGCAAATTGCATTAGTTCCTTAGCAAAATATTTTTTGCACTAGTGTCATCAGTTTCGTAAATCATTTTTAGTTCAGATCGCAGTAACATTCGGTCGAAGAACTGGCCATAATGAAGAAGAAGAGATTAAACGCATCTCCTGGAAAAGTTTTTCCTTTAAATGCATCAAAATTGCAGCGCTCGAGGAATTTAAAATCATTTAAACTGTTAAATCTATAGTTTATTTGTTGCTGAATTTGATCGATTATTTCACAAAAGAGGCGTCTATATGATGTGTGAACATCTCCCACCTTGTCTGTTCGAAGATGCTTGGCTTGTGGCTCTATATTTAATGTCATCGTTTTCTCCCAAAATAGTCAGTCATCTCTCTTTTGGCTTAACATGGACTTAAAGTCATCCACTTTTTTTTAGGCAAAAAGCAATATCATTTGTTTTAGTTTGTAATATATTAAAAACATTGTCCGAGAATGGAAATATTTCTGAAAATATGTTCAACAAATAATTAAAATTAAAATCTCGTTTCAATCAGTCCAAAAACCCCCTTGAACTATTTATTGCTTCTGAGTCCCACATTTCATTATTTTGTATTATATTCTCAAATAGTTCAATCAGTGATTCACGATTTTCAGATACTGTTAACACAAGTCTTCCATAATAGTTCCACCTAGTAGGAGCTACTTTGGGCAATCGTTTGTGGACAATGGAGTCCAAAGCTTGTGTACGTTTTGTTGACTTGGAAAAAAAAGCAGCCTTGCCACTTAAAGTAACGAAAAATACTTTATACTCTTTAATGTGATTGATGGACTGGGATAAAACTAAATTTAATTTATCAGCAAAACAATGGACAAACACAGCACTTATTTTTAAAGTATGTTTATACCATTTCAGGTGTGTGTCAATCATGATCGCTAAATATTTTGTTTCAGTGACTTCTTTTATGTCAATTTCAGAATTTTCTACTGATATACTAGTAAAATCAGGGCGATTGGCCGAAGTCAAAGTCAAAATATGCTTTATTGTTATATAACAATACAAGTGAGTTAACAAAGCTGTACAACTGAAACACTCTCCTAAATCTAAATCACAAACATTATAGTCTAAAACATAAAAAAGTAACATAGAATTAAAATTTAAAATTTACAGTGTTAACAAGTATTTAAAAACCACGTATACAACCAATGCAGGAGACTGACATAGCTAAAATATGTCATTATAAAATTCTAAAATACTATAATATGCCTTTCCTACCAAGATCATTCTCAGATGACGCCTGAAAATAATCAGCGATGCGGCCTCCTTAATGTCGCGTGGGAGGTGATTGAATATTTTTTTGCCCTCATAGAAAATAGATTTCCGCGTCAATGCTGATGTGGGAATAGGCAGGTGTAAATTGTTTATCTGCCGCGTAACATACCTGGGGTTTTTTATTGTAAATTTATGACGATTTTTGAATAAAAGGCTAGCGACCTCCAATATATAGATACACGTGACTGTGAGAATGCTCTCTCGAATAAACAAAGGTCTACATGAATCCCTAGGCTTTGCTTTGCATATATACCGAAGAGCACGCTTTTGTAATACGAAGAGGGATTGGATGAGGTAATTGCTAGCCGATCCCCAGAAACAGATTCCATACCGGAGTCGTGATTCAATTAGAGCAAAGTACACAGATCTACCAACCGTTGCACCAAGCTCCTGAGTTGTGACCCTTATGGCAAAACAACCCGCAGATATCTTCCCAGCAAGACTGATGATGTGCTGTTCAAACTTGAGTTCATTGTCCATGATCAAGCCAAGAAATTGGTTATGCGTGCACCGTGTAACTGGAACGCCCCCGATTGAAATGTCCTCCAGGTCATCCCTAAAGCATAATACTTAAGTCTTATTGGGATTCAATGACAGTAAATTTGAGTCAAACCAGATCTTTAAAGCCTGGAGGTTTGTTGACAGGGTGGAGTGTAGGGGTCCGCCACTCGTACCATGCCACAGGATTGATGTATCATCAGCGAACAGGGTAAATTTCCCCCGAATATCAAGGTCCGTCAGATCATTGACATACAGGAGAAATAGTATTGGACCCAAAGCAGATCCCTGGGGTACACCCCAGGCCACTGAACCCCACTCAGAAGACGCAGACGTTGATGACGATCACCCAAGTAAGAGGAAAACCAAGACAAAGTCACGCCCCTGAAACCATAAATTTCAAGCTTCCGCAGCAGAATCTCATAGCTAACACAGTCCAATGCCTTCGACAGATCGCAAAAAACCGCCGCAGAAACTCCACCATCATTAATCTGGCAATACAGGTCACAAAGAAAATTATACATGGCATCACTCGTACTCATTCCCTCTTGAAAGCCAAACTGGGACTTACTAAGTATATTATTAAGAGAATTAAAGCTATAATCAAAGAATGTGACCATACAAATTTAATATTTATATCTTGTCAGTCAATTAATGAAAAATATACAAAAATGGTCTCATACTTTAACAAAAAAATTAACGAATTTTTAGGGCATGTTGATTTATATGTTAGAAATAATGTAGCTTTTTTGGATGTATCTGATAGTACTGTGAGATATAACAACTACAGTGTCTCTCGATTATTGCACAGGGTCATAAATAAACCACGAATACAAAAGAATTTAATGCACATTAAAACAGGAAATATTCCTGAACCTGATCATGATCAGTGTAGTGGAGAGGCACTTGAGTTGCATACAGAGCCTGGAGCAACAAATCAAATCAAATCAAAATGTACTTTATTGTCAAGAATATAAATGATTCTATTGACAAAGCACATGTTAATTCTAGCAAATAAAATCTAAAATAACAATAAAGAAAGGAAAAAACAAATAAAATAACAGCAAACCAGCATGAGTTAGAACCCATGTTGAAATAAACAAATCATTGCATTCATGGGTGTCAAATTATAAAAATACAAAAAATTAAAAAAACAGTCAAGGTAAACACACAATAAATAAAAACATAAAAAGACACATTAAAACATCTACATAGGTTCAATATATGAAAGTTAATAAGTTATATAATTAAAATTAGACATTTAAATAATGCGGAAAAATCAGCAGTCAAACCAAACCAAACAAAAAAACAATTGACACCTTTTAAATTAGCCTATCTGTATAAAACTCACCCCCAGGTTATAATAGACTTTTTTTAGAAGTACGTTCTTTAAGGTTCTTCTGAAAATCCTAAGTGAGCACATTTCTAATGTGAATTGGCAGATGGTTGAATATTTTTTTACCCTCATAGATAAAAGAACTTTTTGTAAATTCCCTAGTTGGTATAGGAAGGGGAAGATGAGAGGCTTGTCTAGTATCGGGTCTAGATGACGGGATTTGAACGTTATTCCTGTTTTTAAATACCAGGGTAGAAATTTCAAGTATGAATAGAGAGGTGAGTGTGAGAATTCTCAGCGATTGAAAATGAGGTCTGCACGACTCCCTTTGGATGGCCTTAGCGATGAAACGAACAGCCTTCTTCTGCAGTAAAAAAACGATATTTAAAAGAAACTGGCTACTGGCGCCCCAAAACGGAATGCCGTACCTAAGATGTGATTCGAATAATGCAAAGTAGACTGATCGCGCCAGCGCCGGACCGAGCTTACTCCTAGTAATCTTAATTGCAAAACAAGCAGACGATAGTCTCCCACTCAGCCTTAATATGTGGTCTTCAAAGCGAAGATCATCTATAAAAACTCCCAAAAATTTAGTCACGTTTTCCTTCTTAAGAGGGTCTCCATCCAGATTTAAGCCCTGCATGTCACACCGAAATCCCACCACGTTTGTTTTTGTAACATTAAAGGAAAGTCGGTTTGAGTCGCACCATTCGTTAATATTGTTAATGTCAGATGAAATATTATTTCTTAGTTGCATATAGTCCCTGTGATGCCATACAATGGACGTATCGTCCGCAAAAAGCGTAAAATCGCCGGAAATCTGAACACGTACAAGATCGTTAATATACAACAAGAATAGGACAAGTCCAAGGACAGATCCCTGAGGAACGCCACAGTTGATGTGGCAGGGTGATGATTGCACACCAGAAACAACAACAGACTGACTGCGATCGGAAAGGTAAGACTGGAACCAGGCAAGAGCATTACCTCTAAATCCGTAAAGCTCAAGCTTTGACAGCAGTATTCTATGATCCACGCAGTCAAAGGTTTTTGATAGATTACAGAAAACCGCCGCCGCAAACTCTCCCCGATTCGGACATAGGTACACTGTCTCCAGGAAATCAAAGATGGCATCATGAGTTCCCTTAGAGCTCTGAAATGCATATTGCTTTGGGGTAATTAAGTTGAAAGATTCCAAGTAATTCCATACTCTCTTTTTAACAACTTTTTCAAAGACTTTGGAAAGAGAGGAGAGTAAGATAATGGGGCGAAAGTTTGACGGTTCAGTTAGTTCACCCCCCTTATGCAGTGGAATGACCATAGCGGATTTCATAAAGGATGGGAACACTCCTCGGGCCCATGAATTGTTCATAGCTGCCGCTAGAGTCTCCAACGCGCAATCTGGTAAACCCAGAAGTACACCGGCAGATATTTCATCTTCTCCAGATGACTTTTTGTTTTCGATATCACGCAAGGCAGCTTTGACCTCGTCCACGTCAGTCACAAAAAAGGAGAATGACCCAGGCATAGAAAAACCGTCAAAGTAAGACAGTGGATCCACAGACGAGGGCAAGTTCTGAGTAAGTTTACCTGCAATACTGCAGTAATAATTATTAAACACATTAGGTTCAATGTCAGATTCACGATCTCTACTACTAGATTTGTTGCGCAGATCATTAATGATAGCCCAACTATCCCTCAGCCGATTTTTAGCAGCCTGAAGTCTGTCGTAGTGCAGTTCCTTGGCCATTCTGACGACCTTGCGGTAAATTTTACTATATAAATTGCAATATGATACAAATTTTGCGTCCTTGAAAAATTTTTTCAGGTAATTGAGGGACCGTAAATTTTTAGACGATACTTGTAAGCCTTTTGTAAGCCAGGATTTATGTGTGTTATTTTTATATTTTAGCAAACGCTTAGGAAAAGCTCGATTAAAGATGTCCAACAAAGTAACATGAAAGGCAGCAAACGGATCAGGAGAACGGGCCATACCAAGCCAATTCACATTAAGAGCCAATTTATGAAAATTTTCAAAACCGGCTTTGTTAAAAACTCGACCGTGTCTATATTTTGATTAACCCTGGGTCTACCAACACTTAAACTGCAACTAACAGCCTCGTGATCAGAGAGACCTACATTTACTACACAACATGATAATACATCTAAATTAGAACACAAGTAGTCAATGGTGGTCGCCGAGGTTTTGGTCAAGCGAGTTGGAGTGTTAATATGCATTACTAAACCATGTGATGACAGTAAGTTAGAAAGTAGAATAGTGTTTACTGAATTTTTGTCCTGAAAGTTAATGTTGAAATCCCCGGATACAACCAGCTTATAGCCAGATGGGATTTGAGACAAACTAATATCAAGTTTTGACAAGAACTCAACAATTTGATTAGAAGGGGGACGATAAATACAGAGAATATAAAGTTTGAGTTGCTTAGAAAAACAAGCAGAAAATTCAAAATAATTTTCTTCCAAGAGATTGTTATATTTGTCAACACAAGCTAAACTGTCAATAAAATAAGATGTTTTTTTACACAAAATCAGGGTACCACCATGTAATGAAGTATCCCTACAGTAAATACTGGGATATAGTTCGGTACACAGAAACATTCATTGGGCTTCAACCAGTGCTCTGTGATAAGAACCAAATCCGGAAAATTATTAAACTCTAGAAATGCAAACAAGTCATCACATTTGTTTCTTAAAGATTGGACATTGAGTAAAATCATAGAAAAGTCAGAATTATCTTTAAATACTTTACTAACATTAGTTACTCTACCATTTACCATACCCTCCCTGACTTGAGAGGGTTCATTGTTAAAAAAAAATTTTTCCTTAACCGCATTGGTATCCTCGACACAGTTTTGATTTAGACTAGAGCTTAAAGTCACTAGCTTCAAATTACTATCACTATTTAAATTTTTATTATGGAAGACAGTCAAATATTTTTTTATAACAAAAGAAAGTTTGCTTAGGCCAGAATTATTTAGATAATGTGAGTTTCTGAAAAAATGTTTTGGAAAAATATTTTTAGATAGATTCACTAAATATACATTGTCACTAAATTTTCTTAAATTAGAAACATAACTATCAAGGTTATTGTTTAATTTTAACGCTTCATCAAACATATTAGACATAGCATACTTAAAAGGGAATGAACAAAAAACCAAATTTGTGTAAAAGCACTTGTTTGCTAATAGAGTTAAACCATTTAAAGATACTTGAAATTTGCTAGGCTGAATCAAAACTATTACAAAATCATTTTGTGTAAAGTCTTTAATGTAGCAATCACACCCTAGAGCAATACTCCTCAATGAGGCATTAGGTTTTGTCACCAACTGCAATTTGCACTCACCCAATTGTTGTTTTAACGGCTTATATAAGAACTTTCCGTACCCGTCGGTGAGAACCAATACTTTCTTCGCAGGCAGGACAGCTTCAGACGCCCGCTGTTTAGAGAATGTGCCACTCTCAGTTTGAGTGCATTTATCTGTACGAGGCTGCAGTCTTTCAAGGGTTTTTATGACACATTTAAGATCTTCAATTTCAGCAGTTAAGTATTTATTATCAGCAGTTAAGGTGTCTAAAGAGGTTAACATATTGTCCTTTAACTCTTTAAAATATTTTGCTTCGTTTTTGGCGTGGTCCAAATCCAATTTATTTTTCTCCAAAATACTTTCCAACGCCCTACTCTTACCACTTAGTTCTACGAGTCTTTTATTTAAATCGGCGATTGTCTTTTTCTGAGAGGTAATTTGTTTCTCATATTTTGATTCAACTTCGCACACGCTGAATTGAAAATCGACCGAAAGTCTTTTTTTTTCTTTGTATATAGGAATCCTTCAGCTTAAGATCTACATGTAGCCTTTCTATTTCCTTTTTTAAGTTTTTCAACCTGTCACATCCTTCTGCTTCACACTCCTCTGAACAATATACTTTGTGACGTCCTAAAATTGTATATTTCCTTCGACCCAAGCAACTGGGGTGAAAAACTCCAAAACATGTGACACAGATAAAATTCCTAAACATTTTATTTTGGCAGCATTTAAAATTATTATTAGCTTCCATACCCCAAATTATTGCAAATCTAGAAATTCAATTTAACACCTTAAAGGTAGCTAAATTATCTCTGAATACGGTCCTGTTTAATTTGTTTATGCTCAAGTTCACTCAAAAGTACAACAAAAGTAAAAAAGAAATTGAACCATTCATGAATACAATTTCATGAAAGGATTTTACTATCAACAGTTCATTCACACCCAAAGTCAGCAAAAAATAGGTGATTCCCAACACAGTAAATAAATATTGAAAACTATTTCAAGAGATAAGAGTCAAAAAATATATCAGTTTATTTGTTCAGTTTTTGCTCTTTTTTTTTTCAAGTCAACATTTGGCAGTTGTTTACAGGTTTTTCAGCTTTTCCTCCGCTTATGCACATTCTACGTGGAAATGGAACTTGAAACACAATACTACACTATTTGGCAATTAAAATGACACCAAACACATATATATTACTGAATTAAAAACACACGAAAACGACAAAATGCATGGAGCGATTTTTAATAAGGTGATTTGCTTTTTGATCGGGCATGTTGTGAACTGAAGAACACTGCAGACCACTGAGAAAAATGACGTAAATAACTTAATGTGTGATATATCTACTGTAATAATAGATGACAATATGTCAACTTTTCCATTGGAAGAGAGTCCACCGGAGATAACTTAAATTATGTATTAGATATATCATACCAGAACTGTAGGGGTATAAAAACAAAACTTGATCAGCTAAAATGCAATATATTAAATAATGATACTGACATAATAGCATTTACGGAAACATGGCTAAATGATTTGGTTTTTAATTCCGAATTTGTTAATAGTAGGGTAGTGTTTAGGAAAGATAGGGATTTCCAACAAACTGGTAAGAAACAGGGGGGGGGGGTGTTCTCTTAGCTGTAAAAAAGAGTCTTGTTGTCTAAGAATATGAAATGTTTAATAAAGAACTCGAAGCTTTATGTATCAAACTATCGTTGAGCCAAAGAAAAATTGTTTATGTAATTGTTGTTTATTTCATACCTGGTAGTAAGCTAGATTTATATAGAAAATTTTATCATTGTGTGGAGTCCAAACTGTTAAACTGTAATTGTATAATTTTAGGTGGTTTTAATCTGCGTGACTATGTGTCTGACGTCTCTAGTGAAAGTGTATGTGATTTTAAAAGCTTTTTATCTTTTACTAATTTTACGCAAATTAATTTTATAAAAAATGTGAACAATGTTCTTTTAGATTTAATAATAGTAAGCCCCCATCTACAGGGTTGTAAAGTTGATGTTGATGGTGACCCATTGTTGTCAGTCGATCAGCATCACCCGGCTTTGGTAGCAAGTGTGCATGTAAGAAACGAGTGCCAGGAGTGTGAGCAAGTCAAAAATACTAAATTTAACTTCAAAAAAGCAAATTTTCACTATATGTATGTTTTATTAAATAATTAAAATTGGCAGTCTATACAAAACTGCAAAGATGTTGATGAAGCTGTTAATGAATTTTATAGTATTCTTGACACAATATTTAGGGAGTGCGTTCCTCTTGCTACACAGGTAGGAAGGTCCTTTCCTGTCTGGTATAATAGGGAGATAATAAAGTTAATAAAAGTAAAGGAAAAGTCGGCTTATTGGTTTGATAAGTATAAAAAAACAAGAAAGATTATAAAACAAAAAATTAATAATGCGTATACTGTTTACATGACTAGACTGATGACATTTCATGTGAAGTAACATACAAGGAGGAATCATTCAAGGGTACTAAGAATGTAGCTGATGGATTTTCTTTATTCTTTAGTTCTGTTTTCTCCTAAAGAAGATATGGTGCAGAATGAGAACCCCCTTAAAGTATATTTCCGTGACCAGCCGATTTCTGAAAACGAAGTACGAGCGGCAATTAAAAAATTAAAGGGTAATAAAGCCATTGGACCGGACGGCCTTCCTGGATATGTCATTAAGGGATGTGGTGATGTAATAATGTAATGTAATGTTAATCTAAGTATGTCAACAGTAAATGCAATATCTAAATTGTTTGAAATCATATTATTTGATAGAATTTATAATGAAACAAAAAATTTTATATCTTCACACCAAAATGGGTTTCTTACAAAAAAATCAACATTAACAAATCTTGTTACTTTTGTACAATATTTGCATGAAGCAATTAATAGAAAATCCCGGGTTGATGTCATCTTCACTGACATGGAGAAGGCATTCGATAAGATAAAACATAGCATAATTATTTCGTCATTAAAGAATATGCACGCACTAGGTAATTTGGTGGACATCATACTATCTTATTTGTCTGACAGGCAACAGTTCGTATAGATCAGGGGTGCAAAATCAAATATGTATGTAAGTAACTCTGGGGTACCCCAAGGTTCCAATTTGGGACCGCTATTGTTCATTATTGCTATTAATGGTATATGCCAGGCTGTCAAAAACGCAAAGTGCCTGATTTTTGCAGATGATTTTAAACTGTTTTTGGAAATCTTAACTATGGATGATTGTGTGTGCCTGCAAGAAGATATGAATGAAGTGTGTAAATGGTGTGTTGAAAATGGTTTTGTTTTAAATACCAAAAAATGTGTGTCTATGTCAGTTTCACTTAAAAAGAATACTATTGACCCTGAGTATAAAATTGATGGAAATTTATTGAAGCAAGTTGGAAGTCATAAAGACTTAGGAGTATTGCTTGACAGTGCATTGAGTTATACGGATCATATTGTATCCAAAATCAATGATGCTCACAAAACAATGGGGTTCATTATCAGATCAACAAAAATATTTAGTGTTGATGTTTGTCTTAGGCTGTTCGACTCTCTTGTCTTGCCCAAACTGGAGTATGCAGGTGTAATCTGGGCACCACAATATGAAACATGGATTAAAACCATTGAGCGCGTTCAACGTAAGTTCTTAAAATATATGTTTTTGAAAAAATTTGGTTATTATCCTAATCAAGGATATAATCATTGGCAATTATTGCACATTTTTAACCGACTTTCTCTTGAAAATAGAAGAAACAAAATATGTTTGATATACTTGTTTAAAATCCTCAATGGATGATCCAGAGGTATTGTCACAACTTTCCTTCTCGATAAATATCGGAAATACTAGAAACAAGAAAACATTTTACCTAGACTTTCCCAGAACTAATTTATACAAAACTTCCCCTGTATATCGAATGTGTGACCTATATAATAAATATGCAAGTGATCTAGATATGGATACTACCAGTTTGAGGCAATTCTCGCAAACAATAGAAAAAAGGCTTTTTGAAGCCCAGGCTCTGTCCTAGTTAAACTTAAATCTAGTTAAACTTAAATCTTGTTTATATAAAATCCTTAATTTGTAGTCTTTAATAGTTAAGAGCAGTATTGTAAGTGGCATTTGCTGTATATACTGTGAATTAAATAAATAATCTTTTTGAAAAGGTGCTGTCAGTCGTTGTCTCAACCGCTGTGTGTAATTTTTCAAAGATCTTTTAATCTAGGTTCATTTCCTGATATTTGGAAATTTTCTACACTGATGCCGATCTTTAAATCCGGTGATAAAAGCGATATAAAGAACTACAGAGGTATCTCTTTGCTTTCGCATATCCCAAAGCTGTTTGAGGCAATTATCACTGATCATTTATTTGAGTCTTTGAAACACTACATTACGAGTATGCAACATGGTTTTTATCGCGGTCGCTCAACTACTACAAATCTTGCGATGTTCCAAAATTACTTAATTACATCTGTCGAAGCTGGCCAACAGATTGATGCTGTTTACACGGACATATCCAAGGCTTTTGATAGTGTTTGTCATCAGCTTTTATTATTAAAATTGCAGCAAATTGGTCTTTCTGGAAGTTATTTGGAGTGGATCAGATCTTATTTGTTTAATCGTCGACAACAGGTCAACATTTGTGGTTCAGTTTCTAGGGAGGTTATTGTGACATCAGGTGTCCCACAGGGTTCACATATTGGTCCAGTGCTTTTTCTACTTTTTATAAATGACATAGTATCTTGCTTTAGAGCGTCCAAATGTCTTTTGTATGCAGACGATTTAAAATTTTTTGCTCCCGTTTACACTGACTCAAATGCACTGCAATCTGACATTGGAAGGCTCGTCAACTGGTGCAGCACTAATTATCTCCATCTTATCATATCCAAGTGTAAAGTGCTCCGTTTTCATAAACGCATTAATCCTGTTCTCTCCTCCTACTTCATAAATGATGTAACACTAGAGGTTGTTAGTTCTTACACTGACCTAGGTGTTATTTTTGATGACAAACTAACATTTAATCTGCATATTGACAGCATTGTACTCAAGGGTTTTAGATTGTTGGGCTTTATAAAAAGGAATACAAGGCATGTGACGGACACCAAAGCAATTGTCTGTCTGTATTACTCACTGGTACGGAGTGTTTTGGAGTATTGTTCAACAATATGGAGTCCATCATACCAGTGCCATAACGATAGAGTTGAAAAAGTACAAAATAGATTTGCGAAATACCTCTTATATAAATTTAATTTTCCATATCAGGATCTATCGTATAACACTAGAGCTCTTCTATGCGGCCTTCAAACCCTTGAGTTTCGGAGACGTAAGGCACTTCTTGTTTTTCTACACAAGCTAATAAATGGAGACATTGATTGTGAAATATTGTTGGGGTCGGTCTCATTTTTGGTACCTATTAGGAGAACAAGACAACCTCAGCTATTCTTTGAAAGATACCACCGTACATATTATGGGTCTGGCGCATTTATTGACCGACTAGTGTGTAATTACAATCGTCATTTCGCAGAATATGACATCTTTAGACTTAGCACTTTGCAGCTAAAAAGGCAGCTAAATGGATTGCTTTTGTGAGGTTTTTTACACTTCGTATTCATATGGATTTATGTATTCCTTTGTAATTTTTTTTGTCTGTAAATGTGTATTTGTGTATCAATTTGTTTTTTCTCTATTTTAAATGTTTGATGTAGTTACTGTTTTTATTGGGTCTCCCGATTTTGACTTTTTTATTTTGACCTTGTTTACGAATCCGTACCATTTAGAATGTTTAGCATTCTGTAGTGTACGTTTCAGAAGGACCACTTGTCCGATGCGTGCATCGGCTACGTCCTTCCTTATTAAAAAAAAAAATAAATAAATAAATAAATAATTTAAGCTAAGAAAAGACAACATCCGATGCTTAACCAGCTTCTCGATTATTTTCGACAAGGTTGATATAAGAGAAATAGGTCTAAAGTTTGCAGGTTCATCAGTACTCCCTTTTTTATGAATGGGGATTACTTTTGCAGATTTTGTGCAGGCTGGAAATATACCCAATGACCATGAGATGTTGATTGCTTCAACCATTGCCAGCAAAGCTGCATCTGGCAAGTTGAGGAAAATCCTAACAGACAGCCCATCCTCGCCTGATGATATTTATTTTTAATGGAGTGTAAAGTTTTTTAAGCTCATCTAGATTCGTTGGTAGAAAGAAGAACGAGTTTTGGATGGAAATGTGTGTCATGTACTGAATTGGATCTCTTGATGGATTTAAATTTTTCTGAAGATTCCGTGCCACATTACAAAAAAAAGTATTCAAATCGTCAGGGGACACTTTCGGGCTAGCAACAGGCTGATAATTGCCCTTAAGGCGGATATCATTCACTATTCTCCAGCACTCACTTTGCCTATTAGAAGAGTTGTTAATGCGATCTGAATAAAATGTCCTCTTTGACAATCTGATCAAATGTCGATACAAGGAGAGGTGGGTGCTAAAATATTGGTGAAACCATGGACAGTCAGTATACTTTCTTATTGTATGGAGTGAACGTAGATTTTTGGATGAGGTTTTAAGACCCTTTGTGAGCCAAGAACGCTTTGGCACAGTCCTTGGTCTCAATTTAACTATTGGAAAAGCAACATTAAATAGGTGCATCACTTTGTCATACAGGGCTGACATCGAATCTGACAATTTAGGCAGATCCCCCCAGTTGGTCGAATCACACAGGTCACGAAACCTATTAAAATTTCTGCCACTAAATATTCGTCCACAACGTGGCGCAGACTTAATACGCTCCTTATTTTCTAAAATCTTACAAATAATGGCCTCGTGGTCTGACAAAGCAGCATTCTCAACAGTACAATTTATCATATTGGTAGGGAGGTTAGAACAAATATAATCAATAGTATTGGATGAATATTGAGTAATGTGTGTTGGCGAATCCACATGCATCGACAAATTAAAGGATCTAAACAAATTACACAAGCGAAAAGCAGAAACGGAGTTTTGTTTATCATAATTAATATTAAAATCTCCCGTTAATATAATACGTGCAGAGCAGGGAACCTCAGTCAGTAGGCTCTCCAAACCGAAAAAGAAAACATTCAAGTCAGAGCTTGGGGATCGATAAATACAAATAACATAAGTTTTTGAGCTTGGAGTAAATGACAGAGAATTCAAACGCGACCTCGTTAAGAAGGTTTATCTTCTCTCTGAAAAGAATTCTGTTCCAAAAACGTTTCGTGTAACAAAATCATGCTGCTCCCATGAGACATTTGTGTTCTACAGAATTTGGATATGACTGCATAATTTGGAAGATGGATAAGTTCATCCGATTTCAGCCAATGCTCCGTAAGTAGTACAATATCAGGGTTATTACATTCCTGCAAGTATACCGTAAGCTCAGCTGTTTTGTTTCATATTGACTGAACATTTAACAGTAAAAGTGAAAGTTCTTCCCACCTATTATTCAGTACCGCATGGTCGATGTGAGATGTCCTATTAGTCATAGATGGAATTCGAGGCGACCGTGATTTGGTTATCTGTACGCTCTGTTCCCTCGATGTGTCCAAAAATTTCCTTTGGGCTGCTTCACAATATGGTTGCGGATAAGATGTTATGGAGACTGCTATATAATGTGTTTTATTTAAATTTAGTGATAATCTAATCAATTATTCGTCTTACTCAGCCCCAACTGCGTCTCTCTCCTTACCTCATCCCAACATTTGCCCGAAAAGATTAAAACGGTGTCATCTGCATATGATATTATAGTTCCATTCAAGTTCATAGCTGTCAGTGAATTTATGTAGGCAATGAATAAAATTGATCCGAGGACAGCTCCTTGCGCAACACCAATTTTTTTATAGTGTTACTTTCTCTAATTTTGACTATCAGTTTTCTATCACTCAAATATGGCCTAAACACATTCCAACACAATACCTCGCACCCCATAGTTTTCTAGAATACCAAGAAGCTGATCCGTGAGGCACCGTGTCAAATGCCTTTGCGAGATCCAGAAAAACAGCAATACTCTTCTCCCCTGTGTTCAAGTTTGCCGTTACTTGGCTAACAAGTTCACAGATAGCATCACTAGTACTAAGGTATAAGGCTTCAATTAAAAGATCAACTACTGTATTACCTACTTTTACCTAAGAATCAAACAAAATGTCTTTAAGTGTTTTACTGTTTTTGTTTCGTGAGGAAAACAAGGTTTTTTGCAAAAATAAAAAAAATTTAAAATTACTCGAAAACTGTAAGAAATGACTCCTCTATCATCTGTTAGAGTTTGGACCATGATTTATAAGAGACCCTATATGAACTGGCCATAGATAGTATTGATTTTAAATAGTTTAAAAAAGATTTGCAATTTTCTGTTAAAGATATATTCGCAGTAATTCTAACTGCATTTTTTTGCTCCAAAAATACCATTTGAAGATATACATTGGCAGTATTTCCCCATTCAAGAATACTATGTGTCTATAAAGTGGAAAGGAGGATGATAGGTGGTAACTGCTGCCTGTGGACCAGCTGTAAATTAGATATTTCTAATAGAATATAAATCAGATAACGACCGCGTAATATTCTAATTTGCTCCTGTCAGCCCAAAGAACCAACATAATATATGCCCAAACATTTTGGATTATTGTCCTGAGCATCACTTCTTAGGCGGAAATTCACATATCACATGTTTGCCTTTTCCAAGACTAAGCACATAAGATCATACAGTTGTTCGATTACAGCCCCTAAAAAAAGAATGATCCACTGAGTTGAATGCAAAGGATAGATCTGTCAGAAGACAGACACAAGCCTCCTGAAAAGTGTCAAATACACATTTTGTTGGTTGATTGCATCCATGATAGTCTGACCCCTTCGGAAGCTCAATTGGCTAGGTGGGTAGAAAAAGGGGGTAATGTGATGATGAGCTTCTTTGATAGTTTTTAACATCATTCAAGTCCCCTTTTTTATAGATAGATGACTAGCTACTTTCAGTTTTGCAGAAAACTGTCCTTCAAAAAATGCACTCCACGAATTTCAGCTAAGGGATCAATGATAAACTGAACGCATGAACTAACAACAAAAGAATTGATAGAGTAAATATCCTCATATTTTTTATTATTATTCTTATGTCTTCGAGGTGACAGGTGGAATAAGAAGAGATGCCCTAGTGCTAATACTAGACTTTTCAAGCATCAATTTAGGGCTGTTTGAAGTGATCTGTGTCATCGTTTTCTGGTAGCTTTCTCACCCTCATTTCGACATGTTTTATGATTCATAAATCCACACACACTTTTACTTTTGTTGTCAGATGACTGTCTTTTTATTAGAATAATAGTCTGCTTTTGCTTGTAATAGTTTTTTTTTGATATATTCTTTTGTACTTCTGATAAATGTTCACATTCTTTTTGTATCAGTTTCTGTTGGCATGTAATATTCATAAAAATACTCTTAACTTATTTCAAGTCACACTCTTTATCTCACTTATGGCAGATTGACTTTACTTCTCTCAAAGAAATAACTTAGTCTCTTTTTTAATATGATTTGAAAAACTTGGCAAAATATCGGAATATAGAAATTAGTCAAAAACGTTTTAATTGACCAGTCACCTTTTTCCAGAACTAGCACTATGTTTGATGTATTGAAACAACGCCAACTTGAATGCCTTGATTAAATAATATCTCAGAAATGGGATAACTCAGATAACCTGCTAGGAATTTTAAAACGAAACTGTATATGTTGTAAATATCAAAAATGTTCCGAAGATGCGAATTTGCTGAATATATTCAAATTTATATCCATTTGATCTGACTCCTGGTCTTGGTATTACCTAACCGGGCTGTGAAGAACTTATTAAAGATGTCAGGGTTGATATACAGAATGTATTTTTTCTTCCAGACTTTGTCAAATGCCAACTCTGTCATTTGTTGGACTTTAAAGATTTTGTACACATCTGCAGACTTTTGGTGCTGTCTGTTTTTAGTAAAAGCTCCAAATGCAAAGAATACTTTTTAAGGGGAAATGAGTATTACGAATGCTGAAATATCATTTATATATATAAGTACTGAAAAGAGCCTAATTATCTATATTCGGATCTGGCCACCAATTCAGAAAAATCACCCACTTACAGAAGTTAGGAAACATTGTAAAACCTTGATCACAGGTGTTCCAATGAATTCCTAAATAAACATTCCACACACACATACACAGCAACTCTCAGTGAGAATATTTGTCAAAACATTGTCATGGCACTTTAAGATTGTAGCTGTCACACATGTTGGTTTTTAAATTCCACAGTAAATACTGAAAGAAGAGGAAGAGAAGCTTAGACAATTATTAAACTGGCCATACCAGAAAGTCGACGTTAAAACCGCAAAATAAAAGAATGTCTATATGTACTAAATAAATTATTTAAAAGTTGTTCTGTTTCGGAGAAATTGAAGTTACCTTTACACTTATGACAAAGAACAAGTATAGCTAAATTTTACCCAGGTATTGAATGTCCAAAGAATTCTGCTCTATCTCACAGTTAAGTCTGTCTTTTGCCAGAACATCTTTTTTTAGAGTGTTCTGTATATTTGTCTTAGGTATTTAATTTTTACATTAAGCAAATGTCTAAATATGTTCATGTTCTATAATAATATTGATCCTAAGTATTTAATTTTTTTGAAATGGTCTTAGTAATATCGCGGTTAAAACTATTTTTGATAGAATTAACTCGTTTCCATACTACCGAAGTAGAGGTATGAGCGTTTAAACTATTACAAAAAGTTTGCCAACTCTGTTTGGCTTTATTTTTAAAAGTTAATTTACATTTTGCAGTTGATCTTTTATAATTAAGAAAATTTTCTAGGCTCATATTTTGACGAAAAGCTGAAACACTTCTTAAAAAGGTAGCGCCAGACTTCGTGAGTCAAGAAATCCCGAAAATGACAATAAGTGAGAGTCATTTTTTATCCCAACCGGTCCTGCTTGCCGAGTTAGATAAAAACATTAAAAAACAAAATGATACATGTCCTGGTGTTGACGTTTGCTTGAACACCTACCCCACTCTGCCAAGAAGCTATTGTGCTTAGCCTTTGAAAAAGTTATATGCCGAGGTGATGAGATACCTATAATTAAAAATTATTCATTCCTATTAACAAACCTGGTAAAGTCAACGAATTTAGGCCAATTGCCCTATCCTCATGTGTGCTAAAAACATTAGAAAGAATAATTAAACATCGTTTGGAATGGTGGTGTGAGACACAAAACCTTACTCCATATTTTCAATTTGGTTTCAGACGGGGCAAAGGCGTTAATGATTGCATTGCACCCCTAGTCACCGATATTCAAGAAACCTATAGCGACAATGAGTTTTTATCCGCCTTATTCTTAGACATAAATAGTGCATACGATAATGTTAATCTTAATATTTTAATAGACAAAATGCTAATTTTACAAATTCCTAAAGGGGTAGTATTTAACTTAGACTTTTTATAAACCGTAATATATCCATTAAAATAGGCAGTAGCAAACACATTTAGCTATTCCAGAGTAGTCTCTTCTGGACTTCCCCAGGGTTCAGTTTTAAGCCCCTTACTTTTTAATTTATACACGGCTGATTTCCACGTCTTAGATCTAAAGGCTACAGTTTTACAGTTTGCTGATGATTTCTGTATCTATAGCAAGCAAAAAAACAATGGAGTTATGTAAGACCAATCTTAACCACATTATGTCTATATGTAATTCATACTTCCCCACTAATGGGTTTAATATCTCTAATATTAAGTCAGCACTAGTTGTTTTCTAGGCATAGATTTACTCGTGCAGAAAATATCTTAAATGGAACGGCGATTCCCTGGCTACAGTCGTATTTGGGCGTCATTTTGGACCAAAAGTTAAATTGGAATGAACATATAACTCACATTCTGAATCAAGCGGATAAACGGTTAAATATCCTTAGAGCAGTTGTAAGATCATGGGGCGCCGATCCCAGTACCTCTTTAATATTCTATAAAGCTTTTACTCGATCCATTCTAGACAATGGATGCATTTTTTATGGGTCGGCCTGTAACTCACGCCTTCAAAAAATTGATAGGATACAGTATAAAGCGTTAAGATTGGTGCTGGGCAGTCATAGATCAACCCCAATGCAAGCTCTCCTTTCAGATTGCGATGAGCCACCTTTGTCAACTAGGAGAATTAAGTTGTCAGGCAAATTTATCCTTAAAAATCGACAATTTTATAATAATATCCTTGTTAACAAATTAAGTAAACTGGCTGTGTCTAATTTGACAAAACCCTTCTGGAAAAATAAAAATAGTCCATCTTTAGCTGATGCATTTACTCGCACAGCAGGTTTTGAAAATGTTATACATAAACATAACTCTTATTTTTTATATGAAATTCCATTCAACACGACCTATCAACATGTTAAAATAATTGTTCCAAAATTTACTAATTTCCCATCACTTAATCATAAAATACTCAAAATAACGTTGAGTGATTTTAGTCATTTTTGTAAAATATATACAGATGGTTCTAAGAGTGAAAAGAGAGTTGGGTGTGCCTTCTCCATTCCAGAGCTGAACGTAACTAAACAGTTTAAATGTGAACAGTTTACTTCGATCTTTACAGCAGAAGCCTTGGCTATCTTAAAAGCACTAGAGTTTGTTAATATAGGAAATAATGTCTCTAACGTTGTAATTCTTTCTGATCAGTTTTACAAGCTTTGGGGAATAATAGTTATTGCAAACATGCTATTATTGCAAATATATTAGCAATCTTGCCATTACTCAGTTCAAAAGGGGTTCAGGTTGAGTTTATATGGATTAAAGGACGTACACGATTGTCAGGAAATGAGAGGGTTGATAAAGCGGCAAAAGAGGCTGTCATGTTGTGAGAACCATTGTCCGGTATTCCCTATTCGGACTTGTTACCAATTGTAAGAGAAATGTCTGAAAGTATTTGGAGACAGGAGTTTAGTAATTATGCTCATGGTAACTCAAGTGTATATACATTAATTTTTCCTGAATTGAATAAAAAACCTTTAATTCCCAGAATCAAATTACCTCGGTATTTGTTAGTCTGATATTTCCGATTTTTGGTAGAACATGGGAATTTTTATAATCACTTACATAAAATGAAACTGAGCAGTCTGTTATGTACTTGTGATAATGAAACAATTGACGATCTAAATCATAAACTCCTTAATTGTAAGCATAATAAACAAGCAGTTGATTATTATCTTTTGTCCCAGCTGGGTAGACCATTTGTTGTCAATGAATCATTTGGAATTTATGCATAAGGTTATCTCTGACATAGAAATTGAGCGTCTTTTTATAAAATATTTAAGACTGTGCAGGGTTAGAATCTAGGGTCCAATTTGAGTATTCCTTTGTTTTCTTCCCTATATGTTTTTCAACCTTTTACCCCGGATAATAAAAGTCCTGAGTTGGTCCCAGGGCGAGAAGCGTGTGACCTTGTCTTGTTTCTTTGCTGAGTCCGTATTGGGAGGGATCGCAGTTAGTATGTTCTAACCATGCACATAATTGAATAGCGATTTTTGAGCGAAATATTTAAGTTGTATTCATGGCTAAATAGACTATGCCTAAGGCCATTAAAAAAATAAAAAAAAAGTATTTAATTTTAAATTTTCTTTCTTGAATTTATTGTGTGTAACAAATAATTATACAGTATGTCTATAAAGTTACTAGAAATACTATAAATATTTGTGAATTTAAGGTCTTAAAGAAGGCTGTTTATAACAGTATGGATGGCAATCTACAAAGAAGATACACAATGGAGAGGCTACATATATTTTCTGATGCTAATGTACCTAAAGATTTATTAGCAAATGTATCAAACCAAATACGACAATTGAGACCTGTACCTAAACGCCTGGACCATTATGTTGAAGAAGATGTAAAAACTTGTCCAAAGATCATTGATTATCCTAAGGATTACATTGTTCGTTAGTATTAGTTATTGTTCATGTACATTTTATTTAATATAGATTTCAAAAAATTAATTTTAATGTATTATTATTTAATATGTGGCTAAAATAAAACATTCAATATTTGTTAAACAATATTCTTTAATAAAAAAATATTCACATACAACAAATACTTGATTAAATAAAATTTACTATATCACGAATATATCCCAGTAATAAAGTAAATATACAAAGCATATTTTGTAAAGCAAATAATACCTTTGAGGTTATATCAAAATGTCAGCTTATATTTACTTATATAGTAATTACAATGTAATGTTATTGCATAATTTGTTTGAAGTAATTTTACAGATTTAAATAACAAATTCAATATTTTTAGAAAACTTGGCTTATATATTTATTTGAAATCAAGTTTTAATAGGAATTATAACCAATTATTTTGATATATTTCAAAGGTAATATCTAACCCCCTGCTAAGATATGCAGTTCTACTCGTCAATATGCAAATCTTTTGCCAAGGTATAAGCTGATACATGCATCATATTCTGTCGATTCGCCTTAAAATTCTCAACTGCCTTTGATCTTGTATGTTCCCAGCCATACAAGTCTCTATATAGTGGCCTAACAAATTTCATTCTACCTATAACATTTATCCAGTTGAAAACGGGATCAACTTTTTCCTCCCAATGTGCTTTTAAGCAAATTCTCAACCATCTGAACTTGATTTCAGCATTTTTGACGTTATCAAAGTCAAAAATGGCGTTTAATGATTGTAGTTTTGGAATTGTTTGAGCTGCTTTTTCAGAAATTTTCTGGAGTATATATATAATCTGAAAATAATGAGTTAATTGTGATCATCCTTGTATTAAATGTATGTAAAATAATTGGTTTATTGAAATTTGTTACTATAATGCTATTTGTTGATAATGTATATTGGTAGCAGTAACTTAATATCCTGGGTTTTCCGGCTTCAAGGTGTATGTTAAGCTTTCAAAAATATTTTACAGCTTTATCATTTGAGCTTGATTCTTCATTCAAAAAACACATTGCAGGATTCGTTTGTATTTAGAAACAATTAATTTAATAGACATAAAATATACAGACATAAAATTACTCTAACTTTTATAAGTGGTTGTCACTAAAGAAATCATGGTTCTTGGGAGTAGACTGTGTCAAACTGGAATTACTATCCGACGTTTTGCCTTCGATTGCACGAGGCATCTTCACGGGTCTTTACTCCACGAGATTTGAACACTGAATGAGCTCGATCAGATTTCGTGGAGTAAAGATCCCTGAAGATGCCTCGTGCAATCGAAGGCGAAACGTGGGATAATAATTCGAATTTGACACAGTCTAATCCCAAGAACCATGATTTCTTAATTGACCAAAGCCATGAAAGCCTCAGTTCTATGTTAGCTAACCTCTATGGGGAGGAAACCAAGAAGGATGCCAAAACTTTTGGCGATCTCTGGAACAGCACGAAGAAGTTACTCTGCCAGTTGGCCTTTCTCCTTAGATGCCGAGGTGAGGATGTAGTACCGAAATCACTACAGGTGAGACATCACATTACTTCTGGAACTGTTAAGAAGATTTAGATACAAATGCCCGGAAACTATTAGAAATTCATCTGTAATTAGCTTTTAGACTAGAAAGAACCACATTTACAACTTTGGACAACATTACCAACGCACAGGCAGAAAAAATCCATCAAGAAGTTACAATTAACCAACAAAAGAAGTTTGGAGCCCTCCTGAACAGAAAAAAATCCAGTGAAACTTCCGCAGAATACAGTTATCAACTTGTCATCGAAGCCGTTATCCGAAGCAGAGCATTTCGTCCTTTCCAAGGGCCAAAATTTCGTAATAGCACTGAGTAGCATTCCTGTAGAAGACATAGTATCTTCTGTTGAAGCAGCAATCAGAAGATTACCAGTGGAACAAGCCAATGAAGTCAGATATGAGACAGCGAAGATCATTAAAAATTCAAAATCATCGAAGTCGAATCTCTCCGCAGCCGAAAAAACAGCAATGAAAACCTTAAATGAAGGCGCAAACACTTTGGTATTTTCAGCAGATAAAGGCAACGCCACAGTCGTCATGGACAGAACAGAATAGGTGGAAAAGGTTACTCAACTTTTGGACAACATCTATAAGGTTAATAATAATAATAATAGTTTATTAACGGAAAGTTACAATATAACTGAATCCATTTTATCACATACATTGGATATATTCTTACAAAAAAATTAAGTATTGTATTAAATCTATTAATAAGTTAGTGTAAATAATTAGCATTTAATAAATTTTTTTATAAGTTTAAATTTAAAAGTATTCAGAGACATGTTAAACATATCAATAGCCTCTAAGGCATTCATTTCCCGACACATTCTTGACAAGGGACTGTTGAATCCATAGTTTGTTCTGTGATAAGGAACATTAAACAAGTTATGTCTTCTGTTAACACTTTGTGGAACAGATATAGCAACCGAGCCAAGCAGATCTGGGGCATCAACTATAGAGTTCACTATTTTATAAAGAAAAATAAGATCTATATAGACACGTCTTTTTGATAATGGAGGTAGATTTGAGGCGAGTCTCATATTTTCATAATCGACCTGGTCTTGGGGTATCCCTGTTTTAAAGGCTACGAATCTAAGAAATCGGTTTTGGATTCTTTCCAAATTTTCAATATAAATCCCATAGTATGGCGACCAAATTGGAGAAGCATATTCCAAAATTGAATGTATCAGGGAACAATAAAGCATCCTAAAACAATCAACATTATAGAAATCAGTTAGTGTTCTTTTTATAAAGCCCAACAGCTTCAGGCATCGATTGGTAATGTCATTAATATGTAAGTCAAAGCGAAGACTACTGTCCAACAAGACACCCAAATCTTTCCCAAAATCAAGACGAGTGATTAATTTATCAGCCAGTGTATAGTTGAAAATTACACAGCTTGGTTTCCTATGGAAACTTAATAACTGAACATTTTTTAAAGTTAAGATGCATGAAGTTAGACTGGCACCAATTTGTGAGCTGATTTAAATCACTCTGCCAACCAATACAGTCATTTATATCCTCTATTTTATTGCAAATTTTCAGATCATAATAAATAATGGCTAGATGTAATTACTTCCCCAATATCATTAATGAAACAGTTGAAATGCAATGGAGCCAAGTGTGAACCCTGGGGTACCCCAGAGGTGACCAAGATATCTGAACTCACACAATTGTTTAATTTTACTTGTTGCCTTCTGTCTGAGAAGTAGCTACTTATCCATTGAAGGAAGGTACCATGAACTCCCAGAGCATACATCTTACATAAGAGCCTTTGATGATTCCCCTTGTCAAAGGCCTTGGAGAAGTCTGTATAAATGGCATCCACCTGTAACCGCTCCTCCAAGGCCCCCAGCAAGTAATTCTCATATACTAGGAGATTAGTAACTGTGGACCAATTAGATACAAACCCATGCTGATAAACACTAAAGATCTGTCTGAAAAGAGGGGTGATTTTCTGAGAAACTATGTTTTCGAAAATTTTAGCAAATATGCAAAATTTAGAAATACCACGGTAATTCTCAATGTTAGATTTATCACCTGATTTATGAACTGGTGTCAGATAAGTGGTCTTCCATAATTCAGGAAAGACTCCAGTGGATAAAGAAATATTAAAATTGGTAGACAGTGTACTCGCCAACAGACACTGACAGTTGGTATGCCATCGGCAGACCCCACAAGTAGAATAGAAAGACGCATTACCAATCTGATCAACGCATCCAGTCTTCCACCAGTGGAGAAAAAAATAATTAAAACCAAGCAGCTCCAAGATTCCCAGGTTCTACGGTCTTCCGAAGATACAAACGGACAATGTTCCACTTCGACCGATCGTCAGTGCAATAGACTCGCCCACATACAAACTAGGTAAATATCTTTCAAATTTTCTTAATCCATTTACTGAAAAAACAGATTTTTATTAAAAAGTCTGCACATTTCGTGGAAAAACTTAAGACAATCCAGTTGGATCCTGAAGATATTTTGGTCAGTTTTGATGTAGAATCACTATACACAAATGTTCCTGTCAACGACTCAATTTCCATTATATAAGACATACTGGATAATAATAATCTTGATAAGAACTTGATAGAGCTAGTGGAAGCTTGTCTTACAACTACTTATTTCATTTTCCAAGGAACTTTTTATGAACAAACTTCAGGGGCAGCTATGGGATCTCCTCTATCACCTGTGGTAACGAATATCTTTATGGAAGCCATTGAGGATATTGCTCTAACATCCGCTCCACTAAAACCAAAGCACTGGTTCAGATATGTAGATGAGACTTTTGTTGTTTGGCCTCATGGACAGGATAATCTCCTCATATTTCTGGACCACCTTAATCAGTAACATCATAATATCAAGTTCACAATGGAAATTGAATCTAATGGAACGATTCCCTTTCTAGATGTATGTGTTCAAAGGAAGGAAAATGGTAGATTAGGACGTTCTGCGTATAGAAAACTGACGCATACAAATATATACTTAAATGCGAGTTCCCATCACCATCCATCACAAAAGAAATCGGTTATTAACTCTCTAGTATTCAGAGCTATTTCGATTTCTGATCAAGATTCTTTAACATCGGAAACACCGATGGCACTACAGACAAAATAGGACGATTACTTCGGCGGTCCAACATATGTACAATCTTCAGTACACATAAGAAGATTGGACAATGCTTGCGATCCCCGAAAAATATTGTACCTTTCAAAACAGAAGGAGTATATAAAATTCCTTCCTCCTGTGGAGAAGTGTATGCGGGAGAAACAAGACGCTCAATATCAATTAGACTTGAGGAACATGAACGATGTATTAAAAATAAACAAATTGTTCAGTCTGCTGTAGCTGAACACCATCATAACACTGGCTATTTCATAAATGCAAAGGAAACCAAGGTTCTAGCATCGGTTCCAGGTTTTTATAAACGAAAACTTTAAACATACAAAATATTTCAATAGAGATACGGGTTACGGCCTACATGACACGTGGAAAGTGATCTTAACACAGGGTCATGGTTCAGCGAGCACAAGTCGGGTATAAAAGCCCGCCTACATCTCTTCGAGCTCATTCAGTGTCCACATCTCGTGGAGTAAAGATTTCTGAAGATGCCTCGTGCAATCGAAGGCGAAACGTCGGATAGTAATTCCAATTTGACAAGGTCTAATCCCAAGAACCATGATTTCTTGATTGACCAAAGCCGTGAAAGCTTCCTTTCTATGTTCGATGTCACTTTTGATAACCAACATAAATAACTTCTACAATTTGTTTTTTGAACGAAGTATGTAACTCAAAAAATTTAAACAAGTAAGACTAAACGTAGGGCCAAATAAAATACCATCAACAGAGAATTACTTATGAAACGTGTGTTTGTGTCAAATTACAAATAAATGTAACTTAGTAATTAAAATCTTATCGACTGCAGAACCATCCGTCATAAAAACGGCAGATATCACTACTAAAAAAATCCCTTGGCATTTTTAAGACCTGTTATTTTTTTTAACAAAACATTACACTCACAGCCGGTTGCACAAAACTTAATTGCTATTTAGAATATGTAACCGAGTTTTCAAATTTGATAAGCTGCTTATAGAAATCTAGGAACTCACTGTCTAATTTGACATTTCGTTAAACATTCTAAACTTTAATTGAGCTTTTTGCAGCCGGCCATCACACTAACAACTATGGATCTAATACAATGCTTTATGTTAAGTAGTGGTGTTACACATTTTTCGTTTTAAAGAAAACTGTTGCTTTGTAAAAGGGAAGTATTTAATATTAAGTTTGGAAATAAATATAGAGTTTACCTGGAATGTTGTCAATTTTTCCTTGTCTTCAACGGTAATTGGTGAACTACCTTCGCCTTCCCAACTCAAAAACTTCTCAATTAATGTATCACAAATAACTGCCAAAGATGTATCATAATCTGGGATAACAGGCGGCATTCCTGGGCTGTATAACCAATTTTGCCAGTCGATCTCCTTAATAGCGTCGTTTCCAGAAAAATACGTTTTAAAATACAACTTGAACACATCGGTGTCTATCGACTGGTACTTATATTTGTCGAAATATGAACGTAGAAAAGGTTCCATTATCTCTAGAACAATAAATCGTTTTCGAATTATGTTAATTGAAATCAATAATTATAAAATTTCTACAAATTGTTAGCAACAACACAAGAGTAATGATTTTTTGAACAAAATATTTGATGGCATAATTTATATTTAATCCCTTAGGAAATAATCAGAAGGTTTTTCAGGAATTCATACTCTTGAATGCTGCAAAAATATGGAACATAGCTTTGAATCTTTTTTTCCATTCTATTTTATTAAGGATTGATCTACATTTTTGGAATTCTCTATATAAATGTCTTTCAAGAAAATAAATCTGTACGAATACGATCGTTTGGATGTTCTAGAATCGAAACTTATCACTACTTCATACAGATTAATCATTATTTTAACTACAGACAAAACAAAATAATTTGCTAAAATATGACGTTTCATGAATTTATATTATGGAAAAGAGAACACTTCCCTAATAAGAAATTCGGATTATTCTTTTTATTAGTTATGATAAAATTTTTATCAGAAAATTAAAAAGGACAATGTAACCATAAAAAAGTGTTTATTGGATAACCGAAATTTACTAAATGTAAATCAAGAACTTCACATTATGTGTATAGGATGAAATAAATTCGTGGTAATAAATTCAATGCGTGTAATGTAAGAAGTCGTTGGTGCTTAAAGTCAACTCTATTTTATGTAGTTTCGAACCATAAAAACAAATGACAATTCATGTCAAAAATTGCACGACCATTTTGTTCAAGGCAACTGCCGCCGTACTTGGGGACACATAACACTCACAATATAATGGAAACTGCCGTGCTTCCAGTTCTTGTAAAGTTTGCAGCGCCATACCTCGGGTCGTTGCAAAAGTTACGAGATGCCTAACTTTTTTTTCTACAGTTAACTGTACAAAGCGAAGGCAGCGATGGCGCCATCTATCGCGAGTTTGTTAAAACTAAATGCGCGCGCCCAATTCAAATAATTTTTAGATTTGATGGACCTAGATAAAACGGCCTTTATTTATATATCACCTTCTTACTTTGTAGTGTATTAATTTATTAGCACTTTTTTGACAATACATGGCAAATTAAAAGGACCAAATCTGGGAAATATATACAGATATTTTTTTTTTAAATTGAATGTTTTCTGTTTTCAAATGCGACCTATAAAATGAAATCTGTTTTTTAAAAATGGCACAATTCTTTAAAAATATGGTTCAAACACCGGTTTTTTTATTTTAGAGATAAGGCACAAAATTCCTAGAGAAAAAGAAATAGTCATATACAGTATTTTCGGCTCAACTTGATGCTGTATCCTGACTTATCCCTAAATTCAAAAAACTAATTTAGGTTTAAACCATATAATCAAAAAATGATGTAATTTTTAAAATTTATTTTTATTTTAAAATGTGCATCTATAAACAGAAAACATTCGAATTAAAAAAATATATTTACAACTTTCCTAAGTTTTGTCCTTTTTACTGACCTTGTATTAATTATCATTTGGTAATAAGATAATACACTACAAAAATACAGTGTGATACATAAATGAAGGCCGTTTTTCCCTTAGCTCCACCAAATGTCCCACTGCAAATAAAAAAAATCACCTACTCCATAAGCAAATAAATACACATTTTCCTTGAAATCTTGACTGTATTATTTCAAAATTATAATTTGATCTTACAAGTCTTTTAAAATGTATGTAAGTAGTGGTCATGTACTTCATTAATAAAAATGTTATCTGATTATAATAAATGCTCTAGGGTATTATCAATTTTTAACTTTAAATATAAGTCAATACATTACACAAAAATACCTTGTTGTGCACCATATTATTATTATTTCTACACCTAGATCTTGTAAAATTTTCATTACAGATAGATAAAACTGTTGCAAATACATACTTACAGAATAAACAAGTGAACTACAAATGGTACAAGATACAAACTATAAAATCCAATATAAGCACAAAAAAAGAACAAAAGAAAGAAATGTTTTAAATAAATGACATTAACATGTCTAAGCTTTGTTTTGTTTTAACTTCAAAATTAAATTAATTAAGAACAAAATTGCGTAACTTTTCTCTGAATTAATCCTTGCTAAATCTACTATGGTTATGAGCTCCCTTAGAGTACATTCCCATATATACTATCATACACAATATAATTACAGATGAAATTTTAAATAAACGAGAAAATATAACAATATTTATAATAAATACACCCTACTGGATGGATTTTAGATTTTCTACAGGGAAGGAGCTTCCAAGTCCGAATCAATAGATGTCTGTCGGAGAGCTATGATGTATTGAGTAGAGTACCCCAAGGTACTGTTTTGAGACTATTGCTGTCCATAATATATATCTCGGACATATCTGCAAAACATACAACACATAAATATATAATAAGATATATATGCTAACACAGTATTTTTAATATTTTCAGGAACTTTTTCACGTAAATGTATCTGACATACCCAAAAGAGGATTGTTGAAAAGAAATTCTGTTGCATTAAATATAGTATATAGTATAATCTAGAAAAGACCAGGACACACTTAGTGTTAGCCGAACCAACTCAGCACACAGTCAAAAAATTCTTACGTTACATTTTATAGCATCCGCATGATATATGTAATTTTCCTATTAAACAAAGAGTTAAGGGAAGAAGTGAATTTATCATTCTTAAGAGTTTTTGGCTCACCCTTTATATTTCATTTTAAAAAACCTCTGTAGTATATAAAAATAAATTTACTTTCTTTTGTGATGTCCAATAATCCCAAAAAAAAAATCTTTATTATAGCTCTAGGAGACTTCACGATCCCATATATTATGCGCGATGTACCCTAAATGTAATGCATGAATTGCATTGAACTGTGTCAAACACTATATTTAAAAATAATGACTATTAGAAAAAAGCTTCTTACATTCTTTGAGGGTAAACAGGTTTCTAGAAGTTCCCACTGTTGGGCCAGCTGGTGTATCTAAATGAATATTATAAGCCAGTGTTAGTAAAACTATTTAGTTGTATACAGTTTTATGCACATCACTCAGAGGTACCTGTTTTTTATTATTAACTATTAGATAATACCTACCTCCTACAACAACTTTTATATCCTCAGGTAACACTACATTCTAGTTGTGGTTCTTTCCTTTTCTACTAGGTTTGTTGCTTGTTGCACTAGGTACATCAGTTTCTAAAAATAATTTACATGTATTGTTATTGCTCGATTTGATATGTTCCCTATGGCAAGCCTATAAACATGAGTTCATATTGAAAACCTCAAGCTCTTTAAATCCGTATAATTCAATAAAACCATCAAGTTTTGATATCTTATAAAACTAATTCCTGAAAACTTTCTATCTTCTGTATCAAAAACAAGACTAGAACCATGAAAATTCTGTTCTTGGCTTCTTTGATTTTCAAAATACCTTTTTGTTTTAATACCGCGTTTAATCAAACTGTATTAGTATTTAGGCATTTCTGCTTTATATAAATAGATAGATAATTTATATAAACGAATGAACTTACCAGTATGAAATAAATGAGCTAAACTTTCTGTTGGAAAAGAGGTTGTTCTTAAACCTCTTTTCATTCCTGGCATGCGATTATATTCAGAAAAATGTAGATCACATACCCTGTGAGATTTATAGATTTCTTTCACACTACCAAAATTTGTGTCAACAAAATCACAAACACCCAATTTAAATTCAAAAACCACTGTTGGCACTGTTTACGTTTACGATCAAAATTTTCCGTTTGGCGTCAAACATCAACTCGCAAAAATGCGCAACTAGCGGCAACTGGATCGTTGCAGAACTAACAAAAATAAGATAAACTGGTTGGATACACAAAACCTTTTCAAGGGTTCCATTTGAAGTTTCTTATATATTTTTATTTATATATGCTTGGGGAGTCCGCACCGCAAAATACGCTTTTTTTTTGTCAGAATTTGGCTTTAGGTTAGTTTTTCAACTTTTCCTCTTTCTAAAAACGCAAGAGATTTTAAAACATTTTTATTTTCAATAACTGAGAAATATAAAACTCGGGACACATACAATTTTTGAATACAAAGAAAAAAAAGTAGAAAACTCCATGCAAAATTAAAAAAAACCTTTTAAAACTAATAAAAAAAACCCTGTCTATATCATCAATATGTAATTTTAAAGTATAGTAATCTGCACAGGCGCAAGTGACATCTTACAGACATAAACTTGCCACTTGAGAATCTTATTGGCGTATCATGGTAATCGCACCCTCCTCTCATATTTACTGGATTGGCAGCTGCCGTTTGTGGTAACTCTGTTCCAAATATTTCTAAGTCTGATGCTTCTTGGAATATCGACCTGTGATCCGCGAATACAAGTATGATCTTCAACTAGCTCCGAAGCAAGCATATGTAAAAATGTACAACGACGAATGTTTTTTTTCTGCTGCGTTTTGCATGAAAATCAAGACCATAGGATTAATTCCTGCAATGTTTAACGAGGCAAAAAAATCACAATCAGCCAACGTCTGGTATTTCTGGAGCCGTCGTAAGCTGCACACATCTTATCTAGCGTGTCTACGCCATTCTTACTTGTCTTAAATGGCCTTTTGACTGGGTTAGAAAGCGCCAATAGTCTAAAAACTATATTTTATGACATATGTTAATAAAACTTTCTTAAAAAAAGAACGTTCATTAGGAAAAGATCTTGACCGCATTTAAATACAAGCGTCATAACCGCCGTTCGACGTTTTTCCTAACATGCCTAGAATAATAAGGCGAAATATTATTTATATAATAGTTTTTTACTTAAGATATTCGTCACGCTGGAGAAGTCCAATCTTAAAATATATACTGCAAAAACTGCAAACGCTTTAACCAAAGCATATATAAAACTAATTTATTGCATACATAAAAATATAAAAGTTCTGGAGCTTACGTTAAAATGATCCTCCTGGAAATTATGTTCTAAATGATCCAAACCACGGTATCCTTTTATTACCTTCCATAGGTACAAAGATAAAACAAAAATGGCAAATTTGCCAATGTATTTTTGCAATATTGCACAAAACAACTCTTAATTCCCCTATCCACCTATTTCTTCCATCGCTTTATAGATTTGACCTGGATAATCGGTAACTTTAAATGGAGGTTAACAGTTGCGACATGAATTTCGTGAAAATATCGATATCAATTTTCTCCCTTGCCAAAGAATAAGGACTTTTGACGTCATACGCACTATGTTGCCGGATTTCTGTGGCGCGAAAAAAATAATTGATAAACCGGCTTATTAAAACAAATAAAAGAAAAGTGTATAACATGATTGTTGCAATAAAATAAAAAAATCCAAAATTGAGAGTGAACAGAATATGCATTTAGAATCCTTCTAAAATATTTTTTAGCGATTTTGGAGGTACCATATTTTTATCAAATTTCTTACCACTTTAAATGTCAAACAAAGACAAATATATCACACTATAGAAAAATGTTCTATAAGTGAACAAAGTTTTTTAAAATCGGATTCAAATTAACAAAGTTACAGTAAAATTTCCATATAAAAAAGAGAGTGTCTCAATTCAAGCGTGGACCGATTTATTTAAAAACATTTCAGAAAACATGAGATTACTTTGAAGAACTATTACAAGTACTAGAACTTAAAATTTAAGACGGGCACGGAAGTATATTATATTTCAATAATACGAATAGCTTATTAGTAAAATAATTTACCTGGTCCACCAACAACTTTCTCTAAATACCTAAGGAATGTTTGCCCTTTTTCATAGGGTACTATCGAAAAAGCATCATCTGGATGTACCCCTTGCAAGTCTACTACTAACTGAGTCAACGCATTTGTTTTTCCCATTAAGTTGATCTAAAAAAGATATTTCAGCTTTTGATCTGCAAAAATGTACCAAAAAATTGAAAGATATATTTTATTAATGGTTAATAATGAAAATATCGAATCAGAACAAAAGTATTTCAGGGATCGACATTTTGTTTTGTATTTTAGTGTTTTGAAAATATAATAGTGTAACCAACTCATCTTATCAAGAAACAAGTTCATTACAGCGTAGGTCCTAAGAGATTCAGTGTTGAATTACAGGATGACAAATTTTTTTTTTATTTTATGCACAACCAATAAGCTATGGTGTATAAAATAGTAGTAAGAGACTTAATTTTTCAGGCGACTATATTTTAAATTTAATCTTACATTATTTTGACACTTGGCACTTTTAAGAAATATATTTGATATAATATTCAAATTCGACATCTTTGAGATAATACGTGTTTAGGACTAATCCCGAAAATAAATATCTAAAGAGTAACTAGTAATGTAGATATTCATAATATTGTGTGTGTGCCTCGGTTTAAACTGGTGGACAAAACAAGTGCACCAAAACAATATTTTTGGTAGAATTTAAAGTTACAGAATTTCGAAACGCAAAAAGATTTCGAAAATTATATTTTTTAGCATCTTATTACGCAATTCTTCTAGTTTTTGCTCTTTAAACCACACCTTTTAGTTTCCATGACTATCATATTATTTTTTTAGCTTAGTTTTTATTTCTCCGTTAATAATCCACACATTATATTGTAATATATAATATATGGGTTATTATATAGAAGAAGCATGGACATTTTTGAATAACACAAATCCCTGGAGCACGAAAGAGATATTATACAATTTTGTTTTTCATGTCAACCGATTCTTATTTTAAAGTCGCCTTCGTCAATGTCTCTCTCAAATTTAAGGTATCATGGGCGTAGATCATTGTTATCTTTAAGGGGTGTAAAAAACTTCATATCATGCGAACTCGCAAACCGGTACCAATCAATTTGGAGGTATTATTTATTACTTAGGGGTAAAATGGCTGAGTAGAAATGACGTGTTAAAAAGATGTTTTTCTGGAAAGAAATGATAATAATCTCCATAACATAAAAAACATAAAATTATAAGGAAACACAAATTAATCTCCAACACTTATCAAAATCTGAAATGTTTTAAAATAAAAATAAATTTGTTTTTAATGCAAAAAAACCTGGATTATTTTCTGACAAATTGTGAAATAAGCCAGATCTGACTTTCTCTGGAAACATGCACTGATAAAATGAATATTAAGACAACTTCAAGCAGAATTTGATAATCATAAAAAAATGTTATTAAAAGTTAAATATTTTTGAAACACCTAAGCATTATAATAGACGTTAAAAAAACACCAAGAAATATGCAGATAGTTATTACTAATTGAAAAGTAATGAAATGTTCAAAAATGTTTTGAAACGAAGCAAGTATCTGCTACAGTGTTATGAAACTTTAACTTCTGATAATTTTAAAAGATTTTAAGGAAGTTCACTTAGAAACTGATAACACTTGCAAGCCCACATTTATGTAAACGAACTTTCATAGTTTTAAATCACAGAAAAAAAAACAAATTGTACTTCTGTCTTAAAAATACATATTTAACTCCCGTCTACAAACGAACATAACACGTTACAGTCCAAATTCAACGTCAACAATCTCATTAAAAACCTATTCATCTTTTATAATTCTTAACATCCCAATGCCCTAGAGTTATTCTTCATCAGTCAAATTTTGGTCCACCTTCACAAAATGGTTACTGACCCCTTCTTTAACATATTGTTTTTTTTTTTCAATTAAAAAATAAATATGAAGTGAATTTTTAACACAAAATTGGCAATCCTATATTCAGAAAGACTACACTACGTTGCTGTATATAGTGTTGAAATTAAACTAAAACAAGGATATACTCACTGTCTCACCTAGCTCGCCAATGTGAGTATAAGCATCAAAATCTTGACTTTGTAATGATTCCAGACGACCTTTGATTTTGCGCTCGATAAAAACGGTGAAACCTTCGTTCAGCCAAAAATGTTCAAAATTCCTATTAGTGACTAAATTCCCAGTCCAACTGTGAGCTATTTCGTGAGCTATGACGTTTGCAAGACTTCTGTCACCTGCCTAAAATATGTATAATATAGTTTTTACTAATACAGACAATTTTTATTAATAAAGACGCTCTCTAACTTATTTTAAATGGTGAAATTATAAAATACTTTCAAGCAATAACTACGGTTTTTTGAGTCCAACAGTAGTAGATTTCTTGTAAAAATTAAAATGAGAATATAACCGATCGGTCACCCTGTCTAGGGAGGAATTGATGGCATAATGTTGTGGTTCAGCCTATAAGCCATGGGATATGAAAATAATATATTGGAAATTAAATTGTGATCTAATACTTCAAGGTCAAGTCCTTGTCTTGACTACTGACACCGAATTACCGAGATTTGGCTAGACTCAGTTGTTTTTAATCCGCCAGTGCTTTTTTGCTTGTATAGATTTCGCGAAAAAAATATGACATTGTGTTTTATGTAAAAAATATTGATGTGAAAACGACTAAACATAATGTTATTTATTATCCATTTTATTGTAATTATTTGAACAGATCGAATTATCTAATGTGCCCTATAGTAACGCATATAGACCCAATATCTTCATAATTTCATTCCTTCAACTGCTTGTTCAAACTAATAGATTGATAAAACTCAAACAAATCAGAAATTATAGAAAGTTAATATTTTCACCAAATTCGAGATAATACTGCTAATTCGAATAATCAAGTTATGCTTGAAGGGATTAAGGACACTTGATTAGAATAGATGGTAAGCTTTTAGGCATATTCGCCCCCCACCCCTCAGCTCTTACTACTACTAGTACTGCTAACAAGTGCTACATACATCCGATCTCGGAAACTATATAATATCACACCCATGAAGAACATATGCTTAATGGAGAAGACCTGAGAGATAGGCACTATTGCCAATTTTAGACTTTAGACCTGGAATCATTAATTGCAAAAGCGACGGCTTCCAAAGCACACTTCACTAGAAGAAGTTCATTTATAAATATTTTTATAGCAAGAGCCTGAATAATCTCCTGACTTTGTCTGGGGAAGAAGTAAAAAGAACCAGGCACAGAAAAATCACACAAGAGAGAGAAGAGGGAGTGGAAGAAGAAGCGATAAGGGCTTTTTTGGGTCTATGTGCCGTGTTTAATATATCCTATATTTAATGTATACAATGTATGGTATGTGCGTGTGATTTTACATTGAAAAGCCGAGCGATTTGTCAAAATCAGATAAGATTTTAATCGGGTAGGTAGTCCATGCCTATGGTATGTCCATATGATCAATAATAATATAATAAATTATATTAATTAAACTATTATTTACGATTAATCGTTATTTGCGAAATTTTGAAAGAGGTTTTTGTTTGAGTGCATCCACAATTTAATTTTCTTTCTAAGAAATTTCAAATTAGTTATATTTTTTATTTCTAGTAGTAAATCGTACTTCTATACATAAATAATTTCTTGGTCCTATAGTTTAGTTCTTTTGACAAACAGCAATTAGTAGTTTTTGACAGTATATTGCCTGGTATCTGTAAGCCCGCTTAAACTGTACAGTTGTTCACTTGAAAATAATTTTTTTTATATATTATTCTTAAAATCCATTTCTGTACAACGTTTAACCTTTTCAAGTGACAGTCAAGTACTCCACCCCCATCCTAAGTTACCATATGATATGTGAGATTGCATAACTGAATAATTAACTGTTTTAAAATGTACAGGATCTAGATATTGCCACAAACTTCTAAATTTTCCTATTAAACTCCTTAATTTATGAGCATTTTTAATAAATTCTAAACTGTCAAATTAATTTCTACTTATTAGGTCGGTTTTTTCAGATCAGTCAAAATTTATGGAAAGTGGAAATTATTGTGGCGTTTCAACTATTCCTTACCAGTAAAGTTGGAGTAACAAAAGTCAGACAAGGATTCTCCATACCCCCATATGGAAAGCTAGGTTGTAAAACCAATAAATCGTATATACCCCATACATATGGCCCACATAATTCTTCTGCAGTTTTTAGTTGGTGTTCTGTATTAGCAAATTCATAAGCACAGTCTTCTATAATTTCTTTCTCGCCCCTAAAATAATGTCTTAATTAATGAGATTTATTTTAATTAAGAAATCATGGTTCTTGGGATTAGACCGTGTCAAACTGGAATTACTATCCGACGATTCGCCTTGAAAACATCGAAAACTGACCAAACCTCTCAGAGGGAATGGCTATTGCCCTGAAGATATTACGCGTTCAATTAAAAGATATAGTAATCCAACTCCGCCAAAGGAGAATGATGAAGAGCCACCGTTAGCTAGTGTTGTTCTTCCCTACATACATGACACTACAGACAAAATAGGACGATTACTTCGGCGTTCCAACATACGTACAATTATTAATCTAAAGGAAACGAAGGTTCTAGCATCGGTTCCAAGATTTTATAAACGAAAAATTAGAGAATCCATTTAAATATCGGGTATAAAAGCTTGCCTGAATCTGTTCGAGCTCATTCAGTGTTCCGATCTCATAGAGTAAAGATTCCTGAAGATGCCTCGTGCAATCGAAGGCGAAACGTCGTATAGAAATTTCAATTTGACACGGTCTAATCCCAAGAACCATGATTCCTTAATTGACCAAAGTCAATTTAATCCAAAAATGTTGGTCATATTTTCATTTTTACTTTGCAATACATTTTGACTTATGTCTTAACCCTCTATGAAGATATTTTGGTAACACGATTCTGGCTTTTCAAAGAACGTCCCAAATATTTTTTAAAAGAAGCAAACAAACTCATTTATCATACTATTAACAGGCTCTCTGTATATTAATTTCTCTGTGACAAATTGTATATTGTTTTATCAAATATAGAAATGCACAAGAATATACCTATTGTTTCAAGATAACTAAATGAACCCTTGCTTATTTTTTTTTAATAATTCATTTTCCATCGTTGCCATGTTTTGTTCGAATTCCGAATTTATGCTAAGTTTGATTTTTTATAAGGACACTATATATATATATATATATATATATATATATATATATATATATATATATATATTATATATATATATATATATATATATATATATATATATATATATATATATATATATATATATATATATATAAATATATAGTGATATCGGCCAAATAGTTTTTGAGATACTGCGGAAAAGTTCGTGGTTTCTTTAACTTCGACCACGACCGCCAAGTATACTGGCAGCCCTACTAATTATTGTGACTTCTTTTTGCTACAAAACAAGAATTATAAATATAGTAATTTATACTCTGCTGTAAATTTCAACGGACTTTTTATAATTATAGAGTAAGTGTGACAAATGGAAAAAACATTCCGTTGTAACGTCTCGGTATATTCCTAATTCATTAACTCGATAAAATTATTAATGATTCAATTATTTATACATATAATCGCTATTTATATTTGCAAGTCATGAGCAACAACTGATAAAACAAACTAAAAATATTCTAGTACCAAGCCAAATTACTACATTGAATGAGTGTAATCACTATTAAAATACCAATTTAAGATTAATAATTAACATGACTTGGCCAAAACTACATAACTTATTATTGTATTTTCCGTGAATAAAAATATTGAATGTTGGTTTACAATACACCTAATATGTTCTATAATTAGGAAGTATTAATTACTATATATGTTGGGGACGGAAAGGGATGGCTTGGCCACTAGTACTACCGCACGACCTCGGTATGAGATACTTCAACGATCCGGAATACTGCATCCTAAACAGTACTCGACCCTCCTCATCCTCCCAGTTGTGAAAGTAACTAATACATTTATTGCATACAATAAAATTCTACTAAAAACTCATATTATAAGTAAATTCTTACCAAACGTGAGACCTTGGGCCAATTTCCCTTGACTCCAGTACACCCACTGCTAAGGCTATAAGATATGAAGGCACGGGCACTTTCTGGACAAAATGAGATAATTTCCCGCCGTGTAACTCTTTTGTTCCATCTCTAATTGCAGACATGAGGACGGTGAATTCTTGAGGAGCAGAAATCTAAGAGAAAAATAAATTTATATATATATATATATATATATATATATATATATATATATATATATATATATATATATATATATATATATATATATATATATATATATATATATATATATATATATATATGTATATATATATATATATATATATATATATATATATATATGTGTATATATTTTGATTTTCCAGTAAAAATTTCCTTGGTGCACTTCGAAGTCCCAGAAGTTTATATAAATTTTCCCTGTATCACACTTGGTTTTTGCGCAAAATTTGAAATCATTTAGATAAGTAGTTTTTAAGCGACTTCATTTTTAGCCAGCTTCTTAAAAAAAATTAAAAATAGCTGAATGGCTACTAATTGGATAAGGTATACAGGGGGGGAGAAGAAGTGGAAAAGGGGAATATTATAAAAATATCATCATGTTTCATATGATCAAATTAATCCAAAAAATAAGTAGACATTATACTCGTGCTATAGATTCAAGATACTTAGGACATAAATATCTTTTTGTGATTAAGTAATCAAGAATTAGTTTGGTGCATACTTTAAGCAGCAAGTCAAATTTTCAAGATAGTATAAAATATTATTCTTTCATTTTTAGTGCTTTTTTTAAATCGGTTATATTTTTTTACAAAATCTTATAATTGTTCAAGCCATACTGGATTTTTAACAAAATGTCACCAATTCGCCGCCATGTGAGCTTCGAGCTTTGAACAAGATTTAAGGTCAATCGGTAAGTAATGTTTACCAAATTATAACACGATGGCGATGTAACAATAATTAAAGGCACTAAATAATATTGATTAAACTACTGGCAACTCCAGGGGCAACACGGAAATGTATGGTCTAATTTTAAACAAAAATATCTCAGACAAAGCAAAATATATTTATTTGTTCAGTTTTTTCAATTAACCTAACTAATAGAACGTTGTAAATAAAATATGTACTGCAATTTTTGACAAATTTCATAGTTCCAATGATGATTTAGATACGCTTTGTTTTTTCCTTTTGGAAAAATATGATAAAAAAACAGTTTATATAAATTCTAAACTAACAATTAATATAGATTGCAAAACAATTGCTTGATACTCCTGTTTATAAATATAACTAAATTTAATTAGCATCAATAAAATATTTTGTTAATGATTAAAAATCCTATAAGTTGGAGATTAAAATATGGATTAGATACCTATTTCTTATCAATAGAAAATGATATATTTACATTTCAAGGTTCAGTAAAAATTTTAAATTAAGATTTTACAAAGCCTACGCAGAATAACTCATTTTGTTATATTTTTTAATATAATATTGAAATCCCTCTAACTCGATATTTGTGATTAAAAATTACAATATTTAGCAAAACATAAAAAAATCCGATTATCAATCTTAACTGTAATGCTTACTAAAACAGCTAGTGTTAGGTAAATTGCGGAATAAGAAAATAAGATATTAGATAAATAATAATATCCTCTTATTAGTGTCAAAAACCCTGGCCACTAAAGATTTATTTAAAAAACGTAATAAAAAACAATTCTTACCGTTGCAGTGTAAGGTGTTTTGACTCCTGGAGTATCTTGGCATGGTAAGACCGACCGAGCATGAGTAGGCTGAAGTATAAAATTACATATTAACACTTTTGCAGTCAACTAAGCAATGTTTCAAGAACTTGGAAATTTGTAAAATATATTTGCTGTTAAAATCAAGACAATCACTTCCACCATTTACATTATTTCCATTGTTTTTACTAAAATTTTCATAAAACAAAGTAACTCTTTAGTGTTTAATTCGTTATAAAAAACTACAAACTGTTATAAATTAAGTAATAAAAATTATTAAGTGCCCGATCGCTATCGGGTGAAACACGTGTAGCTGTTTTTATAAAACTTGGCTCAGCAACCGAGATATTTTTTTTTCTAATTTAAGAAACAGATCTCTGAGAGAAAAATCGATAACTTACTAAAATTTCCAAATTACTTTGCCCAATTTAAATTATCTATACTGGTTTAACTCTGACTGACATGAGAACTATTTAGTGTGAAAAAACAGGAGTTAACTCCTGAGTGAATGAATGCCCTAATAACATATTAAAGATACTTTTTAAGTTATTAAAATAATATTAAATGTAACAGAATTACTAAGGTCGCTCAAAACCTCGAAAGTTATACGAATTTACAAACAGAAATCGAACATATGGAAAACTACCGTGGTAGTGGTGGCCCTGCAATGTCACTTGTCTAAGATTTTTGAATCTTGTTTTACTAGCAGGCTTAACAAATATCTGGAAAATAATTTCTTATTATCAAATTGTCAAAATGGTTTTAGATACAATTGGTCTACAAAATCGGCTTCAAATAGCGCACTTCAACACATTTACAGCAGCTTAAATTATACGGAGACAATTTTGGGCGTATTCCTCGACATGAGTCACGCCTTTGACACCGTCGCGTCGATCATAGCCTGCTCCTTAACAAACTTAATTATATGGGTGTCAGAGGTCCAGCCAATTCATTGATTAAAAGCTGTCAGACAGAACACAGCAGGATGTGATCGATGGTGTTAGGTCGACTACACAAAATCTCTGCTAAGTGGGAATATGAACTTTCAAATCCTTATAATCGAGTCAATAGGAATATGCTGCCTCTTATGGAGATAGAGGTATTAAACCTAGAATATTTATAAGCACCAAGACCCACTTAATAGACAAAATATTGAAAGTAAGCCATCAAAAAAGGATGTATGTCAATAAATTTGACATTTGAAAATATATGTTACTTTTAACATTCATAAAAACTTAGCTGAGAATACTACATATTGTTTTTCAATGACGATTCTGGCTCGAAATATAAAAGGGTTAAAGGCTCCGAAAAGTGAGACAAAATTGAATGATAACATTGTACTTGATGATTATGTACCTATAATCAATATATATTATATATATATATATATATATATATATATATATATATATATATATATATATATATATATATATATAACAAAAAACCAATTGTCAGGTATCGATCCTTTGAAACAGTAATTAAAACTCTTCTTTCTTTTTTAAATACTCAATATTCCGTCAATTTTTTTCTTCTTCAGTAGTAATAACTACAAAATTAAAAGAGAACTAGCAAACATAATTTGAAAGAGATTTATGATTATTATATTTTTATAAATTAAACAGAATTATCACATAAATTTAAAAATAATTAAAACATTTTAAATATGGCTAGTACTTAAAAATTGGCTGTATCAAAAGTCTAAAAACTATGTATCCATATCTGGCCAACCATTTATTACTTCATATTTTTAAGTTTTATCTACACCAAAATTATTATTAAATTATCCTGATAATATAAGTTAGTTTTTATATTTTTAAAATTTCCAAATCCTTGTATTACACCTAGTTATATAAATGTCTTTACTCTTTAAGTTTGTTCATTCGAGATGTAACGTCCGAAGAAGCTACTATGTAGCGAAAGATGTTACGTGTTGTTAACAAATATAGTGGAAGTGCTTTTAAAAGTTTTTTTTTACAAAACTTTATTATGGATTTTAACCGAGTATCGGCTGACACAATCGTATTATTAATATAGGTGTGTTAATTTTGAAATTGTGCTATTTTAACTTTTAGGATTATCAAATCAGGCATCTAAAAGACTTAAGAGGTTTTTTATTTACAGTCATATATCAAATAATTTTTGTATTTTGGTAATTTTTGCTACCTGCAGTGGTTTCAACAGAAAAATATTTTTGTTTTTAGCCACAGTATGTGTTGCAGATAGAAATAAAGGCTTTAAAAAATCCGATAAGACTATTCTTTATTCAAATAAGCTTTTTTTAAATTTCCGTCGTAAAAGGGAAGTATTGTAACCGTAAAAAAATCACCCTCCGAGATATTTCAGATCTTTACGTTTCAGGTTCCTTAGATTCCGAAAAACATGTTTCTCAATTCCGTCGGTCTGTTTGTTCGCGGCATAGCTAAAAAACTATTTAGTCGACTGGGTTCAAATTTTGATACAAAATTAATGCTCGTATGAGGACGACCTGGTAACAATTTGGCAAAAATCCAATAGGGTAAAACAAAATGGCGGCCTAGCGAAATGTTAAAGAATATTACTAAAAAACTACTTACTCAATTTAACTCAAATTTTGCGTAAAAACCAAGTATTATGAAGGAATAAACTGGTGACATTTTGGTACGAATCCAAGATGGTAGAACAAAATGGCGGCTTAATAAAATATTTAAAAATTTGGCCTGAAAACCTACTTAATGACTAATTTAAAATTGTGTGACATACCTAACAGTGGTGCAGAGATGAACTAGTAAAACTGTGGTACTAATTCAAGATTCAACAAAACCGCGGCCAAATAAAATGTTTGCAATTGTGAAAAAATCACCCTCTGAGGTTTTAGAGTTAGATCCTTAGATGCAAAAAAATGTGTTATATTAATTCCGTCAGTTCGTCTGTCGGTTTGTCTGCCAGTTCGAGGCATAGCTTAAAAACTACTTATCAGATTGACTTCTTTGACTGACTTTAGTCAAAAATTAAGGGTCATATGGAGATGACCTGGTAATATTTTGGTAAAAATCTAATATGCCGGAACAAGATGGCGGCCTAGTAAAACGTTAAACAAATTATTACTGAAAATTGAATTATCCAATTTACCTCAGATATTCCAGAAAAATCAAGTGTTACATAAGAATGTAATAGTAACATTTTGGTATGAATATAAGATAGCAAAACAAAATGGCAATCTAATAAAATATTTAAAAAATCAGCCTGAAAAAAACTACCTATTAGATTAATTTCAAATGTTTTACAAGCATTAAGTGTGATATCGAGATAAAGTGGTAAAGTTGTGGTACGAATTCAAGATGATGGAACAAAATCTCGGCAAAATAATTTTTTTCAAAATCAACGTAAAAAAATTTAATTGACTTAAGTTTTGCAGAAATCTGATATAAGGATAAACTAGTACGAATTCAACATAACCTAACGACACGTCGGTGTGTGTCATTGTAAAAACTACTTATTAAATTTATTTTAAATTATGCCCAAAAATCAAGTGTAGCATAGGTAGAAACTGGTAAATATTAGTAGGAATCCCATATGATGGAACAAAATGATGCCCCAAAAAAAAATTTAAAAATACAGTATATTATTATATGTTACTAAATGACCATGTACTGAACTAAATTGGGTTACACTTCACTATTCACAAAAAAAAAAGGAAAAATTCATACGGAGGGAAGTTCCGGGTAAATGGAATTTATTGTTTTTTTTTTATTTTGATGTGCGATAACGCTCCTACGATAACTTTCAGACTAAGTTAAAATATTTCAGATTGTCACATTGTGGCCTCAAGAATCTTTTTTAAGACCTTTCAGAGCATCTCGTAAATTATCCTTGGAATTATCAAGGCAGTGAATACTGTGAACAAAACCAAAAAACATTTTTTCTGTCAAAAATATTACAAGTAGCGAAAGAAAATAATCAAGGGACAAAAAATGTTTGAAATAAAATAATTTAACTGCAAAATAGGTTTAATCGCTCCTCACCAAACAGTAAAAATATGAGTTTTTTTTTGTATGTGACAGAACAATGTTTACACGCTTACGTAACAGCTTGCATCCAAAAAAATATTTTAAAAAAGGCTCTTTTATGGTACTAATTTACATACTAAATTTCATTCTACCTTATCGCCAAAACACGTTTCGAACTAATATAGTTACTTTTTTGGCCTCAGACCTATTAGAACATTTTGTAAATTATCCTTGGAATTGTCAAGGGAGTCAGTACTGTGGGCAAAATAAAAAAAAACTGTCGGAAATATTACGTAGCGAAAATGACCAAAAGAAATCATTAATTTTAAAAGATTATTTTTATAATTACATCAAACAATTACCTAATTAAATAGCTTTACACAATAATTCTATTGCATGATAATGTTAATAAAACGTTAGTGAACTTTTTACAAACAATTATAAATCAGCATCAAAAACTTACTTGAAATTGACTAAAGAGGTATGGATGTTTTTTACTTGCAGTTGCCTTTGGTGACAACCATTGCAGCCCTGTAGCATCTGGACTTGTTTCATAGTCTATTCCAATTTTGTAGCTAGAAGTAATAAAATAAACTTTGCAAAATAATTTACTTGACATAAATCTACAGGCTGTATCAAAAGTCTCAAAACTATGTATCCATATCTGGCCAACCATTTATCAGTTCATATTTCTGAGTTTTATCTACACCAAATTATCATTAAATTATCCTGATAATATAATTTACTTTTTATAATTTCTTAACATAGTCATTGAAAACAACAACGAATGTCTATAGGAAGTTAAAAAAGCCAATGTTGTAGTAGTTGATGTGAGGTTCGTCGACTGGCAAGTAGTCCAAAATAATTCATTCTTTTTGATCGCCTTAAATCCTTATATCAACTCTCAACATTATTGATATTTTTTTCTACTATTTACAGTGGTGACACATGTTATACTTTAATTATTTATCTTCCTAAAACCATAAATGTGAGTACTTGTGAACTTAATTCTTTTGGTGTTTTAAATAGTATCTTAAAACTTAAAAATAATATAGGTACGGGCCCTGATGATAATAAAAATAATAATAATAATTTTATTTCACCAATAAAACAGATGTGTATAATATACAATCAGTAATTGGAGAAAACGTCAAAAAGAGTAAATCAAGTATACCTACTAACAAAAGTACATCATCAAAAAAGTTATAGGTAAGTACATAAACAATGATTAGAAAAGACAAACTGCAAAAAATAACTATATTAGATACATACTTTAGAAAAAAACAAAAAAAAAAAAACTAAAAAAAAAACTAAAAACTAACTTGCACAGAATAAAAATTACCCTCCACAAGGTATTGTTTTAATTTGCGGTTAAAAAATTTAAGATTATCAGCATCTTTAATATCATTATTTAATTTATTAAAAAATCTACATGCATTTTACATTACATTTTTTTGAAAAAATGCGGATTTATGTGAATTAGGTAGCAATAATGTTTTATTTCTAGTACTGTAACTATGTGAACCGCGATTGCCTTGAAGTTTTTTAATATCCTGATAAACAAAAACGGACAGTTTAAAAAATATGTAGATTTCATCCAAGGCCAATATTTTTAATTGCTTGAAATAGTCTCGAAACGAATCTGTACATGAAAGACCACACAAAATTTGGATTGCATAGTGAAATAGGACTAATGTCAGTTTCATGAAGTAAAAAATTGTCATTGTTTTGTTTTCTATTTGAAAATACAACAAAATTTGTTTTATTCTGATTTATAATCAAACAATTCTTTTTGGACCACAACATAATACCATCATAAACTAAATCTGCTGTTCTTATGGCATATAGTGCACTATTTTCCACGATCGATCACAATGTTTGTATCATCTGCATATGATATGACAGAAATACCAGTGGAAATATTCTTTAAGTAGGAAATAAGATCATTAGAATAAACAAGATATAACAGCGGACCAAGGACTGATTTACTGGCAATGAGTCGCTTCCCATCCCATTTAAGATAACACACCGTTGACGTCCACTTAAATAAGACTCCATGAGTTTCCACGCCTGTCCTGTAATGCCATAACGATGCAGTTTTATTAACAATAGTTCATAACAATATCAAATGCTCTAGAGAAATCCACAAATAAACCCAATACATGAAGTTGTTTATCAATTGCATCGACAATTTTCGATTGGAAATCGCAAAGGGCACTTTCAGTACTACGTGATTCCGTAAAACCATGTTGAGAAACGCTGATAATATTATTTTTATTAAAAAAAAAAGAAATAATGGATGTTTCAAATTCAACTCAAAAATTTTAGAAATGCTTGTTAGTAGACTTACGCCTCTATAATTTGAATAATTATTAGAATCCCACTTTTTATATAGTGGCATGAAAGTTGCAACATTCAATTGTTCAGGAAATATTGCATACTGCGCTGAGAGATTTATGAAGTATGTTAAAACATCACACAAAGCAAAACCACATTTTTCCAACAAATTATTGGATATACCATCATGTCCTGTGGCATTTGAGTTCTTAAGCTTTACAATAAATGATAAAACATCTTGTTTACATATGGATGACAGAAAGAATGTATTTATACAAGGTAGTATACAGTTATCAACAAAGGCCTTGTCGATATTATTATTATTAAGAGGTACATTAGTAAATTGACAACTAAAATTACTTGCAGCTACATTATCTGGAACTATATCGCCATTTTCAATTATTTTCAATTCCGTATAAGAACGGTTTTTATTTTGTAACGTTTTTATAAGTTGACACATGGCCTTTGATTTATTGCATGAGTTTTGAATTATTTTATCATTTTGTTGTGTAATAAAAGTTTAAGTTTTTCCTTATAAATACTGTTAATATGTTAGCTAATATACTTCTATCTGATCATTTAGGTGAACTAGTTGCGATAGACCTACCGTTTTTGTTTATTTTCAGTGCTGTTATCTATTTTAACTAATGGAAAGACAATTCATAAATAATTGTCTGGCAAAGACTTCAAAAGCAAGATTGGGACACTCACGAGAATAAACATCATTTCATTCCTCTCTGTTTAAAAAGTCTAAGCGTGTTATATTTTTATTTGAAACGTCAAGTCGCACAGCTTGACGAATACCACGAAAAATGACGGAAAGTTCAGAGACACAACGAAACACAACACAAGACAATTGAACAATGACGTTTATTTTATATATTTCTGTACTTTTTTAAAAACTTGTGAGTTTATACCATTTCATATGCTGAGCATTATTTTTAATCAATCATTGTCATGCGGAAAGTATCCCGAGTTTTGGAAAAATCTTATGTCACAACCCTTTATTATAATCAAAATCAAAATGTATTTTCTTTAATTTCTAAATTACCTGAATCTTTAGTTACTACTAGACTTTCATAAGGCATTCGATACAGTAGTACACCAAAATATGAAATAAACTTAGGAAGTGGGTATTTCTGGGAATGATGTGTTTTTTGTTTATATATTCGTTCTAGTTTAGAACAGTGTATTTGTAATACAGAAAAGAACCAGTAGGACCAACGCTTAGAATAGGAAATAGGATTCCACTTAGAAGGAAATTGTGGGCAAATAAACTACTTACAGTGTTTCGAATATATATTCAGGTATGCATTCTATTTTTATTTAAATATAAGGAACTATTTGAGAGAGAGACCGAAGTACTCGCCCATATAATACCCGAACCTTAAATTACAACTATCCTCAGTATAGATTAACAATCACAGAAAAAAGTGTATTATAAATAATGTGTTTTTTTAATAAATTGTCGTATTTTATTAAATTACTGTATTTAATAAAAAAAAATTATAAATTTCTAATGGACGTAGAACCATATTCACATAAAGATTTCACTAGTTATATAAGTATAGCTGATCAGTTAGATGTTTATACATATTTTCGCGTATTAAATTGTCAATAAAAGCCACATTCTACATTAAGTTACTATTGACTAGTAACAGTACTTACCAGGAACAAAGGATACAACAAAAGTATCTTTCTGAAAGGACTGATTTGAAGATTAAACGGGAAAAGTCTTTATAAAAACACAAATACGAACAATATAAAATGACAAACATTTCCAAACAAATCACTGACTTCGAGACTTTGGCATGAACATCATGCCTGTATTATTGTTTTTCTTTAGCAAGGTTGTTTTAGTAATTCAATTTTTTAACATATTTTTTGATTGTATTCATATTTGGGGTAAAGATCCAGTGGTCCAAGTGTAATGGTATTAGATTCATATGGAACGTAACTACATGGTATCATGGAAATGTTTTTTGATAACTGTTCACTCCAATGCATATTTTGTATGATGATATGAATAAAGAGAATTTTTCTTGATGTGGTTGAAGAAACCATGGTAAATGTAGTGAAGAGCAATTTTTTCTACATACTGGAAAATGTCATCCGTCATAGCCTTCGAATACAGACCGGTGACTGTCTTACAAATATATACAATTTGTTGTAAAATCTCAGTTCAATGGCGGCTCGCCAGGGGACGCGAGTGAAGCGCCGCTTCCAATCAATTTATTTAAAAATTAAAATATTAATCATTTTATAATCTACATTTTTATTATAAAAACGTAGTATGTTTTATATAAATTCACTTTATTTACTTAATTATACCATTATTTTCTATCAAAACTAGTTCGTTATATACTCAAAAAATAATAACTACTTAAAAACGTAGCGCGCTGAACGCCTTTTCATAAGAGCTACCGTTGAGCAATCAGCAGTAACAAATTCCGCATCAAACTCTCCCCGCACGATGACTTTCGCACTTAGATTTGTTTACGGCAGTTGCTATGGCAACGCAATGGTGAATATCCGTAAGCCAAATAGAGATGGGAGCGGCATAAAATTGCTGCTGCAGGCTGCAGGCGCTTGTTGTTATAGAATTAATGAAAACTAGTGCGTTCGGATCATCGGATACATACATAACTGTTTTTTAAGTACAAAAAATACTTAAAATCTTATAAATTCATGTTATTTCCCCTAAGTATATTAAAAAACGTTCCAAAGCTATGGATAATTAACATAATAAAAAGGTTAAAAAACAGCCATTTTGAACCTGGTGCCCCGAAAAATTTTCACCTGCGACGCTGTGCACGTAGCTACTCTGCGCATCACCCGTTCTTAAATCCACGAGCCTCCACTGACTCAGTAAGACCATTATTTAAAGCAATATGGAATTATAATCGATGAATAATCGGGATTCAGGAAAAATCATTCTTGTGATATAGCATTGCAGTAATTGGTAGAAAGGGGAAAGATACTCTTGAACAGGATAGATCAGTGAGTGTCGTTTTCATCGACGACGAAATAAATTGTGCAATTAATTAGAATCATATGGACTTACAGAAACTGTTGCTAAGTGGTTTAAATCCTATGTCGTGGAAATATTTAAAAAAACAATGTATAGTGAAAGTTTTTCAAGTAAAACACAAACAATCTATAGTGTGACCCAATTGCTAATTCTTTTCATCTTATATATAAATAGCATAAAAAGTTAAATAAATGATTGTTGTATAAGTTTATTTGTGAATGATACAATATTATATATTAAAAACAAAAATATTAGTGAATACCATAAATAATAGTATAAATAAATTGGTAAAATGGAGAGAAAACAATTGTCTTAAAATAAATCCATTAAAATAAAAGATAATGTTGATAACAAAAAAAAATTGATACAAATCTTGAAGGCTTTATTAAAGACGAAAAATTTGAACAGGTTAAAGAGATGAAATATTTGGGAGATATTATAGATTAAATTTTAAGGCTCATTTGAAGTATACAGTGAAAAAGCATAGCATTTTGTATATTGTGGTAGTTTCTTGAATCACGGTGAAATATCAGACCTAAATACAAAAAATTACAGAATAGGGTTCTAATAATTCTGCAGTGCAATAATAATAATAATAATAATAATAATTTAACAAAACGTCATTTTTATACATTTATGACGAGTTTTTCCGACTGTCGGTTTCACCAGAAGTCACCACAACTTTTGATTTTTAAATGGGATCGTTTTACGTCCGACTGCATCATTTTTATACCGAATTTTGTCCAAATTTTATTTTTAAATTAAATTTTACTTTTTCATCTAGAGGACCATGATCATCCTAAAATGACTCCACGTACTTTACCCTCTTTTAGAAAAATACTAACTTAATTTTATCTTTGCAAAATTGTTTGATAGAGAGCCCTAAACTTCCTTATTCTAATGTTAATAATAAATTAAACTTGAAATTGTGTTGAAATCTTAAGAGATACGTTAATAAACACAAACCAACTTGTTTATGTATCAAAAATACCACTGTTTCCATGACAACTTACCCTATCCTATTTATCTGCAGTTTTCATGGCAACTATGATTTACTGCCACATATACGCGATATACTCCACTGATAAGTACACGGTTTTTCCTTAAGGGAGAACTGCACGCAAAAAGTGAAAAATCAGTGACAAGGTGTAGTCAAGTTCAAAGTAAGATGAAAAGGTAAAGTAAACACGATCTCAATTGAAATCGTTAAAAAAACATTTGGAATAGAAATTCTTTGTATGGGCGATACCGCTAACTTCGCACAGTGGTATTATTTCTTTTTAAACAAATAAAAATATATTCTAAAATTATGGTTAGTTGGTTTGCGAGATACAACCGTAAAATGATCTTCAATAATATCTTAAAATCTCAGAGAAAAGTAAAAACATATTTTGAATTTAAATGTATTATTAGATATATTAAGTAATTCCTAATGAATATATGTAGGTACTTTTATTAATACTTTATCTGATTGACTTCAAATTTTGGTCCAAAATTAATAGTCATATAGAGATGACCGGCTAACATTTTCGTAAAAATCCATATAGGGGAACAAAATGGCAGCCTAGTTAAATGTTTAAAAAAATATTGCTGAAAAACTACTTATTCAATTTATCTAAAATTTTGCAGAAAAATTAACTGTGACATGGAGATAAACTGGTAAAATTTTGGTACCAATCCAAGATAGCATAACAAAATGGCGCCTCATAAAATATTTGGGTTAAATCTTGCAACTTATTTTGAAGCCTTTATCGGAAGTGACTGAGATTAAGTATGCGTACATAAACCAGATGACAATGCAATAATATGTTGTCCAATCATGAATATCTTATACCGGGTGCTTACAAAATATTGCTAATAAGTTCAAAAATGTTTCCGTTTTAGGAATTGTCTTAGATTTGGTACAATATTATGGTGTCGAATATCTTGTCTTGTACAGGGTACACCTATATAAACTCAGTGACAATGCAATATGATGGTGTCAAATCGTAAATATCTCATACAGGGTTCGTAAAGAATACAAAGTGGTACAAAACAGTTTTTTTATCGGAATTAATTGAAATTTGGTATACATACATAAACTGGATCACGATACAATATTAGATGTTCAATCGTGAGTGTCTTTTACATATACATGGTGCGTAAAATATAATGGTAATATAGTTCCCTCTATTGGAATAAACCGAGATTTGGTACACATGCACGACCCGATGATAATACAATATTGTGAAGTCTAAATATTGCTGGGAAGTACAAAATAAAACATATGTGAAAATATTTAAATATTACAAAAACACAGAACTTTTAAAAGTTTTGTGTTTATGTAATTTTAATTACATCGAAAAATACAAATCTTAAAATAAATTTAAATTAGCATATTTCAAAAATGTTATACTGGGGTAACCTAGCCGTGGTTTCATTTTAATAGGTATGGTAAGTGAATTAATGTATGTATGTATGTATGTATGTACGTATGTATATTAGATCTGATCGATAAAGGTATATTGTATATACGCAGGGTTATTCATGGTGAGTGTCCAATTAGAAGTATCTGAAGAATCAATAAACAGAGTACTTTCAAACCTTGGCTCTACACATAATTGAACATAAACTCTCTTTTTAAAATATTGCAAATTATGCAGTGTTGCCGCTTTAGACCCAAACCGATAGCAATATCTATTTTTTAATGAAATGCCCTGTATTCTATTGCATTTTTGTAATGTCTTTGTGATAAACACTTTTGTATGGTGTTTCCTATACCTAAATTCAACTGACTTTGGGAAAATGGCACCTGAAAATTGAGATGCGCTTTAACTTGCAGCAAAACGGATTGCACTTTCCTATCTTAGTTTTTAGTTACATATCATCTGATACCCATTTTAACTTCGACAGGAAATGTCAAATTTTGACAGCTTCTGTCAAATTTAAAATTGGTATCAGGAGATAGCCAACTAAAAACCAAAATAGTAAATTGAAATCTATTTTGTTGCAAGTAGAGTCGTTTAGGAGCTACAGAGCTCTAAAACATCAAAAATGTCAATTTTCATCCGTCATCTTCTAGAAACAGTTGAATTTAGGTATAGGAAACATCATAAAAAATATTTAGAATTTTCAGGCTAATACAAAATTGCAATAATATACAGGTCCTACCACTTAGAAAACCGATGCTACCAGTTTGAGCAATACCGCATAATTTAAAATATCTTAAAAATAGAGTTTATGTTCACCTATGACCAGAGCCAAATGTTCAAGATAGTCTGTTCATTGGTTCTCCAAATATTTCTAATAGGACACTCACTGCGAATAACCCCGTATACGTAATAACAGTTGTATTTTGGCTTTACAATAACAATAGGAAAATGTAGCAAAAACTGTATAAAAAAGTAAATATATGGGTTATATATGGATATACATACATATTTTTATCAAGAAAAGTGACACATATTAAGAATTATATAATGTTTATAAACTTATTACCAATTTAGTTACGAGGAAAGTTCCGGGTAACGCCTCTTTACCGATTTTTGTATATTGCAAAAGGAAAATAAATAATGTTTAAAAAAACCATTCGTGGTACTAAAATAAATAATATTATGTACATAATACTAGTTTACTGAAGAACGTTTAACAGATATTGAGGGTACATTGACTATTTTACATATATAACTACTAGCGAGTACTCGCGACTTCGTTCGCGTATGTCTACAATGAACGGGGTAGAAAAAGGTACTTAAATCGTCTTATTTAAGTACCTCTTAAGATTCGTTTTTATATAATACCCTGTATATATAAAAAAATATGTAAATAATAAAATAAAATACACTTGTCAAAGTTTTTTTTTGAAAAACTAACCGTTTTGTAAATAATAAGAAGTGTAATATTGCAGGGGCCGGGCGGTTTCGCCCCTTGAAATTTGAGGGTCGTAAAATCCCCTTTTACCAAACCTTTACATCATACATTCAGCTCTATGACAAAATTCAACTTTTTATGTCAAGAGGTTTGAGTGGGATTGTGATTAATCAGTGACCCAATATTTTTGAAACACCCCGTATAATTTTGAAAAAATCTTATAATATGTAAAGTATGAAAATAAAATACCCGTATTCAAGCGTTTATCTGAAATCCTAAGAGTTTTTTTAATAGAAAATAATTTATTATTTAAGGGGTGGTTTCACCCCCTTACAAGTCTTTTGAAAAACCATATCTTATCGAACCTCTACGCTCTGTAGTCAACCCGTATACAAAAATTCGTCGTTTTGCCTCAAGCGATTTGAGGAGGATCGTGATTAATCAGTGACCCGAGTTTTGAAAACACCCTGTATACATTTAAAAAACTCTACGAATGTAGAAAAAATTAGAATAAAATGCCTTTATTCAAACGTTTTTTTCAAAAACTAACCGTTTTGTAAAATTAAAATCTTTAAATGTGTAAAAAATAAAAATAAATAACACCTATTCAAGTCTTTTTCTAAAAACTAACTGTCTCCTAAATAAAATATTGTATTATTTAAGGTCCCTTTTTTCCGAACCTCTACACCCTGCAGTCGATCCGTGTACCAAAATTCCGTTCTTTACGGCAAGCGGTTTGAGCAAAATATTGATTAATCAGTGACCCGATTTTTTAAAACACTCTGTATTACATTTTCAAAATTTTAAAATAAAATAAATAAATAAAATAAGATATAAAAACTAACCATTTTTTGATTATTTTATTGGGCCGCTATTTTGTTTTGCTATCTTGGATTCATACCAAAATGTTACCAGTTCATTTCTATGTAACATTTTTTTTATGCAAATATTGGAAATAAGTTTTTTAGTAATACTTCCAAACTATCACCAGGTCATCCCCATATAACCATAAACTGTTTTCCAAAATTTGAAATTAATTGGGTAAGTTGTTTTGTGGCTATTGCGCGAACCGACAGATAGACAGACAGATTGACACAAAAGAAAATATATATGTTTTAATATCTAGGGAAGATAAAACATAAAACCTGGTAGGGCGTTTTTTTTTGACGGTTGCTAATATTTTATTTAGCAGCCATTTTCTTCCACTATCTTGAAATCGTGCCACAATTTTACCATTTTATCTATGGCTATATGTTAATTAAATATCGTACACCACTGCCTCATACAACTCCGCCCGGCAGTGCAATTCTCCGATTTCAGACCCTGGCCCGTTCACAATTCAATCCAAGGCATCTTTTATCTTCGTCTTTCCCACGTCATCCGCGCCGAACATGCCTATTTCTCCCTGACAATAATTGATCGTTGAAAGGGACCGGGGTTTTGAAATCTGCCAATCACAGGTATCCTGAGTACGCTAACGTCTACCGATACCTATCAATAATATTTTTGGTATTTTATTTCAATTCCTCATGCATTAAAAAAAATTATTTGAACGGTCCGTATAACTAGAATAATTTTTTATCCGCATTCCTTTCACGCGTTCAGACTTATGTGCCAGACTTTACCATACCGCAGAAAATAAATGCATCCTAGAAATTTGGAACCAATTAAAACCTGTCATTGACCAATTGAATGCGTCGGATTGAATAATTCGCTGACAGGCACACATCAAGTCCACGTTGACCCGAGGAGGACGAATATGAGGAGCTGTCAATAAAAATAATGCTATTTTCTTTAAATGTGTTTTGTGGTAAATTGATCGTACCCCGATTTTTGAGCAATTTCAATTGACTTCGTATAAACTTTGGCTACGTATTAGAAAAAACTTCCTGTATGTCCGACCTCGAAAAAATGTGTTATGTATAGGCAATTTAAATTACATTTCGATTAAAAATGGGTTCAAAAGGGTTCACGTTCATTTTGTGGAAAAAATAATTATATGCGACATTTGCGTCAAAAAGTGGTCAAAAATGGTCGAAAAATGGTCGAAAATGGACAAATCTACGTCTATTTTATAATTCTAAATTTGATTTTTTCATCAAAATTCGCATTTAGCACCCAACTATACTTATTTCCCTATTAAAATCACATTGAAGCTAATAAATATCTCTTATAGTTTTAACATAATATTGCAGCGGCGGAAGGCTTGCAAATGATCCATTATACTGCGTGCAGTTCCCCCTTAACAGGCTTTTAAAGACATTGTTTGAAAGAACACAAAATAATGTTTATATACAAGTTTCTAGATTTTTTTTTATGAAAGTTTTAGTTCTTGTTTATTTTCCTCTTTTCAATACCTCTAGTTTACCTGTGCTTGGATAAAGTTTTTAAACAATTTAACTTTAAATTTTTTAGATGCAATAGAGCAGACGTTCTGAAACTTTTTGAGGCTTGGTGCACCTTTCAGTAGAACAATATGGGTTCGGTGGAGCACCAATAATATTTTTAATGCTCAAAATCAGCAGAAAGAAATGCAAAGACCGGAAAGTATCAGTTGTCATTTATTAACGTATATTTATTTTAAACGGTATTGACAGGAAAAAACTTAACAAAAGAATTAACGAGATATGTGAGGCTGTTCGGATTTACTTAATATGGATACGTCTGGTTTGATATTGGACAGCTGTAATCGAATACTTGGTTCGGCGTTAAGGCGCGATCGATATTTAGTCTTGGTAGTAACATAGGCTAAAAATTCTGATTTACATAAGTATGTTGCGGCAAATGGCAGAAGGATTTTTACCTTATGTATGTGATAAAATTTTATAGTCATCTTTAATCTTTAAAATTTTCTTTAGGTCTGGCAAGCCGTGAAAGCCAAACAGAATTTAATTAATATTGGTTCCAGCTTAGCCATGGAAGACGCCCGAGATCAAAACAAACGGTTATTAAAAGAAAATATAATTTTGAAATAATAACAAATAGGTATTTTAACAAACTAGTTTAACGCTCACATTATTTAAGCAATCCTGGTACAATTTGCTGCGTTACTGATATAAAAATGATATTCGCTATTTAAAATTAAAGTTTCTTGTTTAGTTTTTGCTTTAAACTAATAAAATCACGTGTCCTAGTAAACTAATTAAAGCAAACCCTGTCCTTTAAATATCCTCACAGAATAATTTGTTATGGATGGTAAATATCTAAACGACAGGGTTTACTTTATTAATTTAATTAATTAAATATTAGTTTATGGCAAAAACTAAACAAGAAACTTTTATTTTAATTGATTGTTTAAATACCTACCTATTTGTTGATATTTCTTGTTAAAATTACTTTTTCTCTAAATACCCTAAAATTCAATTGTTTTATTTTTGGTCGTCATCGGGCTAAGCGGGATCCAATATCCGTTCAAGTTTAGTTAGCTTTCATGGCTTGCTAGACCTAAAAAAATCTTTTACCTACCTAATGAAACAAAAGAGTTTGAATGAAAATGGAGAAACGTTTCGTAACGAAATACTGCATTTAGTAATGTTATGAAAGTGATATGCTTCCATTTCAGTTTTTCCAGCTAAGGCAAAAATACTAAAATAATGAAGTTTTAGAGCCCTCTATCAAAAAAGTTTGCAAAGATAAAATTAAGTCAGTATTTTTCTAAAAGAGGGTAAAATACGTAGAGTCATTTTAGGATGATCATGGCACTATAGATAGATAAGGAAAATTCAATTTAAATGAGTTTAATTTTTAATGGACTAACAGTCCCCAGTCTTAATATTCTTCAACGTCTAGTTTACTTAAGAAAAACATAGACAATTACATACATACAACCGCCCATGAACATCTAACACAAAAGAGAGATAATATCTATACTGAGTGCCACAGAATTCATAACATTAAAACTGGCATACCCTTTTATGATCGAAAAATTTTAAAATTATAATAAAAAAATAATTAATCGCTAAATGCTTCTTTTCAATTGATGATTACCTGATAAATAATTTTAATTTGCAATGGATAAATTACAATCTTATGAAATGTTCTTTTTCGATTTGCAGTGTCTGCCAGTTGTAGAGTTTTTCATTTTATAATAAAATTTGTAATATTAAACATTGACTACTGTCAATAATACTTTTTTTACATGATTAAATTCATTTTTTCATGGCTATAAACATAAAGACAAAATACCTATACTAGATCATTCACAAGAGAGACTGCCAATCCCATGCTCACAAATTGTGATACCTTTTCTTGTTATGCATTATTCAATTTTAATTTTATTGCTTTTTTTATGTCATTTTATAATATATACTCATTATTTACATTAAACTCTTATTAAAGTATTAACCAACATGACCCTAAACAAGCCTATTATTATTGTTTCATTTTATTTTATAACTTGGATTAGAAAAACGATTCACTTTTTCAGGTTTTTTTATAATACTATGTACATTGTGATTTTTAACAATCGGCTTTGTCTTCAAGGTATTACTCTTTAACAACAACTTAAAATCGGATCTTTAGAAAAACAAATGTGATTATTTTAATAATTTAAGTGACAACAGGGGTTAAAAACTACCAAAGGTAATATAAATTGGCAAAATAAAATATCAGGTGTTACCTGTCTATTTGTTCATTTGGAAAATGAATGGTCAATTTGGATCCATATTCCGCAAAAGGTTCATCTATCTCATAGTTCAATTTTTCCTTAGTCTCAATATTATACACTGATGAAATATTAAGCTTTAATGTGTCCAAAATCTAAAATAAATTACAACATAAATAAACATCATTATAATCTCAAATACAAAATTAGAAAAAAGGTAATTCAGAGGAAAGGATGATTGACAGAAAATAACAAATTGGTGTTTAACCAGAACTTCCCTCGTAATGAATCCCACCACACACACAGGATAACACAGTTTTTATATGCACATAATTATTTGGTAACATCAGGCACAATAAATTCAAACAACATTACACTTTTCTCGATAAAAGGTTAATTTCATTTTGAGGAAAATTTTGTAAGTAACATATATTTTATCTAAATTTTCTTTTGTTAAGAAATGTAAAATATATTATAGTTTATATAATATGTACAAATTTATTACCAAATACCTAAATGTAGTGAAACTCAAAAACATTGCCTCGATACTCTTTTTTATTTTCTTCCATTAAAGAGTTTTTATTAAGGGAAATGAATTTTTATAGACTTTATAAACCTTTTATTAAGCTGCTTCTTTGTTTTTGCAATATACTTTACTTTGATATGTTATTGTCATTGTCAAACATTTAAAATCACTAATGTGATCTGACATTAGTATTATTAGTGATGTATGCATTGTGTGTTTTGTCAAATTAGGCATTGGTCAATCAAAAAGAAAAATAACAGTTTAGCAGCTGAAAAATGAACATCAAAATGGTTCATCATGCTTCACAACGAATGAATATTTAAAATGTTCAAATTGGCCGGAAATAAATCTTAAATATAATACTGAATATTTTATTAATCACGCGCCGTTCGATCAAAGTTGTCAAGTTTATAATAAAGAAGTTATATTTAAAACAAATGCAATGACAAATACCAATAAAAAAAAATAAAAAACTGAACATTTCAATCAAGTTAGCCAAAGTCAACATTGGGGAAAAACATTTCGTTTAAACATACAAGGATTTTTTAGTTCCCAAGACGAAAACAAATATTTTGTGTATAAAAAAAATCGTTGATATTGGGTCTGTCAAAAACTCATGTCACTAATGAAACAGATGTAAATGAATTATTATGGACAATTATCAATTTTATGTTTGTTACTCCAATTCAAAGCACACAGGTGGATTTTTACTTTTAGTATACATTCATTTGTACATTTGGATTATTTATTTCAAAAAAGTATTTAATTTATTATTAGATTAAAATACAAATGGTTTAAAACAACTAATAAAGGACTTTACAAGAACAACAAATAAAACAAAAACAATACTAGATTTTATAATAATAAACAAACATAGTTCAAGTGCAATAAAATTACCTAAACTAAGTGACCATGACTGGATCTACCTCGAAAAAAATAGTTTAGAATACTTTAATATTATCACATTTTCTTTCAATTATGTTGTATATGGCAGATGAGGCTGTTATAAACAGGTTGTAATTATTACAGGGGATGTAAATAAAACATGTTGATAGATATATAACTACTGTAAAAATGTAAAAGATTGGTAAGTGGCTTAATGTTAAAAATCTTATTTTAATTCTAGTGTTTATCTTTATTTATAAAATTCAACATAATCTACTTCCAGATCATTTGAAAGAATTTACAAATTTAAACTCTGAATATCTTTATTATGCAACCAGAAAAAATAAACATTTCTTTTTTAAAGAATATTACATATAAGACATATAAAGAATTGCTGGAATATGATAAATTAAAACACAGGATAAAATCGGCTAATAGCTTGAAAATTTTCTTAAAGGATTGAAATTATTATTTATTAAATAAACAAAATTATGAATGAATTTATTAAGGTTTCAAAAGAATGTTTAAAGGATATTTTTTATTTAATGTATAAATATTATAAATACTCTGTAGCAAAATCGTTAAATGAAAACTTGTTACTACTTACTACTAACAATAGTATTCTATGTAAAATATAAAATCTACTTACAAGTAGAAGAAAGAAATCTAAAAAAACGATAATAAGTTAATAGCAACTAAATAAAACAACTTTAATACATTTTATTACTACCTAAAGGAAACTAGCAAAATAAATCAAATATGAGACAAACAATAACAATGCAAAATTTAAAAAAAAAAAATATATATATATATATATATATATATATATATATATATATATATATATATATATTTTAGTCCTTCACGGATGGAAAAATACAATGTGTTTTCATTCCGGGTGTATGTAGTTGATGTTTTATATATCGGAATATAAATTTTATTGGTATGCTTAGTATTCTTATCACGGACTGTTGCAGCAATAGGAAATCTATTTATGTGCTTTTTTTACAAACACTACGGCCCTCATTATTAAGATGCTAGAAGCATAAGTCTTTTATTTTCTTGAAAAGACCACATCTACATGATTCAAATGAATCTAAAGAGTAAAACTTTCGAATAATTCGCTTTTGCAGAATAAATAATCTTTTAAGGTCTGACCTCAAAAGAGAATAAGATAACTTGAATGGCTGAAGGCCAAAGCATAGTAGATATTCAATAACTGTTCCTTATCCATAAAATTCTTTAAGTTTGCGATAGCATAGTAAACTGAATTAAGTTCTCCAGCGACATGATCTACATGTCTATACTACTTGAGAATCTAAGAAAAGCCCAACAAATTAATTTGCATTGTTTAACTCTTTGGATGATGTTGTTATTTAGTTTTAGATTCAAATTAGAAAATTGTCTCTCTTTATTTATTTATTTATTTTCATTTTCTTCATACATTATTGTTAATGAACATTGACGTCAAATTTATATTAAAATTACAGTAAAAAAACAAACTAACCAGTCAAATCTTACAACCTATCACAAATTATATTAACTAACTTACATAAAAATCATGAAGCGAATAAAACTCTTTTTCCAGTAAGAATTTTTTTAGAGCTGACTTAAACCTAACGTTGCCTTGAATTTCTCCAATTTCAACACTTTATAAAATAACATGTAGTGAGTTTTATTGACATTGGCTATAAGAAGGTTACTCTGCACCATATTGAAAATAAATGCAAAATTTGATTTGCTAATGCTGAAAGTTGATCCAGGGAACTGGCAGATAAAACACCTGTAGCATCATCTGCATATACTATAAGTTTTGCAGAATTACTGTCTAAAGATCGACATAGAGCAATTCAAAAGGAAAGAGTTGAGCTAACTGAGTTGAACTGAAGTGGATCCGAATGTTTTTATCATGATATAAACATTGGACTGGATTATTATTTATTTATAGTCAAGTACATTACAGAAAGAAATCTCCAAATAGTACAGAGTGTCCAGATTTGGTTGCAAAAGCAGGGTATCTCGCTTATTTTTAAAGATAAAACCTTGCGGTTTTCACGAACCTGAGCTAATTTTTTGTGAAACTCATGAAGCCGTAAACAAAATTTTCATAGCCTTCTTCGTTTATGAGATACAAGGCGAAATAGAAAATTTTGCATTTTGGGACCCCCCTCGTATCTTGGTTATCCTTTAACTTAACGCAAAGGGAAAAATTGCTGCTTATGTATAGTCACATTTTTCATTTGAGTTGAGTTATTTTTTAGCAACACGAAGAAGGCTATGAAAATTTTGTTTACGGCTTCATGACTTTCACAAAAAATTAGCTCAGGTTCGTGAAAACCGCAAGGTTCTATCTTTAAAAATAAGCGAGATACCCTGCTTTTGCAACCAAATCCGAACATCCTGTACAGTAAAAAGACAAAACATACAATGTAATACAATAGTACATAATATACACTAATCATTAAATACTAAGAAATATGTGACAAGAATAAACAAACAGGAATATTAGGTAAGCCTACACAGGCAATATAAATATTGGAAAAAACCAAGACGCGTGCAACTAGAATGGTTTCCAAAATATCTTTGCAGTTCTTCAAAAACAAAGGTTATAACCCATCTGGATCTGCACCCTTCCTGGTATCAAGAAAAGGAACTTTATCAGCAATTTCATCTTCAGTGTAGTGGTGAAATGCGAGGTGCTGGAAAAATCCATCCGACACTTGCACCTAATCAATGGTCGGCTCATTTGTATGATCAGAGAAACATGATTGAAAGGCTTGAGCAAAAGCATTTACTATTTTCTCTTAATCTTCCATCTCTACACTATTAAATTTCATTAAGCTCAGAAGACCTATTTCCTTCCTAAGAGAATTAATAGAGCTTCAAAAATACTTTATATTTGTTGGGATCATTTGTTCTGTATTTGTAATGAAAGCATAAAACAACATAATTCCATCAGATCTTTACTTTGGCGATGAATCATAGAGTAACTTTCATAGTCTGACTGTAAACCTAAGCATCTGAATCATTTATAGAGATTTCTTCTTGTTTATAAGCTTTTTTTAGTTCCGGTGTAAACCATAAAGGTTACTTGCATTCTTCGATGTTTCTTGGGTACAAATTGTTCAACAGCAGAGTAAATAATGTCAACCATTTTGTCATTATGCTCACATCATTTAGATCATCATATATAGAGTTCCAGTCTATACTGGAGAAGTACCGATTGATACTGTCGTAAGGAGCTTTAGGAAACACTATATTTTGACTATTTTAAAGTTTGTACTTGTACTTAACTAACTTTTTATTGGGGTTGGAGTTTGTTTCTGTTCTGTTTTCATTGTTTTGTGTGGTTTTAATTACTCTTGACAATGAAATTAAAATGTCCACACTTTTAAAACTTTGGTTAGAATAACAAACACAAAAAACCATTCTTCTAAAAATGCCATTTTCCACTACTTACATCTCTTTTTACACTGATTTGTTGATGGTTCTGCAATAGTGAATTGATGTTCTGGATTCATGCATCCAATCTAATATGACACGATAAATGTGGGTTTCATTCAAACCTCTTTGAAGTAGATCGGTTCAAGTGAATGTAATTTACATGATATATATGTACCCAATGATTCTAATTTGTTTTTGGTCTTTTTTGGTGTATATATACTTACAATTTCATTAACAGCCTTATCAACTTTTTCCACAGTAAGCACTGAGCTCCCTGAAAGAATTTTTCTATCAAAATTCACATTCAAATTCAGGCTGATGAATGTCACTTTGAAAAGATCTAAAAAAACAGTAACTTTATAGTTTCAGTTTTACATTTTGCAACCTTCAAGTTAAATAGAGTATAACTACCTGGTCTGGAAAAAGAGCTTGGATCTAAGGGGCTAAGCCCTATTTTTGCCATAATAAGTTTTTCTCGACTTCGGTATAAAACGAAAAAAGTACCCAAAAATAAAGCAGTTAAAATAAAAAAGGATTCTGTTGGCCGCCGATACCGCAATCCACGAAGGTAATGATACCAAGTTATTAAAAAACAAGCCGTAATCACCAAATAACGATAAGAAAATAACTTTATTACTCTTCTTCTTCTTCTTCATTCCTGTTTAGCCTGTTACATAACAGGACTTATTGGCTTTGCTACGAGGCAGTCGCCAGATTGCCCTCCGTCCGGGGCTCAGAGTCGTTAAATCGGCGACCCTCGAAGTCGACCCTGCACCTTGGTCCAGTTTGGAGGCGTTATCGGTAGGATATCCGGATGGCGAGCTCTAGGCTCCCGAATACCCCGAATCTTTCAAATACTTTAATAATTCCTCTTTAAATTTTTGAAATGCATCTAGGCTTCCACTAGGTGCCCCTTGAGAGTACTACTGATATCACGAGATGACCCTTTCTTTCAAGCTATCCCCTTACCCCTCCCACTCCCGCCACGGAGCGGCCGTTACGCTAATATTCTATGTGGAACTGCGGCAGACGAACGGGATAGAATGCAGGAACAACTAGGCCTCACACGTTCACAGCGTATGCTCCCTTTCTAGCGGGGTCGTAAGTTTCCACCTGAGCGGTTGAGTCTCCCGTTTCCCCCCGAAATAAAGCAGCAAAACCGAACACGTGGCACCACTTATGTTAACAACACAGAGGTCTGCATTCGACGAGACGAACCGGAAGACTGAACTTTATTACTCATAGATCACTAAAACGTACTGTTCTAAAATTCTCTGACACTTTGGGGTTGATGTCAGAAAGTTCTTCTTTCTTTTTTCGGTTTTATGGCTTTAAGCTGCTAGGACTATGCAATCGAACATGGACTGTCCAGATAGTGAGCTCTAAACTCCCGGTAAACCCCGTTTATCGAAAAAATATTTTCAAATTACTTTTTTTTTAATCTTTGGTAACAGTGCCTTATCCGGTTTTCTGCTATTTTATCGATTTTTGCAAAAATATTTATACTAACTTATTAGAATGTTGACAGAAACTACAAATACGCTTGCGATTTTCAAAAAAACTGCTTCGTTAATTAATAAAAAATTGACAAACTTTCGGGACCCGTGAAGTGAATTGGGGTGCTGGGTGGAGTATAATATATAAGGAAGTATCTCTGTACATACTACCCTAAGTAAGAAAGCAGTTCTACACAGAAAATCGAATTTAAAATGCTTTAGAATCGTAGATGCTATAGCATTTATCTCCTGGATGTATTATACTAATATTTTACGCTAAACTAACAAAATCTAACCCATTCTAACCAAATCTAACCTATCCTAACCAAACATAACCTAACATATCCTAACAAAACCTAACCTAACCTATAATCCATCCTAATCAAACCTAACTTATCCTAACCAAACCTACCCGAACCAAACCTATCCTAACCTATAATTCATCCTAATCAAACCTAACCTAGCCTTTTCTAACCAAACGAACCTTAAAAATCCGTAGTTTATTTTCTCTAATTAGTTATAAGGTTTAAAATAAAAACAATAAATATTTTTATATTTATTTATTTAAAACAAGTTTTAAAAATATTTAACCTAAATTAGGTAGATATAAGTGAGCTATTTGAATAAAAAAATTATGGATATCATCTGAAAATAAAAATGAACGTTTAAATAAAAATTCTGCTAAATATCCAATAAAATGTGCTTCCTTCCTCCCATATCGTGGAATTGCCCCTCTTACGTCCCGCCACGTGCGTTCTATAACTGCGATATAAATTTGTGGGCTGGTAGAATCTACAAATTGAAGTAAATGATTAATTTGTAGGTGTTTATTTTTTTTATTTTTATTTATGTCAAATACTTACAGAGCTGTAAATTGCTCCAACTAGTATAAACTACAAACAACTACAAATTTATTCAAGTACAAACATAATAATATGGACACTAACACTACTGTCTACATTTAATTTTATTCTTAAAAACTAAAAAGCTATAACGATACAAATCAAAGTCACTAAAGCTGTGATTATAATTTCTCATTAGTCTGTCTGAGAAACGTTGAGACCCATATATTGTTCTATGAAATGCAACATGAAATAATTCCCTAGATCTAGTAACTCTATGTGGTGTTCGGAATAAAATTTGACCTAACAAATTCCCACAATCAATTTGTCCATGAAGTAACTTATGCAAAAATAAGACCAATGCATTTTCTCTACGATGTTGAAGACTCTTAATACCAACTAATTGAATACGAGTATGGTAGGGTATATCTTTATATGGAAACCTAAGCTTATATAATAAATACTTCACAAACACATTCTGTACCCGCTCTAAACGATTAACATGACAATTGTAAAAAGGACTCCATATTACACTATTGTACTCTAAAATACTAAGGACAATACAATTATACACTAACTTTATAGCTGATATATCACATATTTTTGAACAAGTCCGTTTTAAAAAACCCAACATTCTTGACGCTTTTAAAATTATAGAATCTATATGTTTATTAAAAGTTAAGTCTTCACTAAAAATTACACCTAAATCATTAAAACTATTTACAGAATCCAATATAATATTTTTAATGTGATATTGAAATACAATAGGTGCTGTACGTTTATGATACCTCACTAATTTACATTTAGGAACATTGATTTCCAAACAGTTCAAATCACACCAATGGCTGAAGTTTAAAATGTCATTCTGAATTTTGTTACAGTCCTCTAAACAACTAACTGCATAAAATAATTTAAGATCATCGGCATACAATAGACATTTACACTTTTCGAAAACAGATGTCACATTATTAATAAAAAGAACAAACAATACTGGACCCAAATGGGAGCCTTGCGGGACCCCAGATTTTACTTTAATTTCGCGAGACACCACACTTCCGATTTTGACGGCCTGAGTACGGTTAGTAAGGTACGATTCAATCCACTTTAAATAGGACCCAGAGATACCTATCGCCTTCAGCTTCTTGAGTAGCAACCTATGGTTTACACTATCGAATGCTTTTGCCAAGTCCATGTAAATCACATCTACTTGAGAGCCATTCTCCACACTGTCCACGAGATAGTCCTGAAACACTCCCAGATTTGTTGCCGTTGATCTGCCTTTAAAGAATCCATGCTGATCTGGTGATATATGGTGCTTAAAGGTTTGAAAAATCTCATCGGTCAAAATGGATTCAAAAACTTTGGATATAGTTGGCAATAAGCTAACACCCCTATAATTTTCAATATGCCTCTTAGAACCCGATTTATAAATAGCAACTAGCCAGGAATGCTTCCATCGAGTGGGAAAGAAGCCACAATCAAAGGATATTTGAAAAATTCGGCACAGGGGGGCTGCAAGAGAAACACCACAGCTCTTGAGAAGCACTGCTGGTAATCCATCAGCACCAGTGCTCTTTCCCACATCCAAATCATTCAATCTCTTCAAAACCTCATCAAATGTAAAGGTGTGGTGGTTTAAGGAGTTACATTCTGACAGTTGTTCATCAAGTTGCACGTCTGGGTGATCCTTGTAACAGTTCTCGAAATGATCTGCAAAAGCGTTGGCAATTTGTTCAGGCGACTGTAGAACTTCCTGGTTAAATTCCATTGTTTTAGGAACACCGTTGCTTTTCTTCAGGGAATTTACATAAGACCAAAAGTGTTTAATATTTTTCGGGATCATATTTTCAGTGTTTGTAACATAAAGCAGGTAACTCAGATCTATTAAATATTTTGATTCTTTCCGAAGGTTAGAATACTCAACATAATCGTCCTGACACTTGGAACGTTTATATTTATTGTAAGCTTTGTTCTTTTTGTTTATTACATTCTTTTTTTCTTTAGTGTACCAAACTGGATATTTTTTTCGCTTCCTGCGTATTTTGGGTACATACTTCTCAATGCCCGAGCGTAGAACGTCATAGAGTTGTTGTACCACGTAGTCAACGTTTGAAGTATACTCATCTAACCATCTCCAGTCAATACTTAAAAAATAGTCAGTCAATTTTTGATAGTCTGCCTTGTAAAAGTTATACAGAATATCGTCGTCAGGTTCAAAAACAGGATTGGTTAAGGGAAGACTGATTTCAAGAGGCAAGTGATGCTGTACGATTTTAGAAAGTGGCACTGTAGCTATTTGAACTGTAACATCTGATATTTCATTACAAAACATAAGGTCCAGAAACTTGCCGAACTCGTTTGGAAGGTGGTTAATTTGGTGTAGTTCATTAAGAAACATTCCGCTGATTAATATATCTGCTGCAGGTGACGATAGTTGCGACGGAACCATAATACCATCCCCGCTGATCCAGTTGACTCTAGATAAGTTATAGTCCCCTGTAATAAGAAACTTGGCATATTTATATCTGTTTCTATGAGCTTCCAAAGTTTTGATAAATGTCTCATATGACTTGCTGATGGAGTTGGGAGGAAAATAGACACATCCAACAATTAGAGTTTCATTACCTGTTTTTACCAGGACCCACAAATCGTCATAAGTTGCAACGCTTGACGATGCCAGTAAAGTCGAGTCAAAAACCGATTTAACTGCTATTAGTGTACCACCATCCCTTGTACAGTTCAGGACCTCATACTGCCTATCTGATCGATACACTGTATAATCCAAATTGAACAATTCTTCACTATTTATATGCGATGAAAGCCACGTTTCACAGAGCAATATAAAATCGTAGTTTGCTGATCTAACTGAATTGGAAAGTTCAACTATTTTAGTTCGAAGTCCACCAACGTTTTGGTAGTAGGATAGTGTGGACATCATATCGTATTTTATCGTGGGTTGTCCTGTACTTCGTGAAGTCGAAAATTTACCGATTCTGTCGATGTTTCAATATAATTTCTTACCAGAAATGTTATAAACTCCTTTTTAGTTTCATAGTCCATAATGCCCTTTCTGCTGGTAAAAATAGCTGGAACAAATGGAATACTTTTATTATGTAAATATTTTCTAACAAATCCGTTTTGGTCCTGTAAAATATTATTAAGAACAGGTCTATGTGTGTGATAACCGCATCCAATAACAATAAAATTTGTCAAAGCGGTAACCGATAATAATTGATCTAGATCTGGGCCGCGTATTGCACTTCCCCTGATGGAGTTGTAGTCGGAGATAAATACGATAACGTAGTCGTTTTTGTTAAAATTACCACACATCATCTGGCATTGATTAACCATTTCGTGAAATAACAAATCAGAATTAATTTGACAGTTGATGTCAAAATTATTGTTCGTATTTTTCTTAAATAAAGAGAAACTTCCCCTTGCACTTTCTCCGCCCATGATGAGCAATTGGTTTTTCTTGGTTTGGAAAATGATCTCTTGGCTATTTACGTTTCGATTACTTGCTTGATTTTTTTTCCTTTCTCTAAATCGATAACTGTTTGACGAAGCTTTTTTAAATCTGATGAATAGATTTCGTTATCTTTTTCCAAAATGCTTACCGTCGTAATAAGGTTTTGGTTTAGTTCTGTAAGCTCCCTAATTCTTTTTTCCAAATTTTGCTTTGTTTCGTTCCATGACTCCATTTTGGAAAAAAGCTCGTCGTATTTTCTTTTTATACTTTGAATTTCCTTGGACAAAGTACCGTTACGTTTATTCGCCGATTCCAGCTGATCACAAAACTTCTTTTCGGCATCCGATACGTCATCTTCGAAAGCTTGACTGTTACGCTTAAGTCGCTGAATGTATTTGTCTTTTTCGCCGAGTTCTTTCTGTATTGCCACCAGTTTTTCAGAAATCGCATTTTCTCGTGCTTCAACTTCATTATACTTTGACTGGCATTCGCTGGAGCAAAAAATCCTATACCCGTCCAGTTTCGCGACATCGCTAATGCGGTCCAAACAACTTGGATGAAAGACAGCACTACATTGTATGCAAAAATAATTTGAAAAGTCTTTATTCTTGCAGCATTTAAATTGACAAAACATATTGAATATTATCCTGTCGTGAATGATCACCTTTAGCTAATGGTCAAAGTTCAAAAATGCTGCTACCTGTTTGTTTATACAATTTGATTTTTTTTGGTATTTATCTAGATTTCGGAACAATTTGACGGGATTTTATTGATAATATTAAGAACTTTTGACTAAATTAGTGACACAATAGCTTTTCACAATATATTTGAATATATACTGGGTTTTTATTGCATATTAAACCAGAGCACATTACAACACATGAAAATTTATTTTTACGTGTTGAAAACCTTCATTCTGTAAAACATCATGCCAGCAAAGATTCTGTAGTTCTATTTTCAACAGGAACTAAAAAAACTCTTTTAGAGTCTCTTTCAAATCCTCCAAACACCCACTTGCCTTCGATTCTACGTCCCCGATTATATTTTCTCTTTCCAAATTTGACTTCATCTATCTCTACAATTTTTCCAACTCATAATGAAACGTTGTCTAGGAAATCCTATCCTCAACCATAAAACCGTTAAATAAACTACACTTTCCAATGGTAACTTCGACTTATAAAACAAGTTCCCACTTTGCCATTTTTCTTAAATGTCAGTTTTTTCTTCGATTTATTTCGTAGCTTCTCCCGCAAGTATAGAACAACGAATTTATGTTAATTTCTATTCTACTGTTACAAGTATTGCAAATAGTGTACCTCATCAAAAGTTCATGATTAACTAAAAAATCAACTAATTGTCTTCTGTCTGATAAAAGTAATATAAAATCTTTTAAAGAGTATTCACAATTATTGCACGCCATCACTTTCAGATCTATGCACACGAAAGACTGTTTTTACTGCACTAATTTATTTATTGTTTTGCACACTATGTGTAATGAACATCGCAATTTCTTTTATATTCTATATAAAAATTCCGGAATTTATAAGAAAATATCCAGGGCAGTTTACCTACCTATTCTATCTAATATTCCAGAAATGTTAATATTCTTCTCGAACTTTGACACAGGTCAAAGAATAATATCTATTCTTTTCAGTTTAATATCGCTATCGCTTTTTCTTGTACTTGCAATGTTGCCCGATTTACATTTTGGTGGCGATTATTTGACAACAAAATAAAAAATTTATAATTTTGGAAAATCAATAAAATTATTATAAATCGCAACCGAGGTGACCATCAGATCAACAAATAGAAGAAATTCATGCAAACATTTTTTGAAAAAGTCAAATATTCGCAGAAAACCGTTTACGGCATAATTACCAAATCTTTCTATATTCCTGTAGCTCTTGACTTCCACTAGCTGCCCCTTGAAAGTACTACTGGTATCACGAGATGAACCTTACTTGCAAGCTACCCCCTTATCTCGCCTACTCCCGCCACATTGCGGTCATTACGCTAACATTTTATGCAGAACTGGGCAGACAAACAGGATAGAATGAAGAAGAACTAAGCCTCAAAGCGCCGTTTCCCTTTTTAACGGGGTGGTTAGTTTCCACACTGAGCGGTGCAGTCTACCGCTTCCTCCCGAAACGAGGCAGCCAAACGGTACACGTGGAACCATTTATGTTAAAACAACATATAATAGATATTAATCCAGGATACCTGGATGTAGTCGAGTACATGACTATCTAAAGCGTTGCTTTTTACTTTTTCAAACAAGGGCGACATTTAGGGGTGCAGGGAGCGTGCTTGGAAATAAAGACTAAAATCAAACTTTAATAAATATGAAATAAGACGGATTCTACAGTTTACCGGAGGCTCCAAACGTCGGCGTCGGCCATTCACTCCACCTGATATGACAAGAGTTTAGCCCTTTCCCAGTGATATATTGCGAGGCTTTGCACATGCTTGTTGTGCAACCATAACTGATAAGTTTTATTCAGTGTTTAGTTTGCACTTCCTGGGCTCCGTGGGAAGATTCTTTGCTTCGGAAACAACTAATGAGTGTTCATATGCCCTGTTTAGGCATGTTACTTTTCTCTATTTTTTATAAGAAAACTCATAATTCATAAAAATGAGGGTTAGGTTAGGTTAAAATTTATTAGGTTTGCTGTAAAAATCGCGCGCTTCAACAAAATTTTTAGTTTATATTACATCAAAGTTTTTTTTTTAAGAAAACCTATACCGTTAGGAGGTAAATCTGTCCCGTTAGCGTAAGGAGCTTAGGATTATTATTATTAAAACCATAAAATAAAATCTCGAATAAACAAAAATAAAAACAAACGAAGCCCGCAACTGATACCGCTGGGAGCCGGTTAGACACCCAAAAAAAATTAAAGGCATTTTAAAATTTTGCAATGTAAAATGAAGATCTATAATTTGTATCTTATTTTTTTTCCGAAATAGAAATATTTTATTTCCCGGGGAAACGGTAACATTTTTTCTATTTTTTTCGAATAGTGCAATCCGTTTTGCTACAAATTTGGGGGGGTTCTCAGACTTAAACCCCCCGGGTGGGTCATTGGACTCTTATCCTGAGATGCCGGGATGACAGGCATGTAAATCTATACTATTACGGAAATATACGGGTTCTCTAGGCCTCGTTACTATCGCCAATCGAAGGTGAAGTTTATTTTATACTCTTCCCTTTTCTACTTGTGACCTAATAGATTTAAAGAATATTTTTAATTTAATATTGATTTGATTCCTTCGTACGCGTGATTACGGATACTAGCTCACTTGTGAATTATGTCTATTTAGCAAACGTGCTACCGCTTAGCAGCCAAATGTTTTCTTATTGGTTGATTACATACCACCGCTGATTAACTATCACTAACATCTTACTTCTCTTCTCCGGCATAATAGAGGTTCATATACAGAACTAGAACAGTTACTCAGCTAATTGTATGGGAATACTTACAGATACATGCCAGTATGTACATAGAAACTAGAAAGCGGTAGGTACGGTAGGAGCTTCGAAGGGTAGGCGCGAATTCTCAAGCCACTTTCTCTGACAGGAGCGCTACTTGCGCTTTGCGGTATTTAAAACAAGTTTACATAAACTTGTTCAGGCGCGAGCCAGAGAGGGTCCTGTGAGTCTGAACCCACCAAAACTCTTAAAATACGCCGGTATAGGTATGTTTTTTCCTAATTTTCCTGAGGTTTAATGTTTGGACCCCCCCCCCCCCCCGAAACGAATTCCAGGTTTGTACGCCCACTGATTTGAATTTCTGGCTTCGTATCTAATACACATATTGAATAAATGTATTTATTTCTACTGTTTTAGTATAGGTACACTTTTTACATCAACCCAAGAAAAAATCTAATCAAGGCTGGCCAAAAACGCAGTACGATATTTATAACACTATTACATAAAGAAAGTAGGTTTTCACAATTCCCATACTACTTAGTTTCTTTATGTTAACAGACTAATATACGAAACTCTAAGTAACCTTATACCTCAGTCTTCCGGTTCGTCTCGTCGAAGGCAGACCTCTGTGTTATTAACATAAGTGGTTCCACGTGTTCGGTTTTGCTGCTTTATTTCAGGGGGAAGCGGAGACTCAAACGCTCAGAGTGGAAACTAACGACTTCGCTAGAAAGGGAGCAGATGCTGTGAACGTGTGAGGCCTAGTTGTTCCTGTTTTCTATCCCGTTCGTCTGCCGCAGTTCTACATAGAATATTAGCGTAATGGCCGCTATGTGGCGGGAGTGGGAGGGGTAAGGGGATAGCTTGAAAGAAAAGGTTATCTCGTGAGACCAGTAGTACTCTCAAGGGGCATCTAGTGGAAGCCAAGATGCATTAGAAAAGTTTTTAAAGAAAGACAAATTTAAAGATTTTGAAATTCACGGGGTGACCGGGAGCTCAGAGCTCGCCATCCGGACATCCCGCCGATAACGTCCCCGAACCGGAATAAGGTGTATCTCGCTCCGAGGGTCGCCGGATAAAGCGAGTAAGCCCCGGACGGAGAGCAATCTGGCAAGTTCCGAAGTGCAGTGCCAAAAACATATATTGATATTATTGCCAAATGAAGATAAGATTTGAAACTAACCTGTTAATGACAAATGCCAATGCCGTTAATTTTTGTTGGTAAATAGAATTTAAACCTGAAAATGTTCGAGTGTCAAGAAATTTCTGCAGAACACAAGGATTTAATTCATGATGTATCTTACGACTATTACGGAGACCGAATTGCAACTTGTTCTAGCGATCAATACGTAAAGGTTGGTAAATAAATATTCTGTTCAACAAATTCAAACAGGATTACTCAAAAGCCCCCAAAAATTCCCAGATGTAGGACATCATTACCAATCTTCTAAAGTAAAATGTGTTGTTATCCATCATTTAATGGTTAAGTAATGTAGCTATAGATTTACTTGAGTTATGTACCTATAGATTGACGATTACATGAGTATGCATTTTATTTGAATTTAAAATTACTTTTGTTTCCCTTTGTAAATTGAAGAGCCTCTAATAAGCACTGATCATTAAGATAAAATAATATTGAATAGTATTTCGAAATTAAGGTAAGAAAATACCATTGAAATAAAATGCTGGGTCATTCTCATCTTATTCTGAATCAGAAAATGTGATCATTTGAAATTTTTCTTATGGAATTTTTACTTTTACTGACATTTATATTGAAATTTTTGTAGGCAAGGAATGTGGCTTGGAATTGGTTTCAATTCGAGATAAATGTGCACATATGAACTATAATGTGATTAATAAGAAATAAAAAGCAACAGTTGTCATGCTCACTTTCTTCTACAATCTTTCCTTTTTCGGTAATGCATTATTGGCATATTACTGTTGGAAATAATTGGCTTCCTAATTTCTCTTTATATATATAATACAAAAAGAAAAGTCAAAAATTGACAAAAGTGATATGGCACCGTATATATATGCAAATCTGCATTGTATAATTTATTAAATTCAGTTCTTATTCTATCTGATCAATTAAAGAATTTGAAATTTATACCAGAAAAAAATCATAAGAATAAACATGAGATAAAAGATAAATATAGCCTCACTTGCAGTTTCGCTTGCCATACATTGAATGGAATGCTGGTGTTTGAGAGGGCAGGGCAAAGAAAATAGGAGTAGCTCAGTTGCTTGACACTTTACTTCACTGAAACTGTTCCTGAGTAACTGTAGGGTGCTTATGAAGGTCAAGATGAAGATTAAAAGTCTAATCAGATTGAAAAATTACTCCAAGGTCATTAAATGTTGCAATGTTTTCATTGTTTAAATTATTAATAGTATGGCATGTTGAGATTCGGTTCTGACACTTGTTAAAGCCAGTAAATGAACATTTGGATGCTTTAATGGCCAAAAAATTAAAACTAGACCATTTTGCAAATCTATCAAGATCACACTGTAATTGTATTAGAGTACTCAGAACTCTGATTAACAGCATTAGGTATAAAATTTAGAGAAACATCCTTATGACCTTAAAGACTATTTCTGATTATTGAAAAGACTCTCGTTTCATAAGTGTCTTAAGGGTTATAAAAAAAATTACAAAACCAAGATTAGAGAAGTTAGGTTGATCACTTATGATAATTATATTAATAATTCAACTAATAAATGTACTAACTTATTAATTTTGAAAGAAATAAGAAAATAATGTATAATAAACCAAATATCACCACAAGATGCTCTTGATGATTTCTTTGTAGCAGTGCAGTCAATAATAATAAAAAAATTACCTATCATGTATATCAATTTAATATTATGCTCAAAATCTTTCTTTTTAGCCCCCATGACAGCAAATGATGTGGATGCCATAAACACTCTAAAAAAACTATCCTGTTGTGGATTTATATGACTTAAATAATAAAATTATTAAATATTCTTCTGATTATATTGTTATACATCTTGTGAATTGGTACAATTGCTGTATATATGGGGGAGTTTTTCCTGAAGCTTTTAATATCAGTAAGGAAATTCCAGTCTATATAAAAGACGATGCTGAAAATGCAAACAACTAATGATCCATATCTATCACCCCAATATTTGGTACAATTTTTGAAATAATTTTTAAACTATGCATCTTTTTTAGATAATAATAAACTGATGCTAAATCCTAGGGTTTTATATCTGGACTATAGACTATCAATGATGGTTGTGTTAATATAAACCTCTGTGACTTCAGCAAAACCTTCCAACTGTGTTGTTCATGAAAGGCTTTTAGATAAAATAAGCAGTTTTCGGGGAAAATCCTTGGAATTTTTCAGATTTTATTTATCTGGTGCGTAAGCGTAAATGGGGTGGACCCTGAAGTCAGACATGTTAAATATGGAGTTCTACAGGGGTCTGTCCTGGAGTAATTTTTTTTACTCTTTATATAAATGATCTATATTTCTATTTGTACCATAATACTTGCGTTTTACGTGGATGATACCACTTTGGCCAACAGTGTATGTGATCTTCAATTATAGGAAGAGAAAGTTTTGTCTTTTGAAGAAAAAGCTTTCAGCAGAACAAGCTGAGTTTAAATAAGAAAAGATCAATAAGATTACAGTTTTGCATAATCCTAGAAAATCTGAGTTTGATAAATTATTAGCAGTAATGATAGAAAACTCTCTTAAATGGTTCAATCATGTAACCGAATTATCTAAAAAACTGACTTCAAACCTCTTTCTCTTAAGAAGACTTAAGTATCTGATAACCTTGCCTTGAAGAATATCTATTAAGAGCTATTTTATTCACACCTGGCATATGGCATGCAATTTTGGGAAAATGCCATAGAGGCAAATAAAATTTTCATTATGCAAAAAAAATCTAATATAACTTAAGTAGACTTTTTAAAGGTTAGATCAAGAGATAATTGAAATAAAAACTAACAAGTTTATATTTATAAAACATAACTAAATAAATAATTTATCATGTCCTGCAAAATGCTTAAACATTAAAGAAAAAACAGATATAATGTTCATTCAGGTTCTTTTTAAAGTTAGCAATGATTTTAATCTGTTATTTTCAAAACATTTCACTCCTTACCAGTCATATCTTGAGTGGTACAGTAGGTTTTCAGTTTAAATCACATCGAGAATGTTTTTCTTCGTGGACATAATGAAATTTAAAAGTTTTTGTATTTGAAATTGCATTTTTTATTTTTTTTCTAATGCCCAAGTTAGTATAGGTAGATTGTTTAAAAAATGGATTAGTAAAAAATATGATGCTGCTACATTGCTTAAAAAAGAATTTTTAAAAGAAAGCTCGCCTCCTTTCTCTCTCTCCCTTTTTACAAACTTTTAGAAAAACTTATAAATATTACTAGATACTGCACTAATTTTTCAGTTGAATATTCGATTAAAAATTCTTATGACTTAGTACAAAAAACTCAAGGGATCAATGTACCAAAAAATGCTAAACTTATCTCTTTTGATATAACTAATTAATTATCAAGTGTATGGTGTCCTTTTGTTGGCATACTGCTATCTTTAAAACAAGTACCAATTATTAAAAAATAAGAAAAAAAAATTAGCCATCACCCTCTTTTTAGCAAATTTCTTTATTGTCACAGGTATGTAGACAACATTTTAGCTTGTTTCACTGTAACAGAAAGACAACTATACAATATATTTCTAAAATTTATAAATGGTTTACATGCCAATATAAAATGTCCTATAGAAAATGAAACTAATAGTTCTGTTTGTTAACTTTCTTGATTTAACCATAAAAAGAATAAATAATAAGCATAATTTAAAATAATAATATTGTCTAATATTGGGATAGATTAAATTATTATAAAATTATTGATTATCTTCTGATTTTCTTTCAATTTTCTTTTAGAGAAAAACAATCTCAGTGAAATCAGAATAATAACTTTAAACCTACAGTATTATGCTGTGTGTAAATTATCAAAAATTTTTTGTACATATATTCATAAATGAAAATTCATGTTTACAAGATTTATTTACATGGTTGCGAATGGTTTTCATCGTATCTCTCGAGTTGCACTCAGACAGTGGTGTTTAATGGCAGACAATCGGGAATTCAAGAGATTACATCGGGGTTCCACAGGGGTTGGTATTGGGACCGCTCTTGTTTCTTCTCTATGTAAACGACCTCCCCAATGCTGGCATTTCTGGCAATTTTACCATGTTTGCTGACGATACCACAATTTTGTGGCATGATAAGTGTACCAAATGCCTGGTGAACACCATAAATACAGATTTAGGTTTACTTAAAGATTGGTGCTGCGCAAACTATTTAACTCTCAATGTATCTAAAACTAATATACTATCATTTAAGTGTGCCTTAACAGGTATATTTCTGGATTCTAAAGCGATGGATAGTCTGAATGCAGTAAAGTTTCTCGGACTTCATGTTGACAGTGCTTTGAAATTTGAACAACACATGCTACAGATTTCCAGAGTCATTTCTAGGGAGTTGGAGGAGTTTGCTGGCCAAAAAACTTACTTCGTGCTGGTTGAATCTCATTTGAGATACGGAATATGTTTTTGGGGATCCTGTAGTGGCTACTTGTTTAAATCGATCTTTGTGGTACACAAAAGAGGCATTAGATATACGTATTGCATCAGACCTCGTGAATCTTGTTAACCAATTTTTATATCGCGAAGAATACTAACTTTACCATGTATTTTCATCTTGGAAACTGCCTGTCTAATTTTTTAAAAACATCAAGACGAAATAAATGCACAGTTATTTTACTCAACGTGAAGCTCTCATATTACGCATCCTCCAATACCAATCTCCTCCTTAATTAATGTTCTGTGATCTATAATAGTAAAAAAATATTTAATCATCTCCCTATCCACTTAAGGGAAATTAATTGCATAATGAAGTTTCGCCAAACTATTAAAAGGCTGCTAGTTCCGAGGGCTTAAAAAAAAATTATTCTGTGAATGAATATTTTTTAGACAGGTTAACATAAGAATAACGCCCGCTTGTTTGTTCTTTGTAATTGTTGGGTCCTGTATTGGTTTATTCTGATGTTTATTTGCACTAATTGTCTTTGTCTTTATTGATTTATTAGTTCTATTATTTGCATTGTATTTGTTAAGTAATATTTTATATATACAAGTTTTACTACCTTTTGTTTCTCGTTTGTTATTAGTATTTCTATTTTATATTTTAACTAGTTTTATTTGACTACTATTGTAATTTAATTTAATTTATGCGAGACAAGCTATAGTTAGTTACTATTGTAAATGAATTTATTTATATTTTTTTTTCTTTTTTCTCCTGTTTAGTTGATTGAAAAGACTTGTAGTTTGTATGCTTTGTCCATAAGAACTTTTTGTACTTTTGACAATAAAGCTATTGATTGATTGATGTATTTCTTTTATTAGGTATGGGACCGCAACAAAGAAGGAAAATGGACTTTAACTTCAAGTTGGAAGGCACACAGTGCATCTGTTTGGAAAGTAACATGGGCAAATCCAGAGTTTGGTCAAGTCTTAGCTACATGTTCCTTTGACAGAACAGCAGCTGTTTGGGAGGAAATTGGTAATATTTGACAGAGTATTTGAATCAATTTCTACACTCTTTCTCCTATGTTTTATTATGGCTTACCTATTCATAACAAGAATATACACCATTTATTTTGCAACTTCTACTTTACAAATGCTTTATTGTCCAGAAAATGTAATTTCTGTTGATAAGGTGTACTTATTTTGCATATAAAAAAAAACAAAACACAGAATAAAATGTCTATGTGTGTCACAACTTATCAGGATCCAGTAAGTTTCTGTAACTATGCACAAGAAAATGTTTTTATTTGCTTGGGCCAGGAGTATATCTTTCCTCATTGCCTCTCAGAATCTGGACCCCGCCCCTGACAGAAACTTTTATTATGTCTTATCCAACCATGTTTTGGGTCTTTTTTAGTCTTGCTTTGTTGGCTCTTTTCATGCTTATTTTGTTTCCTTTATCACGGAGCATGCCGATTATGGCTCATTTATTAATTCTTCTACTAACAAATTGGTGTACAGCAATATGGTGTCAGAGGACTGCATTTTTTATCAAATGATCATGAGGTTGTGGTAAATTTTCAATTTCATATGAATCTGCTTGAGGATTAACTGATGAGCTTTTAATTTATTATTAGAATGTCAGGGGATAGAGAACAAAGATATGTGAACTGTTTCGAAGGATTATGGAGTCTATCAGATAATAGCTCTTTCTGAAATTTGGAGTAACTCACTCAGTAACAACGTATACATCCCAATTATATTACCTATCATAAAGACAGGAATCATGACAAACTCAATTGTAAGCAAGGAGGTGGCATTTAGATCGCATCCATTGATAGTTTGCATTCTTCTTCGCTTGCGTTTTTCTCCTATTTTGACCACTTGCTCGTCTGCTTATAGCGGATGAGGATGCAAGGGTTGAGCACTATTGTTGGCTGTGTTTACTTCCTATTGAATTATAGAACCAATTCTGTCTTTCTGTGATAAGCTGCAAGCTTTTGAGGAACCATTACTTTGACTATAAATACTTAATATACAGAGACTTTAATTTGCTCCAAATTAATCGGATCAAAGAGGATGGCCTTATTGTCCTTCAAACTGTGTCTACAGCTTAGTTGTGGACACTCTGTACTACTTAGAATTACATCAACTTGATAGGTAACATTTTTGAGACATTTTGGGATTTGATTTTTTCTGATGACTTTAATAATATTCAAGTTAAAAATTCTCGAGTGTCTCTCTTACCAAACGTTGTATATGATCCAAGAGAAACTATTCCAGGTGTTGATTTTATTGAACTGTCCAACGAAACCAGTGTTAAAATATATCTATTATCTCAATTTCTTTACTGCACTGAACATATTTTGAACAACTTGACTGGTTTATGCAGACTAAATGTTGGGACTTAGATCTGGTTATGGAATTCTTTTACAATATTATTTTTAAAGGCATTCACAAATTTATACCCAAAAAAAAAATAGTTAAGGATTTAAAGTATCCCAAATGGTTTGATGGTCCTCTTAAGAGACTTATTGGTCAAAAGAACAAATTCTATTAAAGATAAACGTACTAAGTTAGACTTGGATTACCATACTTATTCGACCTCTGCAAGGAAACACAATATCAAATAAATATGTGTTATCTTTTGTTTCTAAAAATTAATATTTAATATCAGAAAATATATAAAGTTTTTGGTCCTTCGTAAAAAGCCTTCGTAGAGATTCTTCACTTCCAGTAACAATGAAGTATCAAGGCAAACATTTTCAATCTCCATCAGACATTACAATGGCTTTTGCTGAACACTTTCGCGGTTGGTAAAGTGTTTTTGATGGCAAGAATCTGTCAAAATACCATGTCTCCTGCGAGGAACTAGCCTTTAAATTAAAACATCACAATATTCCACCTTTGTTTTTGCATAATTGTCCACTTCGACATTTATTTCAAGCGATCATTGACAGCAGCAACTTCCCTGTTTACTGTAAACAATCCAATTTGGTGCCAGTTTTCAAGTCTGGAGGCCGTATAAATATTGAAAACTACAGAGGGGTTTTAATGCTCATCAGATCTCATACTTGGGACCGATTTTGTTTATGCTTTTCATTAATGATGTGCCTGGCTGTTTTAAGACTTTTCAGTTTCTGTTGTATGCCGATGACTTGATGTTTTTCATAGCTGATGTTGACAAAATTGGTTTGCAAGATGATCTAGGTGGGTTGGTAGCTTGGTGTGACAAAAATTTTCTTGAACTAAAGGTCAAGAAATTTAACGAGCTAAGCGAGTAGATTTCTTAAACTCTGAATTCCCTTTCTGTGAAATCATTATCCTTGGTGACTTTAATGTTCCTAATTAAGAATAGTAGGGCTAAAATCGATCCCCAAGGTAGAGCAGCAAAGGCCTTTGCAATCAGCCAATTTCTTACCAACCTCATCAGAGAACCTATTTACTTTCCACGCACGCATGGTGAACATAGCCAAAATCCAATGGACCTCTTTTTCACCACTAACCCAGAGCCTCAACATTCTTCCATTTCCACTCTTCTGGGTTCCTCTAACCACTGTTTCCTGTCCTGCACAACAGGAAGTTGTAGAATCCTTGCCACCTCGTACTATTTGGCACTATAATTCCGCTGATTGTGATGGGTTGTGGAATTTCTATTCTTTCTTCCATCAGAATGACCTTTGATTCTCTATCAATGGTGCTTCCGAAATTTGTTCACAAATCTCGAGTGTAATCCCATTAAGTATAGAAACCAATGACGTCAAAAAGAAATAGACCCCGCATTTCATTCATAAAAATGAAATAAATAGAATCAAACATCAATTTGTTGTTGTGTATGAGCGGAAAAAAGACGGACTGATCGCATAAAGAATAGTTTGCGGTGAAAATTGCAACGCTGTCAGATGTCTTCGCGGGGCTTCCCAGTGGCGTAGCTATTTTTGAGATAATGTATTATTTGCTATATTTTTTTGAGCCCAAATATTAGTGTGGTGGATACGACAGTTTTTTTGTTCTAAGATGAACAGGAACGACTTCACATTGCAAAAGTGAGAGTTTTAGTAATAACTTGAAAACAACTAATTTAGATATTATGTCGTGGAAAAGTCTGCACTAAATGGGAAACTTTTTTATTATCAATTTCTCAAAAAACTTTTTTCTTGATAAAACTTGTGTGTTTGTCGAAAAAATAGTTTTCAAAATATTCAACTTTAAGTCAGATATACAGGGCATTCAAAAAATATGAAAAAGTGTATTTCAAAAATTAAAATTTTTGTGACTGCCGCGGCCGTAAAAAATCGTAAATAAAGGTTTAGTATTAGTTATGTCATATTAGTAATAGCTAAGAAAAGATTTAAATAGAAACATGTTTTTTTACTCTTTGGCCTCAAATATTTCCATAACTATAATATAAAAAATTTTACTAAGTTTATATTTACGATTTTTTATGGCCCTTAAAACTACCGTCAGAAAAATTTTATTTTTTTGAAATTGTTAGTGAAATCCACTTTTTTGAACATCCTGATCTAAAGTTTATTACTATCAAAAATATTTTTTTTGAACCACCAAGTTTTATCAAGAAATCAATAATAAAAAAAGTAAATAAATGCATTAAAATGCAAGATGTTTAAAAAATCATCGAAACTTTTTGGTGATTCTGAAGCACCCTATATAATATTTTACACTATATTTGAAATTTAATTTTTTTTATAAAAATTTAAATAACAAGGTTGAAAATGATGCTGCACTTTATAAATTTTCACCCGGTGGTTTATAAAAATAAAACAAAGTTTAAAAGTTTGGTATAATTTATTTATAAACGGTTATAATAACAAACAACTATTATTATCGACAAAACAAAAGTAACAGCATATTAATTTAATATTTCATTATTTATATAATAATTAAACTCATCTATTACATATTTAATGATTCAGTGACAATTTTCAAAATCGGAAATTTAGAGCACTTTATATAGCTTTATATATATATATATATATATATATATATATATATATATATATATATATATATATATATATATATATATAAACTTTAGGTTAGGTTAGAAGAAGCTGATTTAATATAATTGTATCAATAATTATCTGTAACAAAAGACCAGGCACATAGTCTAGGGGGGGTCTGGACCCTCACCACCGCGCGAGGCCCTAAAAATATTTAGGAGTTTTTACATAATTTAACCTACGAAAGTAGAATTCCAATAACGCTGATTAGCAGTTCCGTATTGGCGCTGCTTACTACAGCTATTTTTTAACTCGAACCTCAGGAAAATTAGGGAGCAGGCTATATTTTGAAATTCTGACTTTTTGACGGGTTTTTTAACAAGCTCAAGTTTCCTCTGTTAGACATTCTGCTATTGCAAAGAAGTTTCGCAAATATGTAAATGAAAAAAATTAAGAAAAGATACCCTAAACAAAGACGCACCTAATGATTTTTTTGTAAGTACGACAGTTTCTAACATAAATCGATAGGAAAATAAATTTAATTTTTCTTCCACAAAAATCTCCTCTCATAAGCAAAATTGCGAATGCGTGCCGAGGCCAAATTTATGATAATTCCAACAAAAATTATTATTATTAAACTTAGAATATATGGTAGCTGCTGAAAATTTCTGTTCGTGATCAATTTTCACACAATTTTGAAGTTCTTCTTTACGTATACAAAACACGATTTAAAGAATAAGAAATTATTGAATTTACTTTTGGGGATTGAAAAAAATTACCTCCAAAAAATATTCGATTTTGACAGTGAGCAATATTTAGAATTCTCAAAAAAAGAAAAACTTTTAAGCAAACGCTCATTAAAAGTAGTTTTAGAATTTCGAGAAAGTACTAAAAAGAAAGATGAATACATTTATGATTAAAGAAATCCAGATTTTTAATGTAGCAATATGGTTCCAGACCCTCTATGGAAAATAAGACCACATTAACCTCGATATTAACGAAGTAAATAAGCACTTATTTATTAAAATACTATTAAATATATAAAACCTGAAAATATTAAGCAAAAGTCGCCAACGTTCTATTTGCTCAAGATATACCTATAATTTTTTACATTTTCATAATTGCTCTACCTGTAATGTTTTAATAGATATTGGCAAATAACTAGTTTTTTGCAACTTTTTTTCATATTTTGTTGCACTTGCAGGGGGACTAGCAACAAGTGAAAAAAAAGCATTCTTCTTAATAATGTTTTTGTCATTGAATTGGTTTTGACAGGGTTGGATCCCACTAGAACTGAAATCCTGGCTACGTGCCTGCAAAAGACATATTTATGTAATGGTTCATGTGGCAATATTTATTATTAGCAATAAGCTTAGTCATTAAAGAACAAGCATTTCCATGACAAAATACAACCAATAACAGGGTGAGTTCTTATTACTATTGTTACTAAAGATGTCTATACAAGAGTATAATACTTATTTAATACCTTTCTTTATCAGCTTATCACCGACTTCATAGGAAATATGTAATAAAATATAATTTATCACTTTTTAATGCAACCTATTTATTGAAATCGGGTTTGTTTTTCAAAACATTTTGATTTCACCCTTTTTCCAACACGTTTTAGTTCTATTTACGCGAAGTTAGGTAAAAATTTGGTTCCACTACTTTTAAAAGAGGCTCGCGGCAAGTAATATTATATAAAAATGCACCGCCTTTACATATATTAGATCTATTCATATTTACAGAAAATCAGCAATAAACATGGCCCAATATTAATATGAATAAAAAATTGAACTTTGTGTCCCTAAAAACCACAAAAACCATATTATGAAAAACAATATCTTTACAGTATTTATCCCTCAATTTACCCCCTTTTTTCCCCATCATCCACCTTCCCCGCTATACATTTCACTTATTGACAATGAACTTATGAACATTCATTATAATATATTATATTATTATTTATATTACCGAAATCACCAGATAAAAACAGATTCTCCCTAGTTGGGATAATGTACCTCAGGATGGTATTTATTTACTTTTTTGATTACTTATTTTTAAAACCAAAATTTTTAGGCAATAAATTAAAGCATTTCAAATTCATTAAAGAAAATCTATAGTAAATGAAAAACTGAAAAGTAACGCTATTGCGCTATTTTCATTTTTTGTATATGCTTGCTATATGAGAACTCCGACACTACCCTAAATATTCCTTGAAAATTTCATACAAAATGCAAACCATCCTGGAGTAATTAATGACAACATAAAATAGTGGTTCTTACATCTTACTCAATTAAAATTTAGTACCTATGCTTTACCAAATAGTATATTTGGTAAAGCATAACCCATCAAAAAAGGTGGTTTGATAAATTTTAGAGGAATATTTGAGACTTTTCACAAATATATAAATTAGCAAAACGCTGTACTCCGTTTATCATCAGTGTCTTCGACTTTATAGATAAGTTGAAGTTATAAAAAATTAATTTAAGCCCAACGGAAATGTGCAGTACAAAAACAATACTTCAGTAGTTATAATAGGGGAGCGCCTCCTCCTCCTCCTCTTCCTCTCTCTCATGTCCCTCATTCTTAACTTCCTCCCCTTTTATTCTCATTCGCATCATATTTTTAATTTTTTCTCTTTGTTCTCCCACATTTGATTTTGCATTCTTAAGTCTTATAAATAGGTGCATCATGATCATTTTAGTATGCCGAGACACATTTACTAAGCTGTGCTCGAGTTGCGTAAAAAGTTATTTTTGAATTTTTCCACCAATTTTGTATAAAACAAAAAGAAAAAATGTGTCAAGTAATAAGTGAATTATGTGTAATCGCGAAAAATTAACTACAACTATCAGACAGTTAAAAGTTAAATATCTCAATTTCTTTGAAGTGATTTCGAAAGATGAATACACCAAGCTGTTTTATCCACTGAAACGAGATTATTTGGAAGCAATTGACTGTTGTGATGATTATTTAGAAGGAATTATAAGCCTTACTACGTTTTTCAATACATTTGGGAAATCATACTTTGTAGGAGAATTAAGCCACCTAATAGAATTTATAGGAGAAGATTGCCAATTTATACCTGCTATTATTGCAACCCAAAAGAGGTTTCAATTATACGAAGATAAAAAACAGGTATTATCAAAGAAAGTTAATCCTATTCGCAAGAGACGTCCCCCTACATATTTAAAATATTATGTTAAATAAATGAAATGGCTGAGTTGCTGATTGTAGTTAAATTATTAGAGGAGAAATTTAGTAATCTTTCAAAAACCTATTTCTCATATTGTATGGCAAGTGGTCCGGAGTGGATAGACTTTTATTGTAATCAATCTGAGGAATTCGTAAAGGCTGCCCTCTGTTGCAACAAATACATTGAAACATTAAATTTTTTTCAACTTATTCAAGATCTAAAAGATATTGGCTTTGGTTACTATTTAAAAGACTTGAAGCAATTTATTGACGAGGATACTATTCTTCAAGAAATTGAAAAGGAAGAATAAATTTAATAATATTTACAATGGAGCAAATGGTTACTGAAATGTATGAAGAGTTTATTATATCTGCTGCATACTTCCAATATTTATCAATTGTAGGCGAAGAAGACGCAGAAGCACAAGATTTGTCAGCATATGTTAATAATATAGATCGAATGAAACAATGTAAATTAGCCGCTAAATTTTGTAATGATTATTTAAAATATAAAAATGAGTATGAACTTTTAAATGAATTTAGAAAATTAGATTTAAGGTATCATATTAATTGTATTCAATCATGGTTGGTTAATGCAAAATAAAAAGGTAATTAAGTTTTTTTTTTATATTTTTATTCATTCATAAAACAATTGTCATATAAAAATAACACATTTGTCAAAGCACACATACAAGGTGATTTTGAATGATAGAAGCATTTTGGTTCCATTAGCTTTAGCGCTGGTTGTTCATCTATTTCAATCACATGCTTTTTAGAATATTTCTGTATAAAATCCTTTTTTTCGCTTCCTTTTACAAAAACAAAATCTGCTTTCTTCGTAAGTGTTTCAATTATTTTTGGGAAATGATGTAATGGAGTAAATCCATTATTCCAATGTATACAATGATAATTTTTCGTTAACCATACCGCCTGCTTGTGACAATCAGGTGAAAGAAACTCCATTGGAAAAGGCTTTTTAAAAATGTAATGAGTCATTTCATAACCATCAAAAGCTGCAAGCTCTTTCGGTATAAATTTATTTTTTTCATCTTTGAATCCTTGAATATCTATAACCAATCTCATATTTTCAAAGCAGCAAATTTTTTAATGAGACTTTTTTTACTTGAATAATTTGCAATTTCTTCTTTCAGTTGATTAATTTTAAAAATAAATTTTTCAATTTGTAGTTGTAGTTTTGATGTCATGATTAAAACTAAAAGCTTTTGAAAATTTCTTTAAATTAAATCGAAATATGAAAATAGTGGGGATAAAGTTTATAATTGTTTCACAATTTTAGTAAGAGGGTTGTAGCTAAATAATTTGTCATGTAAAATAAGACAATAAGCAGAAGTATCTTTTTTAATTGCATTGTGTGTCTCAAATTCAATTCTCATTACTACGGATCCCGTTTGAATTGTTTCTTTTTGATGGGAGCAATCAATATGTGTAATAGGACTAATGTTTTTGAATTGTTCAGGATTAAAAATGGGTTCATTTGGAACACCATAGTAAGACTGTCTAAAGTTGGCAAACATTTCGTATAAAGCAGAAAATTTGTTTTCTTCGAAATTTAAGTACAAATCGTGATAAGGATATCTTTCAGAATTTAAATATACTCTAATATTTGACACCTCGGTGGCTCAGTGGTAAGAGAGCCGGCTTCCACCCGGAAGGCGCGGGTTCGAGACTTGGCGTAGCCGGCCCTTTTTAAAATAAAGAGTGCTCGATATGCCTGGTCCGGTACCTTCCCGAGGTGCCTTTGGTCGTTGGGATAATACATTAACGACTCTGTTCGTAGACTTGGGTCGACTGCGAACAGTAACAAGGCCTCTTACTCAACACATACACTACACGACACAACTGCGTAGAAGGCAACGGGAAACCACTACGTAGAACACATTCCCTAGTATAATGGTCTAGTGTAGTGCATTCAAGAAACCATATACATCTTAATATAAGATAGATTTCAAGGCACTCACTGACCATCGCCAACGCCCGAATATGGGTACGGCACTTGAAGAAGAATATTTGACAAGGTAATATTGTCAAATTTACTCATATCTTTAACAATTTTCCCTTTTCTGTTTTCTTGAAAGCCAATCACAACATGACGAGGAGCTTCTAGTTTACTAGTTGTTTTTACCGGCCATGTGTGACAAGTTGTTTCGGTTAGAGAAGAATATTCAACAAGTTCCCAACTCCTGAATCCTATCAATATATCTTTATTTGATTCTAATATTTTTGATAGAGCAAGTTGTTGTGGCATATCAACTAGAATGTGAGGAACTTTCCAATAAATTTTATTGAAAGTAACCAATGGAGTGTCAGGAGCAGTAACAAGGTGTGCCGGATCTTCTTTGAAAATAACACCATCTAAATCATCAGTTGATCTAATAAGAACCAATTCCTGTTTCATATTCATAATAATTTTTCTGTAATCTTCAAAAAATCCTAAAAGCATTTTTAGTGGTATGGATACGGAGAATTTTCCATCATTATCAACTAAAATTGTATCACCTTCTTTCCGATGTGGAAACCAACCTGCATTTTCCAGTTTTAAACTTTCGTTGGTATTGTGAGAAAGGTAGCTTTTTAAGGTTGATGCTAATCCAACATTTCTTATTGAATCTATAGTAATTCCGTTTAGTTCATAGCGGATTTCTCTGAACAAAAAGGCTATACCATTGTTAATAAATAGCAATTCTTTCTTATATTTACCTTCTGTATTAGTTAATTTTCCTTCGATATAAAGTAAACTATCTGATGGTAGAGTGTAAGCATCGAGTTCTTGAATTGGGATCCTTATTTCATCATTGTAATCGAATTTTGAAGAAATATATGGTTGATATGTGTGAAGCTCAGAACTGACGATGGAATTGTCTACATAAAGCTTTTCGTTTACGTTTAATATGTTCATTATTTTAAAACAGTGAAACCCAAGGATGTGAGAAATTTACGATTATCTCGTCTTAACTTGTTGGTGTTGGATTTGATACTGAACTGTTGTTTAGGCTTTTTCTTTTTATAAGTTTTTACTTTGTTGATAGTGGTAGGGGCAAGTCTCATCCCAAGGGCTCTATTATATCTAACAACCATTTTATATTTCACTTGTTTGTAAATGTAACCTTACTGTTATAGTTTCTCCTCTAAAACTGATAAGTTCTCCGTCTTGATCAACTATTTTAACTGTTATATTGTTAATTGCTTTGACGCTAACTGGAAAATACAAAATGGGCAAAGGAGATTCAACTATTTTATACCCTGGAGCTACAGTTGGATAAAACTGGTGAATAATATGAACAGGTTTACCATTATTGTAAGAACCGACACAAATATTACAGTCAATACAAATATCATTCACCTTAGTTATTTTTGCAACATTATCTGATTCTTCCTCTTTCATAGCTTCTAGTATCCTGCTATTAAAACCCAACATTTTTCCTATCGAATCTTCCTTGGTAAAATCAATTATTCTACTACACATTAAAAAAGTTTTTAGAGTATTAACATTTGCTTTTAAAAGAAAAAAAATTTTTTCATTCGGAAATAAATCTTCTATACTTTCTCTTATGTATGTTTCTATATCTGTAATGTCATAAGTTCCGTCGGGAATAACAATTACTTTTTTATCTATATAAAATTTATTATATCCTTCTTTTATATTGGGGATAGTCATAAACGTTTCAAAATCAGCTAAACCCAGGTAATATTGTTTTTCATCCTCTAAATATATGGGCGGATTAAAATCAGCAGACAAAACAGAACTGTTTCCTGATATGGCAATTGTGGTAGACATTGCAGTTTATTTATGAATGAGATATTACAATAAATAATAAGTTTATATATTTTTTTGCAAAAATTTTAGGGATAGTTGACCACAGTTATATGAATTAAATTTTTGTTTATTTTCATACGTATAAAATACATCCACTTTGCCATTCGAATTAAAATATTTGAGAAGTTCAAAAGGTGGTTTTAAATTTCCATAACTATCAAAATATATTACATTTTTGTTATTTTTAATATAAACAGTCCAATGAGATCCTTTATTTTGTTTTTTATCCAAATTTACAATACCACATTCTTTCAGATTAATTTTTTTTGGAAGTTCATCGAGCATAAAAACACCTCTAAAGCCAGTTATTTTTAACAGCTTTACATATTTAATAATATCATTGTTCGTAAGTGCTCTTTTTGGAAAACTTATTTTGAGTTTTTTTTTTGTCTGATTGCTTTCATTTTGACGGATCCTCCTTTATAAGGTCTAATAAATAGTCCCTTTCCTTTATATGGTCTAATATATAATCCTTTCCCTTCTTTAGAAGCATTTTCCATTGCAATATTATGTCTATGTATTTCTTCTAGTTGCTGTTTAGCTGCTTTAGCATCATTTACTGCCTTAGCAATTCCTGCCGCGCCTCCACCTAGTGCACCCAGGGCGCCAAGAATGGGAAACAAAAGAGGTAGAAATCTTCCAATTTTTTTGGGTGTTCGAATGATACGTTTTTTTCTCAATTTAAGTTTACCCCCTTTTGTATTTTTTAATCCCAAACCGAACTTTCTTTTACCCTTCATTATTCCTGCAACACTTAAAGCTGCAATTTTTTCACCAATAGAAGAATCTTTAGCTTTTACCCTATCCCAGGCTTTTTTTTCTAATATTTGGTCAGATATGTGTCTTTTTGATAAATCTTCAGTCTGAGAGTAAGATATATCATGTTCTTTGCAAGCGGAATCCAATGGATTTATACCAACGTCACCTCTAGTTAATCTTTTTTCCAAGTTGGTGCCGGGACCACAATAATTATATCTGGTATATGAACTTCGAAAGGTAGTTTGCTAATTAATTTATTTACTAAACCAGAGCCTTTTCTATTACGTGTTTTAATAGTTTTTTTCAACTTATGGCGACCCACAGTCATTGAAGTTCTTTTTATACTAAAAGCACATTGACATTTTTCTGGTATAAATACTTTTACAGCTAAAAATATTTACTAGTGTGATTAAGAATGAGGATTGAAAAACAAAAATTCTCATTACCAGTAAATAATCATGACGAAAAATTTTTAAGTAAACAGTTGAGAAAGCATGGTGACTTATTTTGCGGTGGTTCAAAAAGAGGGCTTATAGTTGGTTGCAGTGGTAGTGGTAAAACCTACGTTATGCTTACACTGCTCGAGCATCCAAATGGAATTAGGTTTGAAAATGTCTATGTTTATTCAAAGTCATTAGATCAACCAAAATATGAATATTTAAGAAAGTTGTTAAAACCTATGAAAGAAATTGGATACTTTGAATATGATAGCGATAGAACATTATTTCACCTCATGAGATAAAGCCAAATTCCGTTATCATTTTTGATGATATTCCTTGTCATAATCAATCTATTATTAGGGACTATTTCACGCATGGAAGGCATAGAAACACCGATTGTTTTTTTATTTTTCAAGGATATTCCTCAATCCTTAAACGTCTAATTCGAGAAAATGCAAACTTATTAATTTTATTTAAACAGGACTGTTTGAGTTTAAAACATATATATAATGACCACTGTATATTGGATATGACATTTGATCAGTTTAAAAATATTTGTGCTAACTGTTGGATGGATCCATATGGCTTTCTTGTAATTGACAAAGATTGTGAAGTAAATCACGGCAGATATAGGAGTAAATTCGATTCCTTTATATATTTATAAAAGTAAAAAATTTGCAGTTTTATTTCATTTAAAACTTGTACAGCATGGATAAACGTTTAGCTCGAGAATTAATAAGATCGAGACAAGCCGTGAAGCAGAAATATCAAAGCTTGAAATTAGCTACTTCTACTGCTCAGTCCGAATTAGAACAAACTTATAGACCAATAACACAACCACTTAAACAGCTAATTTCAAGTATTGGTAAATCCGAACCATTCGATTTAAAAGAAGAAAGAGTTTCAAAGTATGAAGATTTCAAAACACCTACAAAGCTTTATAAAACATCAACTCCGACGAAAAATATTCAGAAAACAGGAAAAACTCCGTCACTCCCTACAGAACTACCAACATTTTTAAATGACAGTAGTATCACTTCTTCCTCTCCTGTAGTACAACCATTGTCATCAACTGTTATAGCAGAAACTTCAGATCCTTCTAGTGACACAACAACAAATTTAAACTTGTCAGACATATTAGAACAAACTAGAAAAACAATTCAAACCTATGTTGGTACACCATCATATAAAGATTACTTAGCAGATTTTCATGAATTACCCAGATCATATATTGATGAGGGTGTGAAAGATACACAACATAAATATGACCATTATTATGGAATAGTTCATGACCTCGAAACGGATAAGTTTTCTTTTGGTTTAACACAGATACCGGTAGAAATTATTGGAAAAGACATTAAAGTGGGAGGAATAACGTACACAGGCACGCCAGGTTTATACGAATTGCTTTTCAAAAAAGAACCGAAAGGTTATAAGAAGGAAGATTTAGATAATTACATGAACATTCTAGCTAAAACAAATGTATATCGTAGGAATTTTGATTCAAATGAACAAGTTCAAGGAAATACATCACACAAATATTTTACAATAATAGGACCATATTTACAAAGAAAGGGGATTACAAAGACAAAAACCTTGCCAAGATTAGTTACAGCATTTAACAAACCAAAACCTCCGTTTAGAACAACTAGAGCCAAATCTACAGGAAAGGGATTAATTCTGAAAACAAACAGATCAAATACAGACTATGTATACTGGAATAATGTTAACGAAATTGTTGATAGGCTACGTTTATTAATTTCATCAAGTGATGCGGGAAATAATGCTCATAGTAACGAGATTATCTCTATTATTGAAGAATTAAGAGAAGATAAAGTAATACTATAAATAACAGCTATCAAATATAATCATATTTATTGTTTAATGAAAGCTCAACATAACAGTTGATAAATTTGGACGCCATATTTCAAAACAAAATCAAGAGAGAATAAGTGACATTAATAATTTAAAAAGGAGATTAGGTGAAAATGAAACAAATAATGAAATCTTTGCTAAAAAGCTTAAGGTTTTTGATGAAAATTTTTTAAAGTATGAAAACCAGATTAAAGGATGTTATACCTCAATTGAAAACGTTAATAAACAGTTGCTAACGCTAAATCAAATAAGTAAAGATTTGCAATTTTTAAATGAACATGTTAAAAAGGAAGACAAAAAATTAAGTGATGATATCAACAAAATTAATAAAATAATGGAAACAAATATAAGAGAAGTAATAATTGAAAAACACAAGGAAAAAATGAAACAATTAAGAACTTTTATAAAAAGGTTAGATGATGAAAAAAAAAGAAATCAAAATAGCATTCTTAACAGTAGAACAATTGACCAACTCACTTTGGAAGAAAATCAACAATATATTTCCTTGGAAAATATAATGTCCAGTGTAATTAAGAAATTAGAACAAGAATTAAATAAAACAGAGGAGGAATTAAAAAATAGTGATAGTAGATCAACTACTTTCTTAACTGGAGAGATAAAAAAATCCTTTAATGCGTTAGAAAAGGAGATTACTAAAATTAGTAAAATTTTAAATGAAAAAAGTTATACAATACAAATTGATAAATTGAATGAATGGGAAAAAACATATAAAAGTTATATTTCGAATTATTACAAAACATAGAAAGTGAACTTCCTTAAAATTGAATAAACAAGTTTGTTGTCATGACAACCGTTAAACAACAAGTCGTTAATGAATTACATAAACCTGCTAGAAAAAACTACAAACGCAGAAGGGTGGTAGTGATGTTACCCTATGCCAAATTTAATAAGGGATTTAAATATATCTTGATTACCATAAATGTATTTTCTAAGTATGTTTGGGCCGAACCGTTAAAATCTAAATCTGGAAAAGACGTAACAGCGGCAATGAAAAAATATTAATCAGTGCAAAAACTCCACCAAAAAACTTGCAAACGGACAGAGGGAGAGAGTTTTTCAATGTAAATTTTCAAAATTTGATGCAACAATTTCGAATTAACCATTATAGCACGTTTTCCAATTTGAAAGCGAGTATAGTAGAAAGAGTGAACAGGACTTTAAAGAATAATATGTGGAAAATATTTAGCATTCAAGGAAATTACAAATGGTTTAATATATTAGCGGATATTGTAAAAGATTATAACAATACAAAACATTCTTCAATAGGAATGAAGCCAAAACAAGTAAATAAAACAAATGAAAATAGAATCTTGAAATCTGCATTTACTCATGCTAAAACGTTAGATATAAAATCTCCAAAGTTTAAAGTGGGTGATCACGTACGAATAAGCAAGCATCGAGAGGCATTTTCAAAAGGTTGCACACCAAATTGGTCAAATGAGATATTCCACATTAAAGAAGTTAAGATGACAAACCCTTGGACATATTTAATTCAAGACGAAGATAATCAGGACATTCTGGGTGGTTTTTATGAGCAAGAATTACTAAAAGTAAAGCATACCGATGTGTATCTTATTGAGAAGATTTTGAGAAGGAAAGGAAACAAAGTTTATGTGAAATGGTTAGGACTTGATAAAAAATATAATACATGGATTGATAAAAAAAATATTGTTTAATTAAATTGAAATTAAATTTTAGTTAAATTTGTTTTATTTCTGTTCCTCACTTTATGCTTTAGCTGATACAAATTACAAAGTCTTAATGTGCTAATTAATTTCAAATAAAATTCACATTTACTAAACTAAAATTTTATTAAGTAAAACATCAAATACAATTTTTATTAAAACGTGTCAAATATATTTTATTTCTATGTTCCTCAGATAATATCGAATCTAGAATAAGTTTACAATCATTTATTCTTTTTTCAAAACGGAGTCTAAGTACTACATCTGAAAGTTACTCCTACGGGCTTGTCTGTAAGCAAAGCTCCACTTCACTAACACATGCACCTTATTGTTCTCTTCCAGAAAAGATATTGTTTTCTTCGTAATATTTTCTTTTTGATCCATTTTCATTGTTTTCTTCGTAATATTTTCGTTTTGTTCCATTTTGCTTCAATTTGTTTTCCATTTGTTCAGGATATAAAGCAAGTAATTCCATCATAGTTGAAACATTTTCACTGTTAGGATTTTCTGTTGGACTTATTATATTATAAACATGCGTACACAAGTCGCCACAATCAGATGAAATATTATTTTGAAATATGTATTGAATTCTTGCCTTTTAAGTATAGATAATCTATAATCAATAATTTCCTTTAATCGCCACAAATTGTCCAAAGACTCTTGCCCTAAGTATATGAAGTGTGGGCCTTTTGTAATTTGTAGAACAGGGGTATTATTTATTTTCTGAACCTGCAGATGAATGTTGTTTATATTCACACTGGTTTGATCAACTTGAGGAAAGTAGAAATTGTTTACAATAATTCCTTGATGAACACAAATGTCTTTCCAATTTTCTTCGGTTAGTGCGATTGAAAATCCAGTTTTTCCACCAATTACAATTTTTGGAGAAAAATCATTTAAACTAATGCCAACAAGAACAAATTTTGACAAAGAATTATTTAAAAAATAAATTTTTGAATTAAGAAGCGTTTCCAAAGGTTTATGAACCACGGCGTTGTTCATAATGACTAAACGAGACTGAAACATATTGTGTTATTCTTGTACTTAAATATTCTCATCCCCACTTTCTTTAAAGTTTCGATTAAAATGGATTAATGAAAAAATAGATTTCCAGTTTGAAATTTGTAATAAAGATAAATAATTAAAATGGTAATGTATAAAAATAATGCAAAGTTTAATGTAACACTAATGATGGAAAAGTAATAATTTTTGAATCCGTCATAATAATTGGTACAGTTGGGGGTTAAAATTTGTAACTGATTATTTTTAAACTCTAACCTTTCTATCCAATTTGTATCAAAAATAGATCGATTTGGATAATGATACAAAATTTTAAAAAATTTACTTGCATTTTCATTTCCATTTATTCGTTCCATCCAACTAATTGTACTATTGTTAATTAATCCAATTTTCATAAATTTACAATATTTACTTAGAGTGACGTCTGTTTTATTAGAAAAACATATTTCACACTGTGTTACGCCAGGGGGATGATGAACATAAAAAACATTTTGGAAAATAAAATAAAGAAGAATAAATTGAGATCTACTGATAGTCGTTAAAACAAATTAATAATTATATTCCAAATTTATTAACATTAAGCAGATACTTTCACCACGAAAGCAAAAGCAGTTGTAAAAAAATAACAATAAAATACTTAATTTAAATATATGTAAAAGTTCATAAATAAGGATATTAATAATACTATATAAAATGTGTAGCTTGAAGACTTATTTTGAATGGTTACAATTATTCGATTCCTATTTTTCCATAAACAGTTATTTAAATCACAATTCCTAGCAAATTTCTTATGCTCCACAATAGGATCATCATAACTTAACCAATCAAAAATTTCAATACCACAATAAAAACATTTACAAATATCATTGATTGAAGTATAGTAAAAGCCAGCTCCAGCTAACACTTCTGGTCTCAATTTTCCTTTCCATTTTTTAAAAGTGGAAAGTCGTTTTTCATATGTTTTAAAATAACTGTTATCAATTTCTTTGTCAAAAGTTTCTATGCACATTTTGTGAAAGACTTATGAAGACTAACTTTGGTTTCAAAAACAACAAATTTAAATACCTTATAATATCTACATAAATATATCTAAATCTTCATGTTCTGCATTCCATTGATACAAAGCAATATCTTGGTGTCCCCAAGCTAATGTATTAAAACTATAGGGAATTTTATACCGCTTATCATCTTCGGAACTCAAAGCCAATTTATTAATTAACTCTGTAAAAATTGTATGTTGTCTAGATCGAAAAACATACATTGAACAAAAGGTTTTAGAATGATTTTCAACAACATCTTTATAATGAATAAAATCCAACTGCTTTTTAATTGCACTTTTTTTAACACCTTTTGCTTTTTTTGTTAAACTGTTTTCCGTTTTAATACAATTTGCTTTTGCTCCAGTACCAAAGAAAGCAGTAATGGGTTCACCAGCATATTCATCTTTGAATTTTCCTATAACTGACTTTGTAATAGGCATTTCATGAATATTATTAAATTCATAATTAGATGTGTCAAATTTGTGAATATTTTTTATCATGTCAGAATAAATATTTGGAGTTGTGACTTCTAAAATGAACGAATCGGTATCGGTGTAAAAAAATTGAAATATTTTCCTGATAAAGAGGTTTTAAAAAATTATAAAAGAAATCATACATGACAGTTTTAGATATATCTAATATTGAGAAGCCTACATATATTGGTTTATTGTAAGTAACTTGAATCTTTTGCATTTGAATAGCTACCAAGTTTTCAGAAAATATTGTTAAGTCCTTGAAATATGGTTTTGCAATTAAATTCTCAGCACCATCTTTTCTTCTATTTTTTTCCCACTCTGTAACAAGTCTTACGTCAATTCTCCTATCAACATTTTCCATAGTCTTGCCATAAATACTATTATTTGCCAACTTGTAAGTATTACGATCAAATTCATTCTTTGAATCATTTCTTAATCTTGAATTCAAGTCTATATATTTTTTCAACCAATCAGATTGAGAAAACTGTAAAACTCTATGAACTTTAGTTAACTTGAGTCCATGTTCCAAACATTGTTTTAATAATTGATAGTGAATAACATATTTTGATTTATCATTTAAATTGGGTATTAATTTTATGCATTTAGAATTTGGCGGTTTAAAGTTTTCTGGACAAAACGGAAAATCGTTATGATAGGAATGTAGACTTGTAGGATATTCTAAATCAACTTCTAAAACATATCCCTTATTAGATTTTTTAGAAATATTCATAATATTTAAATCATTGATTTCTTTATCTGTTAACCAAACAAAATCTCCCGTTGGAATGTGCTGTGACATTGCATAACCATACAAATTGGTTGCATCATAATAAATTATGTATTTAGTTGGCTTTAAAGGATCAAAATTTAAAAGAAATGGGTTATTAGCTTCAGATTTTCTACAAATGCAAGAGCTCACACCACCGCGAACGCTTTTTTTGAAAAAGTGTTTCATATCTGGATCAGTTAACAATTCTAACTCTATTCCAGTATAACGCAAACAGGCCTCCCAGGATAAACCTGGAAAAGTGTAAAAATGAGCTGGATCGAGCTTATATGTGGATAAACAAGTGCTTCTAAAATTTTCAAAAATATCTGTCAAAAGTAAAGTATCAGAGAGTAAGTAAACGTCGTAGTATTGACCAAGAGATTCACATTTAAACAATTGCCAAACCTTTACAGCTCTTTGGTATTCTGCATCACTGATGTGTTCATCCGTTAAAGTATTATAAAATTGGTCTTTCTGAGGTAAAGTTGTTTCTTCTAATTTTAAATAATCATCAATATAACTGTAAGGAAATACACCTTTTTGCCGAATAAGTTTAAATCTTTCTTCATCATTGAAAATTTTTTTTATTTCCTTACATTGTTCATCTTTTAAGCTTTCAGAGAGTTTTGATAAAGAATGGGATAGAAATTGAAAAGAATCAATAAACCTTAATGATATATTTTTTTTCTTAGCCTTTTGTGTCTTTTTATCAAAATAGTTATCCACATGAATAAGCTTTTCAAATGAAATATATTTTTCCTTGTTTTGTGCGATAACTGTTAGTTGTTCTTTGTTTAAGCATAATTTTTTAAGATATAGATGAGAATCATAATTACGCAAATTATGCAATATAACTGGAATAAAGTTAGGTATTCTGTAATTTATGTTGCAGAGTGAATGAGCTGGACCTCTATAAAGACCGGTTATATGACAATGATCTGCAACCCTGTCATTTAAAAGAGGTTTATTACAAATATGACAAACTTTTTCATAGTTATGATAAATTTTGTCCAGTTCGTTCAAAGGGATCATTTTTTTAGGAGCCTTTAAATATTTATTGTATATGTTATACACATCTCTTTCTAAAGAATTTATAAATAATGTATCACAATTTTGACCTCTATATTTTTCAAATTTAGAATAATTATCGTCGAAGGAACATTTAATGTAATAGGCAAATGAATGTGGAATATGTTCATATTGTTTTAAGGTGTATGAAGTATTAGGATTTTTATCAACATTGTCATTATTTAAAGGCTTTAAAATGCATTCAAAATCTGCATACACCACGAAAGGAACTTTCATTTGTTTATGATAATTTACAAATTTCAAAATATTATCATATGAATAGTTTCCAAACTTATCTTTTATTAATTCTTTAGAAGGTAGGTTAATTCGTAAATGATCACAATCATAGCTATTGTGTTGTAATAAATTTTCTTCTGTAGGGAAATATTGTAAACAACCATCGCAAATATATTTTTTTCCGTGATGTTTAGAAATTTGTGCAGAAACTAGTTTTGATAAATCTTTAATATAGCAATAATGAAAAGTTTTTTCATCATCATCACTTATTAACAATAAATTGACATGTTGATTTTTTTTATTCGATGAATAATAAAGTGGACCAATTACTTCATACCCCTTTTTAGGATTTATAATTTCTAATCCATATACATTAATAGAAATGTTATTTTTTTCTTCAAAAATCTTAATGTTCTTTAGCAACATTGGAAATTCTATACCTGACATATCCAAAACAGAAGAGTAGTGTGGGTAGGATGAAGTTTCAAAATCTAATCCGCGTGGTTGGTGAAGAGCAGACACAACTGCCCAGGCGAAGCAAAAGTTGTCATCATTCCTAATGTTGATCACAGCTTGACGTCTCTTGATCTCTTGAGGAAGTTCGATAAAAGATGAGGCTCTCAGCGGATTGTGCTTGGATGTGTTAACATTAATTTCCAAATGAAGTAAATTCATCAAAGCCCATCCTGCAACGTAAAAATTAAAAAATTACTTTTTTTGTTGCTGTTGTAAAATCGAAAATAAATTCTTTACCTGAATCTCTTTCTGCACATTCGTCAGCTTTCTGGTCAATAATGGTGCAGATTTGCTCTAACAGTTCTCTTTTCTGATATCCCTGGCAAATGACTTTGAACGGCGCATTAAAAGATTTGACATCATAGCTGTCGCTGCTGGGGTTAAAATAGAAACCGAACAGTTCCATATTTAGCTTGATACATTTATGTTTCTGCAGTTCTTGATCTATTAGATGTGCAATTTTGTATTCCAAATGTTGAAAATATTCTTTCACATTTATGAAGTTTTGGTTTGAGGAAATCCTATAAGATATTATTCGTTCCCTGAATGCTGACTTGATAATTTCAACACCTTCCTCCAAGCCTATTTTGGAATTGTTCTTGTGCACACTAGATCGAAGATGTCCACCCCATAGACTTTGGTTTATATTTTTCTTGCATTCTTTACAATATTTTACAATATTTGTAGAATCTATATAAATTAAGAAAAAAATATTTTACAAAATATAACATGAAAAATAAAATGTTCTTACCTTTAACAAGCTTTGGTTTTTTCAACCAACTGTTGAGTTTTGTGGAATTTCCGTTAACATGTTTTTTAATATGTCGCAGTAAATTATCCTTTCTAGTAAAGACTTTATTACATGTTACACACTTATGCATTTCTGAAGTTTTCTGCATAATAATAATAATAAAATTAATATTGTGCAATTCTATTTAGTTATAGTCAAATTTTGAAAAAAGCAATTGCATTTTTGAACTTCTTTGTATAATAATAAAATTAATATTGTGCATTTTTATTTAGTTATAGTCAAATTTTGAAAAAAGCAATAGAAATTAATTGACTTTATGAATCCATTTCTTCAAATGAGTCAACTAATTTGTCAAAGGCCTGTTTAACATAATTCACCGTACTTTCGTCTCCCTTTTTAATTGTGATCAAATTAGTTAAATTTTGAATAGCGAAACCCAGACACTTAAGGTTTGCTATTTGTTTTTTATTTTTTTTATTAATTTTAAATTTTTTTTTAATGATAAATGATGGTTTCGAAATTGAATTTTGTTCAGCTGGTGAATTATTAGGAGAAATATCCGAAGTTAAATTTGCATCAATTTGTTTTTCTTGCGGATCAGATTTACAATAGCATATGGTGAATTAATAGAAGATATAGCCGAACTTAAATTTTGATCAATTTGTTTTTCTTGCGAATCAGAATTTACAATATCATATGGTGAATTAGTAGGACAAATAGCCAAACTTAAATTTTGATCAATTTGTTCTTCTTCCGAATCAGAATTTTCACTAAACAAAAAGGGAGAGCAAATTGGTCTCGGAGAATTAATTGGCGATTTTAATGTTAAATAATTTGGATTAGATTTTTGAAAACAAACAATATCCTCATAGCTAGAATTTTGAGTTTCGTCAATGTCATTCAGTTCTTTAAGAGTTTGTTTAGTTTTTGTTGTAATTAAGTCCGTTTTGTTGTCAATAATGTCATTAAGATCGTCAAGAGTTTGTTGTTGAGTAGCTGTAAATAAATATTTTTCGTTGTTGTGTTTGTTGGCATTATTCTGAACTTGGCTATTGTAAATAATTTCATTCAAGTCCTGAATAGTTTGTTGTTGACTAGTTGTAAATACTTCTGTTTCATTGTTTTGTTGGTTTGCAAAATTTTGCATTTGAGTACATGTGTATAAGTCAAAGTCATTGTCAATTATTTTGCTACTCGATGCCAAAAAATTGTCCATTATGAAAAAAATCGTAATAACAAATAAAAATGCCACAAATGTACATAAAAATGTCACCCATATATATATAAGAATTAAATCTTGCCAAATAAAAATGTTAGAAATAAAAATAAAAATTTACCAAATAGACACAATGTAAACACCAGAAGACTCGCGAGCTCTGCACAGTGTGAATGCAGAAATCAATTGCATTCGTCTCTTCGCTGAGGCGATTTTATATGCAAAAGTTAATCACATGTGTCCTACTTAAAGTTGAACGACAATCTCTAAAAACCACTTTCCCAAGCCGATCAACAACCTTACCCCCCTCCCCCCTTCCCCCCTTCCCCCCCCCCGGACCCCTGAATTTCCGAGACTCAAATCCCGGTTCCCCAATTTCGGGCTACCCTCTTCAGGTTAAGTTAAGTTAGGTTAGGTTATGTTAGGTTAGGTTAGGTTAGGTTAGGTTAGGTTAGATTAAAAAAGAAGAAAAGAAAAAAGGAGAAGGAAAGAAAAAGAAGAAGGAAGGAAAAAGGAGAAGGAAGGAAAAAGGAGAAGGAAGGAAAAAGGAGAAACATATAAAAAAGAGAAAGAAGGAAGGGAGAGAAAGAAGATAGGGTGAGGGGGGGTTTAAGGGGTGTCTCCCCCTTATGGGGGGTTGGCGGAGCGGGGAGAAGGGCGAAGCCCCCCCTTGGCCCCCCCCCCAGGAAACTGACAGGGAAAGGGACTGCGAAAAAAGAAAAAAAAAAAAGAAACTTAAGTATTGCAGGTAGTAAAAGTGGTGGTCGATGGGATATATACTTAAGAACATCCACTCGACGATCATACAGTATCATTCGCTGTAATATCAGTTGTCGATATTATTTATAAGCTATAACCAAAATTGTTTTCTATCAAATATATCTATCTAAATCTAAAGCTCCTAACGATGGCAGAAAATATGATTGGAAACGCTGACCAAATTGAAGAAAATAATGTGGAGAACGCCGCTCAAATTGAAGAAAGAGAAGAAATTTTTATTAACTTGGAAGGCGATTCCATCACTTATAAACATTCATTTTTGGACAAATCATCTAGGCTTGTTAGAAGATCATTCTTGTTTAACATCGACATTAATTATATTGAGGAGGAAGAAGAAGAGATGGAGGAAGATGATCAGGAAATTGACGAAGGAGTGGACATGGATGGACAACTGCTAAATTTAGGAACCGAGGCTGACGTAAAAGTAAGCAAGTTTAGGGCTAGTGAATTATTTAATAATTTTGAAGAAAAAGATGTATGTGTTATACAAAGCTACTCTAAAATTGAAAGTCGAAGACTAGGAACATTTGCTATTTGCCTTCCTTGTAGTGCAATTCACATGAGATATTTACGGAGAGGGGAGTCCGATCATGTGAGCTGCCACTACAAAAGAGCTTATGTTGTTAGTGCTTCTGATTTACATTGTGCTATTTGTAGGATACATCTTTTTCTACTAATTCCTGAACATGCTTGCTTTTACTGCAATAAAAATGAAAAAAAAGAGATAGAAGATTATGTTGTTAAATATTAATAATAAACATAGTTTGTAAAGGTGATGTGTAGATTATTTCAACAATATTAATTTTAAATATAGGTTATAAACGTAATGGGTAGATAATGTCAAAAATATTAATTTTAAACATAAATTGTAAAGATAATAAGTAGAATACGTCAACAATATTAATTTTAAAAAATGTCAACTGTTACTATAAGCGGTTATATATTTTCAGTGCTATATGCAAAATACTTCCTTTTATTCTAACATCTGACACTGTATTTCTAAATGAAATAGCTAATCATATGTAAAAAAGTGTCGATTATGTCAACTGCTACTAGAAGCACTCATATAACATTTTGTTAACGCTTGTTTCTGTATTCAATTGAGTTTTCTCTTACTTGATGCAAATTATATTAATATTATTAGTATAATTAAAAAGTAGTAGATTAGGCTATGCCGGTCCGACAATCAAAACCGTCATTTTTACATGTAAATTCCCATAAGAAAATTTAAGCTTCCATTTGCAAAAGTGGTGCCATTTTAGGGCGTGGCACTTTTTGTGTAAACCCATAACAATTGTTTTGTTATGTAATGTGAAAATTAGTATGTATTAAAAAACTTGTTAGATCATTGTTGTCGTTTCAATATAGGAAAAGGAAAAAATGTGTGTCAATTGTTATATATATTTACATTTACTTTTTTTTACAAAATTATTTGTTACCAGAGTTTTCACAAACACAAATTATAAAAAAATATTATCCTCTTTTTAAAATTACAACAAAATGATGTCTAATTACATCTTTGAAGATTTGTACCAAATAGTAATATCTAGTGCGACATACAGGACAATTGTTTACCATTATAGAACAACCATTTTCATCATTCCATCTTAAAATACATTTTAAACAAAAAATGTGGGAACATGTATTTGGTCTACATGAATGATAATATTCGATTATTTCAAAACAAATAGCACAAAACACTTTTTTCTCTTCACTCTCAGTTTTATTCAAATTTTTTAAAACAATCCCATTATTTTCTTCTCGAACTAATGGTATATTTTCTTCTTGAACTCCTGGTATAATTTCTTCGAGGCTAATTGTCTGAAGCGGAATGGATCGATTTCTTTCTCCAACTGATTCACTCATTTTATTTTAATATTATTATTAATAGATTTATTCAACAGATTTTTTTCTTTTAACAGTCACTCGTACCTTAACATACTAAAATGATCTTGATGCACCTATTTATAAGACTTAAGAATGCAAAATCAAATGTGGGAGAACAAAGAGAAAAAATTAAAAATATGATGCGAATGAGAATAAAAGGGGAGGAAGTTAAGAATGAGGGACATGAGAGAGAGGAAGAGGAGGAGGAGGAGGCGCTCCCCTATTATAACTACTTACTTCATTTGCAAATATAAGAACGCTATTAGACGGTGATTTTACCCTTCAACTACAGCACTGGTATGACATAACCTTACTTACCTTCGAAAACAAACTTCTGGGTTTAAATCGTTTCTTTTTCTGCAAATAAAGCAAGGGCGCACCATTTTCTTAAAGTTTTTTAAACAGATTCTTGAAAATAGCCACACAAAACACTTGGATTTCTGAAAAACCCAACTAGAACAATTACAACGCCCCGCATCAAATAGGTCGAAATCATGAATGACTACGACCGTCTTCGGCGTCTTCCGAATGATCCCGAGAGAAATCTATCGAAAAAGGTAGAATTCCGACGTTGCCGATTATTCTGGGCTTTATTTTTTGAAATAAGGAATAATAATTACAGAAGATTTAAATTACATTTAAAACAGATTCGGTTTGAGTTATTTATAATAAGCTATTTAATTATCAGTTTTAAAATATTCTATATGGAAATTTATACTGGGAATTTCTGGAATTCCTTGTTTATTTAGGTAATAGTATATGTATAGTAATGATATCCGTTATAATCTGGCCACAGTAACGGTTTGGCAAACCAGGGTTAATGTTGGAGTCCTCCAAAATGTAAACAACTGGGTCTATGTTATTTCCATGTCGTTGATAGAAACCTTTATATCACATTTTATTAGGAATTCAAAGCCTCCCAACAATAAACCTGGCTTTTAAAAATCCTGCGATAATTCCATACTAGAGAAAATTCAAACTCATAACAATTTTCAAATCTTAGTAAATGATCTATTCTTCTCCAAGAAACCTGTTTCTTAAATTAAACTGTATACAAACACTAAGCCTCGGTCTCAGTCAAACGATTTTTATTTTAAGAAGATTGTTTCGCCGGATTGGGCATCATCAGACGTTTAAAATTGAAAAACACATCACAAAAAGCTTAATTGAATAAACATTACACACATTACAAGGCTCGATGGATCACTGATAAGACAGTCGATGAATATGGAAATTTTTAGGTTAATTTTATAAAACTACTATTATAAAGTAGATCAAGATGACGATTTGGGTATCGGTATTTAGAAGTAGGGATTATAAAAGTACAATACCAAAAATTGATAACTGACAATGAGAATGAAAATATATTCACTGCAACTGGATCAATGCCTCAGAAAGTAACACAATAACACTATGACACTTAATAAGCATTATTTAATTTGCTATATTGTATTTAGTTGGCGATACTCCAGGACCAGGCAAAAGAGGTCAAAGGCATTGGGTGCGCAGGACTAATTTGGTTGATTCTAGAACTTCAGTTACAGATGTTAAATTTGGACCAAAAGCTCAGGGTTTACAGTTAGCTACATGTTCAGCAGAAGGTAATTTTTTAGGTATATTTACTTTTTTGGTTGGTTCTAAAAAATATTAAATTATTTAACCTTTAAATAAATTCTACATATGTTTAGTTGATTTAAAATCAACTAAAACAAAGGGGGATAATAAGAGTAACTTTCTATTTTTTTATGTTTCCTATTTTTAGACTCTTTACCAAAGTAGTTTAAATGTCCCTTTAATTAAGGAATAATTTATTAATGTCTTTTTTAAGAAAGATGAACTAAATCACAACTTGAATACTTTGTGTGGTGTGTTATATCATTTGAAAACATATTTTCTATGACCACTTATGAAACTGACAAAAAATCACTGTTAACTTAAAAGTAGTGACAATACTTGTGTAAAAAGTGATGGTTTTCAAACTCAAGCGATTTCAAAAAATGTCCTTGTTTCAAAACATCTGCTTTCAATGCTTGTTATGTAATTTACTATTTTATTCTAAAAAAAATCATAAATTTTTGTGACAATCCACAACGGCCCTTACTTCAGTGGTAAAGGAATAATTTCACTTTATCTTTCTGTATTTATATTTTATTTAATTCTACTTGATCAAAGGGCTACATCCGCGCCGACAAGAAATGTCCTAATTACATTTCTTCTGTGTGTTTTATTAACAGTACTGAGTATATGTGAGTAAAATGGGATCTACTCAGGATACCCCTATTATTTATCCTTCTCAACATTGCCTTTTGATGTTACTTTATTCAAAATTGCTTTTTAACATAAGTTTTTAGATATCTATTCTTTGCTTAACAGGTATTATTAGGATATATGAAGCTCCTGATGTAATGAATTTAAGTCAGTGGACCCTGCAGCATGAAGTACAGTGCAAATTGCCTTTAAGTTGCCTTACCTGGAACCCTAGTCCTTCAAGAGCACATCCACCTATGATTGCTGTGGGGAGTGATGAGCCAAGCACCACACTTGGGGGAAAAGTGTTTATTTATGAATATAGTGAAAACAGTAGGAAATGGATAAAATTAGAAACACTCAACAGTATTACAGAGCCTGTTCATGACATTGCATTCTCGCCAAATTTAGGAAGGATTTTTCATATATTGGGAGTGGCAACTAATAATGTCCGGATTATCAATTTAACCCCAGTTGAGTAAGTCATATTTAATTTAATATAGTAAAACAAAGCCTAACTAAAATTTAACTTGATGACCAAAAATATTTGGTTTGGTTTTGCTTTTCTGTTCAACATGCTGTCATTCCTATCCTTTGATAAATTACTATTATCCTGCGAAAGTAGGATTTTATCACTTCTACAAAAATTAAGCTCACTAAAATTCATTAAATTGCAGCTAAGATACCGTCTCTTATTAGGCTTTTCATCGCTTCTGCAAAAATTACGACGCTCTATTATTAGTTAATCTTTGTTTGGACAAAATTCCTGTGCTTTTAGTCAACTAAGCCCATTGAGGCTATAGTTTTGCAGTAAGCCCAAACCTCTGATATTACAAGCTGTATGTATATATATATATATATATATATATATATATATATATATATATATATATATATATATATATATATATATATATATATATATATATATATATATATATATATATATATATATATATATATATATATATATATATATATATATATATATATATATATATCCAGGGTCCACCAACTAAAACTCCCCAGGCCCTTATTTTCTTTGTTTATTTATCTACATACCTAAGTGATACATTAACTTAAAGGTGTTGGAGAGCTCTTTAAAAATGTCTACAGAGTTATCCAAAAAATTTTTATGGACAGAAATTATGATGTTTATAAACATACTTTTCTTGAATATTTTTTTATCTCACCCTGTACACTCAATTTTATAAATTTGTTTGGAGGAGACTGAAAAAAGTTTTAATTTGAGTTATGACAACATTTGTCACTTTTGAGAAAAAATGAAAAAACTGTTTTTATTTAACAACTCTTTATTATTTAATTACTTTGAACATATTTTTGCTTGGGTTTGCTACTATATTAGCATAGAAGCAATAACAGATATTCTGATAAGTTGAATATTTGAGTTAGTGATAAAAATAGTTTTAATTATTGAGGCATAAGCTAAACCAAAAATAATTGATTTTTTTTCTACGTAAAAATACTAAAATTTAATTCGATTTCTTAACCCTAATAGATTATTCTAATCTTAAATCTTAAAATATTTTAAATTTCAAAGATTTTTCATCTAAACAAGCCACAATGTTGTTCAAACAACTATTACGTTTTCAGAATAAATTGAGTGGAAACTTTTCTTTTGAAACTCGATTTCTATTAATTAATTGCCAACTGTGCTCAATCTTTGTTACTTTGTATTAATTTGTATGACTGAATTAACGTTAAAATTAAAATTTAATTATACGTTAATATTTTAAGCTGCATTAGTTGTGTTTAATAAAAAGTCATTATAGTTGGCCATGAATTTTTCTAGGCTTTTCAAGTTTGTATACAATTTTATGATGTTTTACCATCGATTTTTGTGCCAAAGTTTTGAAGTTCTAATTAATTTTGAAATTTAGCAGTAGTCAATTTACAAACATTGAAAAGACTGAATTTTTACTTATTTATTGAGAATATAATCGAAATTCCCGAATAGCTTGCATAGTTTATTCCTTAAGGTTTCCACACAGACGTCCAAATCACAAAACTTTTGAGGCAACATTACGAAATTTACAATTATATGGTTCTTTTACTAAACCGAAAATCCTCACTCATTGGTGTGCGCTATAATATATAAGTATTAATTAGACTATTCTAATTCAAGAGCTACGTCCAGAAGATTATGAGCGACGTCCTAATTTTATTGCGGATTTGATTTTAAGAAAACAACAGAAAACATTTTTTACAATATCCTTTGGAGCGAGGAGTGTACATTTAATGAAAATGGAAGTATCAACAGACATAATTTGCACTTTTGGAGTAATGAAAAACCTTTTTGGACGAGGCGAAGAAATTTTCAAGTAAGGTATAAATTTAACGTATGGGCAGGTATACTTGGTGGTCGATTAATAGAGCCGCATTTTTTTGAAAACAATTTAACCGCAAAGGTCTATCTTGATTTTTTGCAAAATGATCTACCAGGATATTTGGAAGATGTTCCACTATGCCATAGGGCAAATATCTGGTTTCAGCAAGATGGCGCCTCAGCACATAATGCTATTATGGTAATCAATTATTTGAACACTGTGTTTGAAAGTCATTGGGTGGGTGCGTCAGGGCCTTTAAGATGGCCAGCCTGGTCTCCATACCTCAATCCGTTAGACTTCTTATGGGGCTATCTAAAATCTGTTGTATACAAGACACAGCCACGTGACATTGATGATTTTAAAAAAAAAGGATACAGGATACGTGTAATTCAATTAGGCGTCATGTGCTTTAACGCACTGTGAATGGTCAGCTAATTAAACAGTTCAATCTAAGCAAACACGCTAATGGCGAAAACTTCGAACAATTTTTAACAAAATCGGAAGATTGATTAATTTGTTTTTTTTACAAGATAACTGTTTTGAATTTAATTGTTTTAATTTGTTTCAGAAGTTTAATTTATATTTTTATGCTTAGGTTAGGTTAGGTAGTACCTAAATATGTTGTTAGTGTTACCAGCATATCATATCTGTTATATCCAAAGTGTGTTATATTTTAACAATGTTACTTAACTGTACCTACTTTCTTTTTTACTCAGTTGCATCACTTATGTAATAAACAGTATTTCAAAATTATTATTTTAGAATTATTATTAAATTATATTCATTCAAAGTTTTTAATATTTTCTTAAAAAAAACAGACAAATTAGTAATAACTGGAAATAAAGATATTTAAATCACCAATAATTTTATGTACAGGTTCGGGAATAATGAAATTATGTGAGTCCAGTCACTGTTTTCTTCCACAAAAAGTTTTGACTCACTCTACAGAATTTCAAAGGGCTTAACGTATAAGCTTAAAGTATAATTTTATATATCATTTATAAATCTTTAGTCCAGAATATTCTTAACACTTTTACGAAATGAAAAAAAATCTATGGACACCTATAATTATAATTTTTCCCTTAACTGAATTAACAGTTATATAATATATATATAAAATTTATGCAAAAACTGTTTTTTCATTTTTTCTCGAAAATATGCTGCATTGATAATGGTTTTCGGTTTTTAGTGTTATCTATTATATAATTTCAGTTCATTTATTTTTATTGTACACTGATTTTAATTTTAAATTTTCAAAATGGTGACATGTATGTTTATTTTCCAGTTTTTGAGATTTTTTTCTGAAACATAAATTCAGTAAAATTTAGCTATGACTATGAAAGTACAAAACCCTGAATGTTATCAAGCACTTGACTAAGTTTTAGAGAACAATGTTGACAGATTTTCATACAATTATCAAATACTGAAAAATGTTTACGTTATTCATTTAATTATTCAGTGTTAAGAAAACTAACTTTGTAAAAAATAACGATATTTTAATATTTGCATTATTAATAAATTAGAAAGATTATTATTATGTTATTATAAAAAAAAACATTGACTGACACATATCAACAGAGAATACTAAAAATAAACTTTAGTATTTCTACTAAATTTGACTTATATTTATATTACTTTTCTATTAGCTGTTAAGGGTGGCAACCTTCTTGTTCAAAACAGCCTGATAAAAGTCATTCTAATTTTGTTGTTTATATGCTTTGGTATTTACAAACAATTAAAATACTGCAATAATTCTAAAAATAACAGTTTGCCACAAGGTAAAAGTTTCCAACTTCGAAAGAAGGAAAACAAAAAAAAATCGAAATAAACGTCAGAAAAAATGTCAACAAATAAGATGCCTCAAAAGGAATATTCTGCCAACTGCATGAAAGGTGCGAAATTTAAATTTCACTGAAAGCAGTAAATCAGTCAGTAATCATAATTAATTAATTTAGTGACGAACAGTCTCAACAGAGTGGTTTGACGAAACTTGATGTTCAAACAGTCGCACAATTTGAAGACCACGGTTCCACGGTTTGGAGAGTTTGTTGGAATGTAACTGGATCTATTCTATGTTCCAGCGGCGATGACGGATGTGTTCGAATGTTTAGAAGTAAGTTTTTAATTTCAAATATGGAGACTCTTCTCGTTTTTTTTTCATTCTAACTTTTGAAGAACCTTTACCTACAGAAATTACAACAGTACAAAATAAAAACTTAGTGTTGTTGTTTATTTACTTACAACTTAATTGGTCTTAGTAAAATTTCAGTTAACAGGAGGTTTTTGCTTTAAAATTAATACAAAATGCCAATAAAAAAGTTAGTTACTTGATTTATCTTACCTGTACAATTTGAAATTTTTTTCTAATTATGACAGAAAACAATTTTTGCTAAAAATTTGAAAGGAAAAAGTTACACTTTTTTATTTTATAACAGTTTTCAATACTAATGGTTGACAAAAAATGTTTCCCTTTCTTTTACTTAATGTTATTTCACGTGCCTGAATGTAAGAAAACCTGAATAAAACTATCTATTTTTGATAAATTCATCGCCTACATGAATTTTGTTAATTAATGCAACATTTTAAATGCAATTAGCTATTTGCCATTTTGTTGATGAAAACATAAATGGGATATTTTTATTATAACTATTTTAAGCCTAAGTTGTAAAGTAGCCTATAGAAACAATTAAATAAATTCTTCGCCAACAATTTTATTAATAAAAGTTCAGTGATTTGGTGATTTTAGATTTGCCTACATTCAGTTCCCCAAGTGAAAAGCATTAATAAAATAGAACATATTTTCGAACATGAATTTCTATGTGCCATGTAGTTAACAGACAATTTTCTGATGATCATATCTAGGGATGATTATCTTTATTTGTTTGGTTTTTTATTACTTATATAGCTTTAGTTCCATTGGTAATAATTCTACCCCTAAGTACCTTAGACATTACAGGGTAAATACAAAAATAGCATTGTGACGTTTCTTTGTTTCACAGCCACCTTAAATCAGAAATGTAATATGTGTATAGCTATAGGGTATTGTGCGTGAAAAATGTTTAAAATTGTTTGGAGATTTAGATTTTGATTAATTTTATAGGTCGTCTCATTAAAATAAAACGAGAAAATATCATTTGAAAGTGATTTTGTAACCGGAATTATCACAACTGCTACATTGAAAAAATTATTTATATAACAAACAACATTTATAGTAATAATTATCTTCAATTGTTTTTTGAAAAAAAAAAACGGTATTTTTCAGTTAAAGCTGAAATGACAAATAATTGTTTATAGAGTAAAAATCCTCATAGCCAACCATATACCACTGTGAAATTTGGAATGTATAGCTCTTGTCATAAAAGTTATAGTCCAATGAAAACAGGTTATAATGGCTTATAACAATCACTTTAAACCCTTAGTTATTTTTTTAAATATTTTTTTGCAACTATTTTCTTAAACAAACGTCACTACCTTTGTATTAAAACACTGTATTTTTATAAATTTCAATTAGTTTTATACACATACACATTACTTACATAATGAAATTATTTTATAGTTTTCGTGTTATTTAAAGAATTTTTATAAAAAATTTGTACAGTTTGTATCAATAGTTTATTTTTATAATTTTCTAGTAGTTTTGTAAACATTATTTCATTTAACTAATCAATTTATTTTATACTTTTTGTGTTCTTTAAGGAATTTGTTTAAAAAATTTAAATTCATAGGGGAATAAATCACAAGCTCAATATTGGACATGCATTTTATTGCTGAAAATTTTAAATTTTTGCCAACGTTTCGATAGTTGGGTTTCTATCTTCTTCGGCAGTGTTTTAAGTTTTTCTTTATTAAAAAATGCCATAAAATCCTTAGGAGATAAATCTGCAAAAAGTAGCGCAACACACATCAAACTAGTAAATCACCTATTTAAAATTCACATAACTATGTTCTATACCAAGCGACTACTAGTTCCTTATCACGTTTTTTGTACACCTTATATCTAACAAACTGTTCATTATTAAACTTTGTGTTTATGGTAGCTTTTTATAACAAGAGTCTACATCATTGAAATTTTGCTGAAAATGCCAGCTGAACAAAAGCCAAAAGCTTACGGTTTCTGCACGGTATGTTTCCAGATTTCTGTAGGGCGAAAATAGTTATTGAAATATTTGAAAATCATTTTCATAAAAAAACAAAAACTCGCGTTTATTCACTTTCAAATGGCATGTACTTCCATTTTACAACATTCAAAAATAATAGTTTATAACCAGATTGACAATATGCTGATACAGCCTTAAGCATAAGTTCCATCTGATCGTTTGAATGTATAAAAGTGAAGGATCTACCGTCTTTGATAACGTGTTTATCTTTTTATAGTATATAGTAAAGTTCTTTGGAAACAAGATGGAGTACTCAAGGGTGATGGTAATCAGGTTCCTACTGCCATGGAAGCGGCTCAGAGTGCTCCCCAACACATACCTCAGGGATCACCAGTTGGATCTATTGCTTCCCAAACAGCAAGATACATAAAATTAGGCTCAATATCACAGCCAAGCCGAGAGTCTTGGTACCAGGGTATGTATTTTTGATTTTTACAGCTCTATAGACTCCTAATATTAATATTTATAACATGGAACAACCATCTTAAACTTTAACAGCCATATTCACTCGAGAGGTTTAAATGTTTTAAATGTGACAATTGGAAAATATGACAGTGGCGTGAACAAACGTAACTGATCTAAGTCTTAATAGTGGACGTAAATTAGAAATAATAATGGCATCTAGAAGAAATAAATTATAAAGTTTTAAAAATTTGGGTACAGAGTCTTAATAACCATCCAAATATAGATTAAAAGAGTTCCCACCTCTCGGGAGGGTGCTTCATCCCCTTTCGCTTCAGAAACCACCCTCTAATGATTCTTCGTGCTAGTTTTTTAAATTTATCTCGAAAACCGTTATCCTGACGGAGAAATTGAATAGAATTTAATTTATTCTCTATATAATTCTGCATATTTTATGTTATATACCTTTTTTTTCCTACGTCAAGCCCTAATCTCAGAAATTACGTTTGAAGTTGGTTAATGGCGGTAAAGATTAAAATAAGTAGATCATAAAATCTATCGCGACGCTCTATTCTCTGCTGTTTGCTGCAGGGTTGCCAGTTTGGGCGACTTGTAGCCAAATGGGCGACTTGAGACTCGACCCGGCGACTTGGCGACATTAAATTAAAGCGTGGTTTGCGATTTTAGTTTGGATCAAGTTCATCATCAGACTGCGAAAATTAAAAAACTCTAAACTTTTAATAGGGTTTTCAACCAGACCCACATTTCATCTCCCTCACTTTCAGCTAGAAAACATTTCAACAACCAGTTCAATGGTAGTTATTGTCTTAATGGACTGAATGAATTAATGAATGAATGTTTTTTCTTTTACGTCCAATCGAAAAATGTCAAGGCAAGTTTGGTAGGAAATTAAAAAGTAAGTTCGTCACGGAACGTCAAACAAAAATTTAAAAAAAAAAATAAAAACCAAGAAAAAAAAAATTAAAAGAAATCGAAAAATTTCAAGAGGTGAAAAAGTTTCTACGCCCCGAGACGTATTAGAAAAAAAATAAAATAAAGAAAAAAATATATATAAATTACAAAAAAAGGAAATTAAAAAAATCAAAAATTTTCGAGAGGTAAAAATGTTTCTACGGGTCCACAAGTAGCCGACAAAAAAATAAAAAATTAAAAAAATACAAAAGTCAAAAAGTCGAAACATTTCAAGAGGTGAAAAAGTTTCTACGTCTCGAGACGTATTAGAAAAAAAAATAAAATAAATACTGAGCAATCTGGTGAATAAACAACGTTTAATTGATCAACTGAAGGAAAAATTGGAATGTGCCGGTGTTCAAGCTCTTTCTGCAACAGATGACGTTGATACGCTAATTGTCCAAACGGCTATTAACGGTAGTTGTCGTGGGACAGGATGTTGATTTAGATTCATTCCATTTAACAAACTTGTTGCCCAATCTAATCAGGCAGTGCTATTATCAAAACTACCACCTACATCTGGTGCTTTAGAACAACATTCGTATCGCGTTTTTCAACAAATTCACTCTTGGCGTGGAAAAATGTTGATGCCTAATGAATGGGGATTGGAAAACAGTCAGAAAAATTTTGGTGCCTATTTTTGCACTTGAGATACCAGCTCCTACTTTCATTCATAAATTAATATCTTGCAATTGTAAAAAGGGTTGCGGAAAATGATACAGTTGTGCTAAGCTTGGATTAATGTATTCAACAATGTACTCCAGTTTTCATGGCATGGGCGTGTGGTCCATGGAAGCAAGGGAAACAGTGCTTCCCCAAAAAAAATTTACAGAACATCTTCTAAAATGTAATTTTTGAAATAGGAAACCATTAATTTAGTTTATATTAAAAATGCTAAAATATTATCTTAATTATCAAGCCCATAATAAATGCGGCCTTGACTCCGACCGAGCAATAGAATCGAATAGAAGCTATGCGGGCCGCTAGCTTCTCTGCAGCCAACTCCTGTATGCTTGATTTCCTGCGAATAGAGCCAAAGGTTATTGAACTTTCCGCCGGCTGTTTGCAATTTTTGCATTTCAGTCGCGTGCTTTAAGTGGGGGCGGAAGCTATCGTTGGAGTAGGTTCTTTGTTTGAACGGCTATCCGTGTGTTGTGTGATAGGTACGTCGCGTCGTGCATTGTGCGATATGGAAGACAATAATACGGATTCCAAAGCAAGGGCAAAACCGCCTATGAAAAATTTAACCACAAAAATGAAAAATTGTATTAGATATTTTTATCCGGAAAAATAATACGAACAATTTAAATGGCTAACAGGGTGTGAAAATATAAGTAAATTATTTTGTTGGCCACGTTTACTTTTTGAAAATGAAAAAGGTCTCTGGAATAAAACTGCTTTTTCCGATTTAAACAATTTCCATAAAGCTGTAAAAAGACACATTATATCCATGGCGCATTTGCAGGCCAACATAAAAGAAAAAGTCTTCGGCAAAACCAGAATTGAACACGCCCTTAATAAACAGTTGGAAATTAGTCACCGCCAACACAATGAACTAGTCGATAAAAATAGGCAAATATTAAGAAGACTTATCTATGTTGTTTGTTTTCTCGGACAGCACGAATTGGGATTTAGAGGTCATGACGAAACAAGGGTTTCTTCAAATAGAGGAAATTTTCAAGATTTACTTAGTTTAATGGCTAAATATGATGATTGCTTAAAAAATCATTTAGAGCAGTCTAGCGTTTTTCGCGGAAAGTCGAATCGAATCCAGAATGATTTAATTTCCGCTGTTGCAACCATTATTCTAAAAATAATTAAGCAGGAGATTGGCGAGGAGCGGTTCATTACTATTGTTCTGGACGAAACAACTGATATTACTAATTTAGGCCATTATCTATAGTAATACGCTACGTTAAAACAGACGGAAGTATTCAAGAGCGATTTTTAGAATGTGTCCAAAAATCGTACAAGCAGATGCATTATATACCGTAGTTTATAACGTTACTACAGAAATTAATGGAGAGAAAAAAATTGTTGCTCAAAGCTATGATGGAGCTGCAGTGATGGCAGGACAATTAGGGGGTCTGCAAGCTAAAGTTCGAGAAACTTTCCCAAGTGCTGTGTTTGTCCATTGTTTTGCTCATAAATTAAATTTAGTTTTATCCCAGTCCATCAATCACATTAAAGAGTGTAAAGTATTTTTCGTTACCTTATGTGGCATGGCTGCTTTTTTTTCCAATTCAACAAAACGTACACAAGTTTTGGACTCCATTGTCAACAGACGATTGCCCAAAGTAGCTCCTACTAGGTGGAACTATAATGGAAGACTTGTGTTAACAGTATCTGAAAATCGTGAATGTATAGAATATAATAGCAAATAATGAAACGTGGGACTCGGAAGCAATAAATAGTTTTAGGGAGTTTTTGGACTGTATGAAACGAGATTTTAATTTTAATTATTTGTTGAACATATTTTCAGAAATATTTCCATTCTCGGATAATGCTTTTAATATATTACGAACTAAAACAAATGATATTGCTTTTTGCCTAAAAAAAGTGGATGATTTTAAGTCCATGTTAAGCCAAAAAAGAGATGACTCACCTATTTTGGGAGAAAACGATAACGTTAAATTGTAGAGCCACAAGCCAAGCGTCTTCGAACAGACAAGGTGGGAGATGTTCAAACATTATACAGACGCTTCTTTTATGAAATAATCTATCAAATTCAGCAACAAATAAATTGAGCTCTGCAATTTTGATGCATCTAAAGGAAAAACTTTTCCAGAATATGCGTTTAAATCTCTTCTTCTTCATTATGGCCAGTTCTTTGATCGAGTGTTACTGCGATCTGAACTAAAAGTGATTTACGAAACTGATGATATTAGCGCAAAAATAACGGTAAGGAACTAATGCAATTTTTAACATTTTTTAAATTGTGTGAATTAGTATTGACAATACCTGCCATAAGTTTATCAGTAGAACGCAATTTTTTAATACTTAAACGTATAAAAAATTTCGTGAGAAATTCAACGGGGCAGGAGAGACTTTCGCATACATCGCTGTTGTCCATTGAAAATAAACTTCACCAAAATATGTCGGAGCATCGACGTTATTGACGAATTTGGAAAAAATGATCGAAGAATCGAATTACATTACAAATAGGTAAGTTTCTAAAAATTGCCTCCCTTTCTTAAAATTTCACCGCACGCCCCTGTGTCATGGACAATGACGTCTTAATTCAGTGATAGAGGAAGAATTACCTGAAGATAATCCAGTTATTGAATAAGCAGTAGTTAGTTTTTAGTGGATTAGGTCTCAAGGGAAACCAGTTAAAAAAAAACACGCTACAGTGATGAACGGGTTTGAATATAAAAGACATTGTAGTAATAAAAACATTTCTGTAGCCTTTTTTTGATTTTATTGCTGGGTTTGTAAAGGAAAATCTGCTTTGGATGTAACATTTTTCTGTGATCAAGTTATTATAAGGCTTTTATTACTTGTTTTGGCGTATCTTTAGTATTCCATCCAAATTTGTGAGATTGGGGCACGATATAGCGAAAAATTGTATGAGACGTAAATGATGTAGAATTTTATTGCGAATAAAATTAAGTCCTATTAATTTTTCACACCAGGGTAAGGTTTTCGAGATAAATTTCAGAAACTAGCAGGATGTAATATTAAAGGGGGAGTCTTAAGCTAAAGGGGATGAAGCACCCTCCTGAGATGTGGGAAGTCTTTTGATCTATATTCACTTGTCTTTAGAGAGTTCCTACCCAAATTTTCAAAACTTTATAAATTATTTCTCTTGTAAAACCTAATTTACATCGACTATAAAACGTGTTAGATAATTGGATGTGAGAAAACTAAAAAGTAACATTTTTTAGTGTATCGGTATAATAACGCTAATAACACACTTTTATACAGATAAACATTGGTGTAACATTATCAGAACTATACCGTCGTGTGGTGCAGAACACCGCATGTCGGAATAAACATCCGGCTATAATACATTTATAACAAAATTCTGAAATAACCAAGTTTAAACTTGAATGGTTCCTCATTCACATAGTAAAAGTGTAATGCTAATTACCGGTATTTATTTAATTTAATTATTTTCAAAAATGGAAATATCCTGACATTTTTTATTTATTATAATATTTTCAGTTCAATGACAAGCTTACATTTTTAATTCTTCCTAAAGGTAATGTTAAAATGGGATACCATTTATCTACAATCAAAAAATTGTGAATTATTGTTTGAAAAGAAAATTAACTGTGAAATAAATTAAGAAATAAAAAAAAATTTGGGCTGTTTTTAAAAATTGTACGTAATTTGATGTTAAAAAAAAATGGCCCTAAATGGAAATAAAAAAGTAGTTTGAATAGTTTTTGATGTGAATTATTATTTAAACTATGTTAAAATGTTTAAATCAATTATTGCCCTTGTGAGTTGTAGAGCTTCCCTTGTATTCTTAGAAATATGCAGGCTGTTAGGTTATAAATACCATCCTCCATTTAAAATTAAAATGTTACTAATGGCACGTCGTTGAAAAGAGAAAACTGCGTAAAATAAGAATATTGATGAAAAAGTATATACGATATGTGACATTAAGTAAAAAAAAAACAATTTTTACTTAAAACTTCCTCTATATTAAAGAAAACCAAAGAATCATTATATTTGTATCATCCGATGAAGCTATTGTGTTGCTAAGTTTGTTTTCTTTAATATAGAGAAAGTTTTAAGTAAAAACTGTCTTTATTTTACTTAATGCCATGTCTTAATTATGAATTTCCCCGAAATATCGGCCGAATCAATCCAGTGTTTAAAACATATAGAGTTCCATTTAAATATAAAAGTCTCTCTTCCCGTCAAACCCAAAAGTGCGTGGAGTATTATTACAGTGATAACGACACATATTTTGGACGTATTAAATATAACATAGACTCAAAACGTTAAAAATATGGGATACTGTGTTTTCTTATAAGCACTTTACAATATGTGTTCTTTCCATTTTATATGCTTATTTATCTGGTTTTTTACTAAATGAAAACAGAGTCTCAAAAATTAGTCACACAGTAAATTTTGGGGGCCCGCATATGACAGCTTTACTCGTAATAGCTCATCAGTTATAAAATTTCGCATTTCTCCAAAACTCTGTGTATAAATAATGAATTTTATTTTTCGTCCAAATTCGAAACGTAAAATAACATTATGTGAAAATTATTAATACAGAAAGTAATAAAAATATCTTATAAAATATTTGTTTTATGACATGACATTTTCTTTTCAACAATATCCTACACTTACAAGAAGAAGTTAACAAAATGTTAATGTTTTTTGTATTCCAAAAGTAACACAATTTAAAGTACAGAAAATCAGAAATAATTAAGACGGCACCGGCTAATCAGCAGCGAAATAATACGAGAGTGTCACAAATATAAACCAGAACTGATTTTCTCAAAAATTCCGCATGGGTCCCAGACCTTGAAGGGGTTTATGAGCAGGTAGTCTGTATTGTTAGAGAGAGGAAAGAACCGACCTAACTCTCTTGGACCCCTTTACTATCAAAAGAAATCATGAGCGAGAAACAAATGCAGTCTTCGTGGAGCAGCAGATTATCATCACGTTTTTTGCCAAGGAGGGGTTAAACCCAACTGAAATTCTTTGGTGATTACAGATACAGTTCCGAGACAACAACCGTAAGTACAGGTGTTTTTGCTTGGCACAAACAGAGTGTTTGAAACAGTTTTTCTGAAGGGCGTCGAAAGGTCAAGAGCCACAATCGTTACCGAATGTAAGCGAGGCCAACATCGTACAGTCATCTGTCATGATTCGTTTAATACTTCCGTAACTGAGGTTCACTTACTCAACGATTGCAAATATGTACAGGTTGGCCATTTTATGGTGATACAGTACCTTATCTAGAAAACGGTAATAGTTACGACAAAAAGTTAAATACAAAAGTTGTTTGGATTCAATTAAATTTTTACACATGTCAACTTTCTTAATTTAAATGGGACATCCTATATATTATTACATGTTTCGATTCTACTGTTAATTTGCGAAAGTTTTTATAATAACATCTATATTTGAATTCTTTATCGTTTTTGAGTAAATTGAGTTTTTAGATTTTTTTTTTAAAAACATTAAAAAAAAAAAAATTTACCTATAAAACTTTAATGGAACTGACTAATATCCTAAACATACATTACTAAGGGTTCAATTCAACGAGTTTCCATGCTGGTCTTACCAATTAATATACAGGGTGTTAAAAATGGAGAGCAAAACAAACAGAACTTTAAATGTAAAAATCTCCTGTTTTTCAAATGGGACACCCTGTATATTTTTATTTCATCTGATTCAGCGTTCAATTACCTATCATTACTCATATATATGTCCTATACCTAAAATGAACAGTTTCGATTTTATTAGCCGTTTTCTGATTTATCCCGGAATTTTGACAGTAAATGAGATCAGCAACTAAAAAAATCAAGATAGGCTTAGGAAATAACCTAATGCAATTGTTGACTTAAGGTGACACTTGCTCTGTTTGTCGTTTTTGTCAAATTTTTGCTGCGAAATTTGTTAAAAAATAGCTTTATATAGTTTAGATGAACGTTTGAAATTATACAACTGTTTCATAAAAAATAATAAAAGTCCAGGGTTAGCCCTTAGAGAATATTCGAGGGAATATCCTAATAATCGAGTTCCCTCCAGGACTATATTTTTTCGAATTGTGCGTGATTTGGAAAATGGTGTCCTTAAAAACTCTAATAAAAATCGTCACAATTTTGTCCTCACTGAGGAAAAACAACTGGAGATTTTACTTTATTTCGAGGAAGATGATGAAAGATCCCAAAGAGATGCTGACAGAGACATTGCAGGTGTCAGTAGAGGAAGTATTCAAAAAACACTGCAGGTGAATGGTTATCATCCTTATAAATTTCTTCCAACTCAATTATTATCACAATTAGACTTTAATGAAAGATTGACTTTTTGTTGTGATATTATGGACGGCAGTTCGAAAATGTGTTTTTTTCAAAAGTGCTTTGGACTGATGAGGCCTCATTTAATACGTCGGGTATTTTTAATCGAAAACACACTCATTACTGGTCTCAAACTAATAAGCTTCTAATAAAAGCAATTAAAAAACAAGGCCGTCAAACCGTAAATGTGTGGTGCGGAATTATTTGCGACCGTATTATCAGACCAATATTTTTTAACAGGTTGTTAAATGGCGAAAGATACTTGTAGCTGCTTAGGAATGAAATCATGCCCCTTATCCACGACTTGCCAGCAAATATTCGAGAAAATATCATTTTTCAGTAGGATAGCGCCCCTTACCACACGGTTGCTCCGGTAGTAAATTTCCTTAATCAACATTTTCCATTGTGGATAGGAAGACATGGTTTAATATCCTGGCCACCACGAAGCCCTGATTTAAGCCCTTTGGACTTTTTGTGGGGTGCTCTAAAAAATAAAGTTTATGAAAATAGATCTAATAATAGAAATGAGTTAAAAATAAAAATCAGGGAAGAGCTCAATAATTTTAATGCATCTAATTCGGTAAGAAACGCTATTCGAAAAATGGAGGCTATTTACACTTCATGTATCGCAATGGACGGTGGCCATATTGACAATTTTTTATAATCGGTTTTAATCATGTTTAATACTCAGTTAGTTATTAGTTATACCGTGTGGCACAAGATATTTTTTTGTCTCTCCCTTATTTTCGTAAACATTAAATAATAAGCCTTTATTTGTATTTTCTAACATTATTTATAGTCGCTATCTGTGTTAAGGAAATGAGAATAAGGCTTAGTTTACGACATTTTTATTTTATCCCACTTCATCTGTTTACTACTTATATTAAAAAAATAGTAAAATCAGAAAACGGCTAATAAAATCGAAAGTGTTCATTTTAGGCATAGGACATATATATGAGTAATGATAGGTAATTGAACGCTGAATCAGATGAAATAGAATATACAGGGTGTTCCATTTGAAAAACAGGAGATTTTTACATTTAAAGTTCTATTTGTTTTGCTCTCCATTTTTAATACCCTGTGTATTAATTGGTAAGATCAGCATGGAAACTCGTTGAATTAAACCCTTAGTAATGTATGTTTAGTATATTAGTCAGTTCTATTAAAGTTTTATAGGTAAAAATTTTTTTTTTAAAAAATATGTTTTTTAAAAAAAATTCTAAAAACTCAATTTACTCAAAAACGATAAAGAATTCAAATATAGATGTTATTATAAAAACTTTCGCAAATTAACAGTAGAATCGAAATATGTAATAATATATAGGGTATCCCATTTAAATTAAGAAAGTTGACATGTGTCACGTCAAAACGAAACACCTTGTATAAGCAAAAGTGAAATAAAATAAAAATTTAGTTGAATCCAAACAACTTTTGTATTTAACTTTTTGTCGTTAACTATTACCGTTTTCTAGATAAGGTACTGTATCAGCATAAAATGGCCACCCTGTACTTGATTTACTCAAATATTACGTCGATTTTCCTTTATAAATTTCGAAACGCCTCAGCGTTGGCCTCGGTGACACTCGTCCTTGGGCGGCGATCGTGGCTCCCCTTCTCTACCTTTTCATCGCTTCTTGGCCAACAACTTGATGATAATCCACTGATCTGCGGAGACATGCACTTTTTTCTCGCTCATGGTTTCTTTTAATAACAAAGGGACCTGAGAGACTTGCAGTCGGTTCTTCCCTCGAACCGATTTGTACCATGGTACGATGGTATAGACTTACTGCGCATCAACCTCTTCAAGGTCTAGTACTCCGGAATTTTTAAGAAAATCAGTCCCATTTATATCTGATACACTATATATATATATATATATATATATATATATATATATATATATATATATATATATTTATTTTTTAACATTTTAAAACACGTTGTGTCTATACCATTTTGTAGTTCCAGGTATGTACCATACATTTTTAAGACCTTTGTCCAGCCAGCTGCCTGAAGAATCCCATGAAAGCACCTAACCGGTCCTTAATTTATAGCTATCAAAAACCTTTTGAATATTGTCTGTTGGCAACGCTTTTAAAAGGTGTTCTAAGCATTCAAGTGTCATTCAGTATGTATAACGCGGCGTTGTTGTAAGAACAGGCGTTGATAAAGTATGGCTGTAAGAATTAGTCTTGGGTCTTTGGGGGATAGTTCCGTTTTTATAATGTAATATGATTTTTTTATTAATCTGAATGTGGAATTTATTACTCAAAGTTAAGTATCTGCCATGTATAAAAATGATAATTGTTGAAGTCGGTTGTAAATTAAATTCTCTGAACTAATAAGATTTATGCTAGGTAATATATTTTTATATGATATCAATTTTATATAAACGTTTCGAGTAGACTTAAATAGTGAGTAATAATTTCTACGGCTACTGCAGTTAAGCAGAAGATCATTCTTGCAGACTTATTTTTTTAGAAAACTTACCACTTTGGGTTAGCCAAGGTTGATTTTTCTATACATGTAAATAGATATTTAGATAACAAAATGTAAGCATTTACTGGCGGGAGTAAGCGATGTATGCTATCCAGTCTGGCTAAAATAGAAATTGGTAAAATTCCTGGTGCAATGCAATATTAACACCATAGTAATAAAGAAACTTTTTGGATCTTTTATAATGTTCCACGACAAAAAATACCTAACTATAGCCTAAAGACGTATGACAATTTTCGAAACGTAATACCAAGAAAAACATTTTTTATTCTAAAAAATAGTTATGAGTAGCGTAACTTATATACCAATATTGAAAATATTCTACATTTTCAACAATCCCTTATATTTAAAAAAAATGGAATCGTGGTAGAGCTCGATTTTGCAGTGAAGTATGTGCCATATGATATATTTTAATACTATCTAAAGACCTTAAAGCTGCAAGATTCTAAAATATGGGGAAAAACCATGGGGATAATAACTGGGAAACAGAAGTGTTTTGATATGAACGCAATCATACATTCTCGAAATTTTTGTCTGCTCTATTGTCATGTGGTCGAGTTGGTTCATCTGAAAATGTGTTGTCAACTATCTTACAGAGGCATATATGTCTATGCATAGAATAAAATTTATACTCTCTGGTAAAATTAAAATTATTTTTTAAGGTGGTTTTAATATTGTAATAACTTCTATAATATTTAATTAGCTATATATAATTATTATTAACAAATAATTATTCAAATAACCTGTTTTTTTATTTCCATATGCCTTTGCTGAAAAACCGACCACACCTTCACATACCTTTGAATCGCAACATACACGAATTTTCAAAACTGTAATGGAAACCCGAACAAAGCATTGCCTTAAGTAAAAGCATTGTTTTTGGGTGATTTTTGTCGATTTTTGGATGATTTTTGGGTATTATGGCGCGTAAGTGCAAAGTGTGCAAACATTTGGACTGCTTAACTACTAATGTCTGTTTTCCCGGGTAAGTCAAAATGTTGTTGTTTTTCCATATTAATTGGCGTACACAGTATTAGATTCTTCCTAATATTTATTCATTTACAAATTACTTTAAGGGTTAATGGGACAAAAAATGCTATTTTACAAAATTACATACCTGCACTTTTTCCCTAACGTACATAATAATATTCATGAGTTTCGAGGCATAAGCAATGGACGTAGATTCAAAGAACACAAGTATATTGTGTATATATAATGTATATATATACATATATATATATATATATATATATATATATATATATATATATATATATATATGTATATATATCTATATATATGTATATATATATATATATATATATATATATATATATATATATATATATATATATATATATATATATATATATATATATATATATATGTATATCTACATATATATATATATATATATATATATATATATATATATATATATATATATATATATATATATATATATATATATATATATATATATATATATATATATATATATATATATATATATATATATATATATATATATATATATATATATATATATATATATATATATATATATATATATATATATATATATATATATATATATATATATATATATATATATATATATATATATATATATACATTTTTTAAATTTTAAAACACGTTGTGTCTATACCATTTTGTAGTTCCAGGTATGTACCATCCATTTTTAAGACCTTTGTCCAGCCAGCTGCCTGAAGAATCCCATGAAAGCACCTAACCGGTCCTTAATTTATAGCTATCAAAAACCTTTTGAATATTGTCTGTTGGCAACGCTTTTAAAAGGTGTTCTAAGCATTCAAGTGTCATTCAGTATGTATAACGCGGCGTTGTTGTAAGAACAGGCGTTGATAAAGTATGGCTGTAAGAATTAGTCTTGGGTCTTTGGGGGATAGTTCCGTTTTTATAATGTAATATGATTTTTTGATTAATCTGAATGTGGAATTTATTACTCAAAGTTAAGTATCTGCCATGTATAAAAATGATAATTGTTGAAGTCGGTTGTAAATTAAATTCTCTGAACTAATAAGATTTATGCTAGGTAATATATTTTTATATGATATCAATTTTATATAAACGTTTCGAGTAGACTTAAATAGTGAGTAATAATTTCTACGGCTACTGCAGTTAAGCAGAAGATCATTCTTGCAGACTTATTTTTTTAGAAAACTTACCACTTTGGGTTAGCCAAGGTTGATTTTTCTATACATGTAAATAGATATTTAGATTACAAAATGTAAGCATTTACTGGCGGGAGTAAGCGATGTATGCTATCCAGTCTGGCTAAAATAGAAATTGGTAAAATTCCTGGTGCAATGCAATATTAACACCATAGTAATAAAGAAACTTTTTGGATCTTTTATAATGTTCCACGACAAAAAATACCTAACTATAGCCTAAAGACGTATGACAATTTTCGAAACGTAATACCAAGAAAAACACTTTTTATTCTAAAAAATAGTTATGAGTAGCGTAACTTATATACCAATATTGAAAATATTCTACATTTTCAACAATCCCTTATATTTAAAAAAAATGGAATCGTGGTAGAGCTCGATTTTGCAGTGAAGTATGTGCCATATGATATATTTTAATACTATCTAAAGACCTTAAAGCTGCAAGATTCTAAAATATGGGGAAAAACCATGGGGATAATAACTGGGAGACAGAAGTGTTTTGATATGAACGCAATCATACATTCTCGAAATTTTTGTCTGCTCTATTGTCATGTGGTCGAGTTGGTTCATCTGAAAATGTGTTGTCAACTATCTTACAGAGGCATATATGTCTATGCATAGAATAAAATTTATACTCTCTGGTAAAATTAAAATTATTTTTTAAGGTGGTTTTAATATTGTAATAACTTCTATAATATTTAATTAGCTATATATAATTATTATTAACAAATAATTATTCAAATAACCTGTTTTTTTATTTCCATATGCCATTGCTGTAAAACCGACCACACCTTCACATACCTTTGAATCGCAACATACACGAATTTTCAAAACTGTAATGGAAACCCGAACAAAGCATTGCCTTAAGTAAAAGCATTGTTTTTGGGTGATTTTTGTCGATTTTTGGATGATTTTTGGGTATTATGGCGCGTAAGTGCAAAGTGTGCAAACATTTGGACTGCTTAACTACTAATGTCTGTTTTCCCGGGTAAGTCAAAATGTTGTTGTTTTTCCATATTAATTGGCGTACACAGTATTAGATTCTTCCTAATATTTATTCATTTACAAATTACTTTAAGGGTTAATGGGACAAAAAATGCTATTTTACAAAATTACATACCTGCACTTTTTCCCTAACGTACATAATAATATTCATGAGTTTCGAGGCATAAGCAATGGACGTAGATTCAAAGAACACAAGTATATTGTGTATATATAATATATATATATATATATATATATATATATATATATATATATATATATATATATATATATATATATATATATATATATATATATATATATATATATATATATATATATATATATATATATATATATATATATATATATATATATATATATATATATATATATATATATATATATATATATATATATATATATATATATATATATATATATATATATATATATATATATATATATATATATATATATATATATATATATATATATATATATATATATATATATATATATATATATATATATATATATATATATATATATATATATATATATATATATATATATACATATATATATACATATATATATATATATATATATATATATATATATA